>CM053769.1:682677243-682720640 GCA_028658325.1 Potorous gilbertii
GCACAGAAACATTAAGCATATGTATATGCACATATATACGCACATAAAGAATTACAAGTATACTCTAACAGTGTGATATTTGTGAGATTTGTGAGTCTGTCACGCTCCCAACCTAATCAGGGGCTTGTTGCACAGAAACATTAAGCGTTATTCGTCCTCAATGAGAAGAGTTAGCAAAACAAAACAGCAACTCAAATTTTATCAGTTCAAAGGCACTGATATTGTAACAATGAGAATTATCACTTATTTCAGTTCAAAAAACATTTCTTATCTAAAGATTAATTCTATTCACATGTACGTCTCAATGAAGAGGGTCAAGGAAAAGACTATTAGCCATATGAGTTCAGAGAACAAAGCCAACCATTTGAAGTGGAGTAGAAAATTTTATAGAAGTGAGATTTGAGCTGGGTAGGACTTTCTACCTGTCTTTACTTAATTGATACAGATATTTTAAAAATCAGAACTGATTCCATCTGTGGACAGATCTCCAGGGAAAGAACATTCTGTGTTAGTGAAGATCAGCATCTTCTCCACAACTTACAGTCTTAGAGATGCCTGGGGCAGTGGAAAGTTAAGTGACTTACCCAGGATCACACTGCCAAGAATCAGGACTTGACTCTGTGCTTTTCTGACTCAGAGATCATATCTCAATCTACTACTTCATGGATGCTTCTCTATACTGTTATCAGTTGATATTTATAATCTTTCTTGATACCAGAGGCCCACATCATCCACACGTCCATGAAGACCATCCATTGGTACAGTCTGAGACACCAGTTTAGTTCTGGATCATTCCTGATTACCAGGTGCTGATTACCAAGGATTTATTTACATTTGTATTGTCCCGGAGAAATCTTGTATAGTCAAAGACATCAGTCCCTAGCTATCTTGAGAGTCTCTCTAGAGAAAATCATTGCCCGGGGATACCTCTCTTTCCTCTTCTATCTACAAGGAAAGGGAGTCAAGGTGTCACATCAATAACGTCAATTCATTGAAAGTTTCCTAGAACCTTTCTTTAGAAGTGGAGAAAGGAAAGGAAGAAGGGAAAGAAGGGATGAAAAGGAGAGAGACAGAGAGGGAGAGGCAGAGGCAGAGGACGGGGACAGACAGAGATTGCTGTCATTCTCCATAATATTAATAAAGATAATGAGATGTGAATTTACAGATCATTCTGCTTAAGCCCCGCACTTTACAGATGGACAAACTAAGGCTGACTTTCTGTTTTCTTTATCTGAGCTATGGTATTTTAAATTCATGCTATCTAATTTTATCAGGTCCGCTACTGTGGGTGACAACCCCTTTATTCATGTTCACCAGTTCCCCATTGAAACCTACCACCCTTCAAGAACACATACAAAAAAGGCCACAGAAGAAGCCAACAAACTTAAAAAACCAAATACAAAATTTTAAATTACCCCTATATATAAGAAAGCAAATAAAAGAATAAATTACATTTTTTGGAAGTCAATGTTCCTGGGCCTCATTTTCCTTCTTTGTAAAACACGGGGGCTGGACCAAAAGATCCCAAAGCTTCCAGCTCTAGATTTATGATCTTTTGATAAATATGCCTAAAAATATGCTGTTGCCATCATGCTAGTAATGAACCCTAAACACACGCAATCACTTGCCACTCTCCAACAAATCAAGCACGACTCCTCCTTCCCTCCACCACCCCGACACACATACTGGCTTCACTTGCATCAATATTTTACCTTAAGGAATTCATTTTTGTCAACAGGATGTTCCTGTTATTTCTAAATCCTGTAATCTCAACAACAGGATCTCATGTCAACCAAATGAAATGGGAACAGTATAGTATTATTCATTCCCTGGGGATACTCCTGAATGTGTGAAAAATTCCAAATAATCCAACAATTTTATTTAAAAAAAACTTGAATTAAAATATTGGCACCTTCTTCCACTATTTGAACAGTTTTACTTCTTCACTTGCCTACATTCGGCAGAGGTTTGTATTGAATTATTGTGACTGACAGGATTTTGTAAGCTTTCCCTTTACTGTATATGGTTCTCTCATGATTTTTAATTTTTTATTATTTTATTATTTTTAGGAAAACTATAAATAACACAAAGTGAGAAATTTCTTCTAGAGAAGATGTCTAGAAATTGCTGGGAACAGTAGGTTCCTAGGTAGGTAGGGTTTGGGATCTACTCATATTTCTAGCGAAAGATTTACTAGATGCAAGAATGTATGCATTACTAAACTATATAATGACCTTCATTTGCATTTAAACCAATCCAGTCCCTGTTTTTAAAGTATAAACTTGGATTATTTTTCCCTTCAGCTTTCAATAAAGTGATTTGCTATGCCAGTACTGAATTTTAGGCCATTCTTATTGGTATGTTACACTTATTTCAATACTTCATATGATTTCTGGTCTTATCCCTCCACTGGTTCACTTAACAACCCAAACCTTTCCATTCTGTATAATTCCTACCCATGGCTTTCTGGAAAGCCTTCAGAGCAGACCTACCCAATATGTTGGAGCCCATACTTTAATCTTCTTTGGGTGTCAGGCAATAATTGAGCTGTTCATCTATCAGCCCTCATTCTCATTGTCTGATCAGCCCAACTCCTCTATTGGCCATGCAGCTCCTCCATGATATTTGTGTGCAGCTTCTCATGAGCAAGTCATTATTGGAACAGTTTGGTGTTGGGATTTTGAATCAATAAGATCTGAGTTCAATTCCTGCCTCAGACACTTCCTAGCCATGGATCATGGCTTGGGTCGAACTCACTAGTAGTTTTGAGTTTGACACTTGAACAAAATTCTATATTTGTAAGTTATTCGACAGTTATCAAAAGGAGGTTTACTTAGCTACTGCAGAAGGATACGCAACAAGATTAAGTTAGTGCACCACCCTGATTTATCTGACCACAGTTTCCCAGTGTTTACTCATGGTCAGACACCTAAGAGGGAGTCTGAGTTTCTTATGGCCTTTTGTATTTAAATGGAAAAATTAGAAAGCCACTGGCAGTAACCTGTGCCAGGTCTCTTTAGAGGTATCAAATCTGCCTACCCCAGGACACTTTTGGACAAAACATCAGAGTACCAGTCAAAATTAGATCGAAATGTAATTGGGAAATGTTAAACAAAATAAAAAATTCAATAAAACAAAATGTTCATTTTTGGTTTTCTAAGTTAATATGCAGAGATTCATTTCTATTTGAGTTTGAAACCAATGCTTCAGACAATCAAATCTCAAGGTGAGCTTCCATACCTCTAAAGAAAAAGAACTAGCATGCCTTCAGTATCTTCGTATTCCTTCAGTTAGGAAAAAGCCACCTAGCCCTTAGTTGTTGAAACATCACCCTCGTAATGTCATTGATCCTCTTGCAGAATGAAGGAGAAACAATCGCAGTCAAACTTACCTGGAAAAACTGCTTTTCCCAAACTGTATAACCTGGGGCAAGTCACCTGTCAGGGGGCTCAAATGAGATGGTAAGGATAATGGGATTTTGCAGATGTCATCCTGAATCTTTCTGTAGCCTTTCGACAGGTCACTTGCAACTTTATGTGCCATGGACAGAAGCTATACAGCATCATTAACAAAAGCACTTTAAAATGGCACAGCTTCTGTGGTCTTATCATACTGGTATTCTCTCCTACAATTCATGCTGCAATCCATCCATGTTAACAATTAAATCTTCTCCCTGTCCTCCTATGAAGTCACTATTGGGAGTGTTCATATAATATGCTAGCGGTATTTCTGGCATTCTCTTCACATTGCCTGAATACCAATGGAGCATACATTCCTCTGACTATGTGGCTGACCCAACATTTTTTTCTAATCCTACATTTGTTTGATGACATTTTTAACATCACTCCTGAATATTTTCTTCTTCTTTTTTAATGCATCGTGGGCTGCTCATATTGGCCAATGGCCTATCACCTTCCGAATGATCTGCTCCAAGTCTTCAGAGGTCATAATATTCCATAACTCAGTCATCACATTAAAAGGTGGGCTTTTGTTCCTTGAAGAAGCTCTTGGGCCCTTAAAGTAACTTTATACTTTCCCAGCGGCAATTTAGTTCATTTGTGTTTGAACAAACGCCATGTAACCAACTCTATGTCATCTGCTAGACAAAACCCATTTTGTTTATGTCTTCACTTGCTGGCTTTTCCCTGTGTGGACAGTCAGGCTAATCCCTCTATATGGGGAGTGGGGGTTATTTGTTGTTTTTAATTCTCAAAGACCAAAATGACTCCACTATGTTGGGGTCAAGGTACAGTGCATCCGACTGTGGCTCATCAGACCAACATGAGCTTGGAAGGCACAAATACTTTATATGAACATTTGTAGTGGATACGTCTCTAAATTTGTGTATCTCATGTTTCTTTTGAGCTACTACAATTCTGCTTTGCTCATAGAGCTCAAGACCTTCTTTTATGCATGTTGGGTGGTCCTGTGGCAGTATCTCCCATGTCTCACAATCAGTACCAAAGTGCTTCAGAGAGATCTTGAGAGTGTCCTTGCATTGTTTCTTCTGACCTCTGTTTGAGTGCTTGCCTTATATGAATTCTCCATAAAATAATCTTTTGGGCATACATGGATTTATTTGGTATCCAAGCAACATGGCTAGATCATTGGAATTACACTCTCTGCAGTAGAATTTTAATGCTTGGCAGTTCAGCTTGAGAAAGGATCTCGTTGTCTAATACTTTATCTTATCAGATAATCTTCAGAATCTTTCTAAGACAATTTAATTCTAAGCAATTCAGTTTCCTGGGCTGGCACTGGTACTCTCCAGATTTCACATACAGCAATGAGGTCTGCACAATGGCCCCACAGACCTTCAGTTTAGTATGTAGCCTAATACCTCTTCTCTCCCACATTTTCCTTTGGATCCTCCCAAACACTGAGCCAGCTCTGGCAATGTGCGTGCATCAACCTCATCATCTATATGTACACCCCTAGAAAGTATATTGCCAAATTTTGGTAAGTGAATTTATCCATAGCATTCTGAATTTCTCTGTTTGCTGTAACCAATGGTTCCATGTATGGATGGTGCAGTGCGGGCTGGTAGAGAGAATCGTCATGTCAAAATAAGCACAAGTGACAGAGAACTGATCCATACCCTGTGGCATCTCAACCTCAGAGGCTCAAGTATCACATCTTGCCTGTGCTGTATGAATTTTTGATTCTTTGTTCTCTACTATTATTTGGGCTCAGCACAGCTACCTTTAATTGTGAGGGAAGTCACAGCAAAACTGAGGCTTTCCTTACAGTACGTTAAGCCAGCTAAGACCCCCAATTATTCTTTAAGCTATGTAAGAAACTGGATGGGGGCAAAGGAATTTATGATACCCACACCTAGTGGTTGTAAATCCCATATGACCACCTTCTCTTTGTTTATGGAAAAATCTGCAACCAGCTCTGACTTGGATTTCTCTTTTCTAGCTATTTTTTAGTGTGTAAACCTCCTTCCTCTCAATTAACCCACTATAAATTTTCCAAGTCTGTCTTTGAAATGTAAATCTCACAAGACTATCCTTGAAATATAAATCTTACAAGTATATTTGCCAAAAGGTAAAACCTTTATTTTTCCTTCTGGGCAGTTCTGAATTCTTGTCTGTTTCTGGTAACTATAAATCCAAAAATTGTATTCTTTTCCTTATCTCTCTGATGTAATTAGAAACTATATAAGTTTTAAGAAACCTTTGTTCCTGACTCATAGTTAATTAAGAACTATGGGCCTATGCTAAAGCATACATTATATTAAACCTTGGTTTTGCCTCCTAGATCTCCATGTATGGATAGTTTCGATGGGCAGCAACAGTACCTATCAACAAATCCATGGATATTTCCATAACACTTGATATTAACTGTCAGAAGGATACGAACTTATTTGTCTTGTTAACATCTCTGAACATATTTTATATGATTTTAATGTACTTATGGGAGACATTGTTGGAGAAAAGCTTCTGAGGGGGCATTTGTCTTATCAACTAAATTTTATTATAGCCAGGAACAATAAGTCCAGTGAGATGTTATACTTTACTCACTTCAGCCAATTGTACAGTGAAAAAAGCATGGTCTTTTGTAAAATATTGCTTGTAACAGGGGGAAAAAGGGAGGAAGGGAGTAAGTAAGCATGTATATAGCACCTACTATGCGCCAGGCACTGTGTTAAATGCTTTACAAATATTACATCATTTGATTCTCCCAATAACCTTGCAAGCTAAGTGTTATTATAATTCCCATTTTACAGATGAGGAAACTGAGGCAGGGATTAAGTGACTTTCTCACGGTCACATAGCAAGTGATTGTCTGAACCCTGATTTAAACTCAGGTTTTCCTGACTATAGGTGCTGCACTCCAGGCAGCCTGACTGTTCCCTTCTAATGTCCTCACTGAGATGACTTTAATGAAAACAGATTATTCTCAATAAAAATTAGTATAGATGGGTAAATATAAATATGGGTCAGCAGTTGTTAATATTCTCTTTATTTCATCTTATTTGGTAATAAGGTTCAAGATTTTTTCCCATGCCTGTGATATTCTCCCCATTTTTACATTTCATTTCAATTCAATTCAATTAAATTAAATAAACATTAATTAAATGGCTACTAGACGCTAAGAACTATGCTAAATTTCAGGGATCAAATAAAAAAAAAAAAAGACTATGGCTGCCCTCAAGGAACTAATAACTGAATGGAGGACACATGACACAAAAGAAAGCTGAAAAGGGAGGAGGGAACCAGAGCACACTCAGTATGGGGTCATGACATTTGGGAGTCCAAATAAGCAATGGTCTGAGAAACTCCTGTGCCCTTTATAAAGGAAGATTGGGAGAAGAGTTTATCTTCATCTCTCCAATCAGAGGGAGAAGCAACTGAGGAAGCTGAGAAAGTGCTAAGTATCCAAAGCAGTCTGCAGGTCTAAGAGACTTTGGGCAATGAGTTTATTTTAGGGGTAGCATGATGCTCATTGTGTCCAAACTAAGCGGAGCTGTTGATGGAAAGCATTGAGAGGTTATTTCGAGACTCCCTCTCTCAGTCCTTTCATGTCCCTTCAAGCACAGACCCCTTCCACGTGGACTTGGAGTGGTCCAGTTGCTGTCCCCAGTGTTGCTCCATTCAGTCCCATTTTCATTTCCTTTAACAGTAAATCTAGGACTATCGGTAAGAGGAATCTAAACGTGGTCATTCCACTTTCCTTGACTGTGAAAAAAACAATCAGTCATAAAAATATTTGCATCTCTTTGTGGTCCTCCTTCCAGCCTCATCTTTAAATGCCCTTGGGGTCTTTTTTCTTAGTTGGCTCCACCAACCTATAAAAAAAACCCACTTGTTTCTTTTCCTTTACTGTTTTTCAGTATCTTATGAGATGATAACATTCCTACATTTCTGCCAGCCTTTTCCTTCAGATTTTTATAAATGAGTTTGCATTCTAAATGGGTATTGAACTTCATCACCATATCTCTCTGTTTGGCAAAAAGACTGAGAGTTTTCCTGGCTAAGATGCTTTCTAGGTAATTTTGGTATCCTCACTGGGGCTTTAAACTTCCAAATACAATTATTAAAATTGTCATAATGTCCAGGAAAATAGTGGAATTAAATGTTCCAATCCAATTCCCTCATATTTAATTCTGGGCCTAGCTCATTGTCCATTTACAGTACATGCCAATTCATCATTCAAATGATAGACCAATCAACAAGCATTTATTAAGTACTTGCTTTGTGAAAGGATTTTTTTCTACGGTAACCCATGCCCTAAAGCTCATTGGTATAGGACTTCCTATCCCCTTATGAGTGAAATGAAGGCCCTGCCCAAGTTAAGGAGATGGGGGTAGTTGTAAGAGACAAGAGAGAGCTAGTCTTTGCCAGTCCCTCTAGTAGCTTTTTCAGGCTAGTCCCCATTCACAACTCTTCAGGGCCCTTCTAGGGCTGCTCAAGTTTCAAAGCTTCTTTAAGTATCAAGTTATTTTAGGAGATCCTGGTTTCCACTTTCAAGAGAAAAGATGGACGAGGCCTCTCCTCTGATTCATATCCCATTTATCCTGCCTCTGTCATGATTGAAAATAAGTCATCTGCACATTGTCTCTCCAGTTAAATTTTGAACTCCTTGAGACATGGTTTTTGTTTTTGTTTTCTTTTCTTTAGACCTTCCTCAATGCTTAACGTGGTGCCAGCACACAGTAGGTACTTAATGCTGGCTGACTTGTGCAAAAGAAAAAATTCATGGTATGTAGGTGTGAAACTTTTGAATAATCTTCAACCCTTCTGCTCCTTTCATTTCTTGATGTGAATCTGCTTTTCCACCATTTTTAGGGGACCATATTTTCTTGTATTCCCCTCTTTGTAATTGATACTCTGAGTACTAAGCTGTATATTGATTGAATTTAAAGCATTTTATCATATCCTCCACAATATTTCTCTATTTCTTTCTCAGAAATACATGCCAACAGACAAGCTGCAATTATCTTCATAGTTGTCTATCTGCTGAGATGACAGTGTCCCATGCAATGACGCCCTTGTGCTTTGGGGAGGATATTGAAAAGAACTCTGATGCTTGTATGGATCTATCTTAGGAGAAGCTGTGAGCCTTCATTTATTCAGCTTTATCTACCTTATGTCTTCTGAATGCATTTTTTTCTATAAATCAACTTCTTGGTCATGAGACAAAGCTTACATATTAAAAAGAACCAATGGATAAATTAATGCTTAGGGAAGGTCTAAGACAAAAGTTCTTTATCTGGAATTCACAGGCTCCCAAGGACCCTTAAGATGTATTTCAAGAGGTCGGTACATTTGTTTTTTCTAAAAATAGAATTTCTAATTGTATTTCAGTGTAATTGGTTTCCTTTATAGTACTATGTGTTTCATTACTGTGAGAAGGGATTCATAAACTACCAAAAGATCCATGACTCAGAAAAGGGTTAAGAACCACTGGTCTAAAAAGTACGAAGTCTTGATCCTACTGGTCCCCTTTCTGCTACTCTTTTATCATTGCTGCAGAAAAGGGGAGGAGGAGTGATATACCCAGTAGAGTGCTCTTTTATGTTATTATATGCTTCAAGGGTCACTACAGCCAAAATGCCCATCATCTTCTGTTGGCAAAACCTTGAAAAGTTAGCTAAGTTTGCCTTTTGCCAAGACCTTATGCTAAACCTTTCCAGCCTATGCTGGGATGGAAGTTTCTAAGAACCCAGGGTACTTCTCTATGCCAAGATGAGACATCATTCATTGGTGTTGGTAGCTATTGGTGAGGGATTTCCTCTACCATCACAGATTGGCATCTTTCTAGCTGATCTTCAAGTTTTTGAGAGTTTCTTGGAGTGCTAAGAGATTAAATGACTTGCCCAAAATTACACTGCATAGTTTAGAGGCAATACATGAACTCAGAATGACCAGAGTCTGATGCCAGCTCCCTATCCACTCCATAAAGCGGCCTGGAAAATCTTCTGGAAAAGACATGGTCATAGGTACTGTACTTAAGGGACAACGGATATACTAGCTCGATTTGTGGAGAACATCACATCACTCCCTTATGTGATATATAGGTAATAAAAACGCTAATGAATGAGTGTAACAGAAAGCATAAATAAGAACATAGTATATACACACTAAGTCAATCAGTACTCATTGGAGGATTTTGTTCTCTACTCTCATCTCTGATGAAGACTGATGGCCTGTACTTAGAGACAGTCTGAGAATCCCACTGAAGCACATTAGCTGTGACACTCTGAATTGACAGAAAATGTTGATTTCACATTTTGTTTCTTTAAATGAACTCTCAGGATTGGGAAAATAGTAATGCTGACTACCCCTTGGATCACCTGTTCATGTGCCCCCTTGATAGTTCAATTCACACTGTATTCAGATAGCTAGCTCCTATGCTTGGACCTAAGCAGGCTGATCTGTAGCCTCAATCAAGAAATACATTACACCATCTCAAGTGTCCAGTGTAATTTCTTGGAAAAGTAAGTCCTGTGAAACACACACACACACACACACACACACACACAGAAACAAACCAGGTTTACCAATGAGGTGGCTAAAACTCAAAAAGAGCATCTGTCCAGACTATCTGAAAGACATTTTTTGAGCTCCTAGATTTAAAATCATAAGATGATAAACTCTCGGTGAAATATTGTTAGCGCATGGATTATTTAAAGGTACACTTGTATGGTTTTCAACTATTCCTTGTTGGGTAAAGTATGAATGTATTTTTTCCAAAATCTCAGTACCCCCTGATCCCAGCTCTATAACTGAGAGGCTACTTGGCCTTCTGGAAGTCATGGCATCTAATTCTGTTTCCTCATCGATAAAATAAAATGTGGGGGATGAAGCAAATAAGTTCAATTCAGTTCAATTCAATAAACATTCACTAAGCACCTACTACATTTCAGGTACCGTGCTAAGTGCTAGGGATACATAAAGAGATAAAAGTGATCTCTGTCCTCAAAGAGTTTACAATACACGGGGCAAGAAAACATGCAAACAAACATATACAAAGCAAGATACACATTATATATGTGACAAATAGGAAATAATTAATAGAGGAAAGGCACTAGAAGAAGAGAGGTTGAAGAAGGCTTCCTACAGAAACAGGACTAAATTTCCTTCAAACTCTAACATTCTGTAATTTCCCATCACTTCTAAATCACTGTTCTCACAATCCATGCATGATTTTGACATTACGAAATTAGGATTGGGGGATGGGAATAAAAGCAGCCGGGCTACACTACAATACCACAGAAATAAACTGTGATGACAGATCACAATGTTATCATAACAATAATTCACATTTCTATATAGCACCTTAATGTTTCCTTGCATAGCTAAGGAAACAGAAATTCAGAGATTTCAAGTGACCTATACTGCACTCAGTGTCAAAACTGGAGTCTGAATCTAGGTCCTCAGATTTTCTATGCAGTATACTGTACCACTGTACTGAAGAAGCACAGTGACCTTTTTTCCTGTCTTGTTTAAGAAAAAACAACAAGCATGACCTATCTTTATTTTTTTTTGTACTTACTATAAGTATTATTTAGGATTATAGGATCATCAATTTGGGGTGGAAAGGAGTCTGAGAGATCACTTAGTTCAACTCTAATATTTCATAGTTTGAAAAATCAAGATCCAGAGGATGAAATTATTTGTACAAGGTCATAAAGCTAGCTCATTAACTGAGCTGGAACTTAGTCTTCTGGCTTCAAATCCAGTGCTTCCCTCCCCACCTCCCATACAATTTGTATAATTAAATGAGTTTTAACTCAATTTGATTCTACAGATGAGGATTAAGTGTCTACTACATGGAAAGTACTGGGGTAGGGTACAGGTTAAAAATGCCACTGTCTTTGCTTTTAATCTGATGAGGAATGTACCAATTTAAAGTACATTAAAATATGTAATGTGGATTGTTTATTAAGAAAGCTGAAGCCATCTAAAGCCAAAGGAATGGATTTAATCATCTCAGCAGGATATTTTTGGCCCTAGGATGGCAGAATTATAGAATCTTAGATCCAGAAAGAACTTCAGACAAAGTCCAGGTGAAGTTCATTTTAGAAGGAAAATGAAGTTCAATAAAGGAAAGAGATGTGTCCAACATCACAGAACAATGGTAGGGCTAGTACTTAGACCACCATCTCCTGATTCTGGTCCAGCAAGTTTTACACTGTATCAGGGCTTCTTTACCTGGAACTGGGGCTTCAGTGGATAGATTTCAAAGGGTTTAGGAACTTGAATGGGAAAATTATTGCTTCTTTATTTTGTCTAATCTTTGGTTTCCTTGGTACGCCTATGTATTTTGTTGTACGCATTTTACAGTGTCATTCTGAGAAGGGGGACCATAGGGTTCATTAGAATGCCAAACAGTTCCATGATACAAAAAATGGTTAAGAACCGCAGTCTACACCATTTTATGAAGGGGATTGGTTCTCGGAATTTGGGATTCAGTCAAAGAGTCACACTTGAGGACCTAGAGGGCCATATGTAGCCTTGAAGCCACAGGTGCCTGACCCCTGGTCAAATCATTCCAATATTTTTGCCAAGAAAATACCAAATGGAGTAACACAAAGTTGGACACGAATGAAAAAATGATTGAACAACAACAAAAGAAAATAAGGTAAAATTTACTTAAATTTAGAATTGAAATTAAATTTCAGTTAAATCTCAGGTGATATTTGTCCTGTAAATAGCTCCAATTAAAAATGAACTGGACAGACTAAGGCGAGCCAAGGTTCCTTTCCTGTACAATGCCAAAGAAAGTACAACACTTAAAAAGTTCTCAGCTTCATTTCCTGTTCATCAAATGAAAAGGAATCATCTGTGCCTTCACAAGGGATGCAGAATCTGAGATTTCCAGCAAGATAACAGAGCAATGATTAATGTCTTTACCACTGGGACCATAACGTATTCAAGGCCAAAAGTTCTGTGTGCATGCAACAGTTTGCATACTGCTGCAGAAGAAACTGGGCAGATGCACAGCAAATATCTTCGTGAAATGGAGATGTAGAATGCATTAGTTAAAAGTCTTAAGGCTTCTTTTCTCGAAGACCTCTCATTACGCTATCATCAACCGCACTTCATGCTCTAGCTGCCCTGTTCTCTTCACCACCTCATACCCCACTCTAGACATACTGTTTTCTCATATGAGGACTACAGGAAGCTTAAAAAAAAAACAAAACACCATTATCATGGCATACCATGTCTCTTTCCTGAGACTTTACACTGGCTGTGTCCCATGGCTGTTATGTTCTTCCTCCTTACTTATCCCTCCTAGACTACCTGGCTTCCCTAAAGAGTCAGCTCAAATTCTCTCTTCTACATGAAGTCTTTCCTGGTCCTTCCAGCTGTTACTGCCCTCAGTCCCAACATTACTTTGTATTAAATTTTATGTATAGTCTGCATAGATTTATATGTGTATATGTTGGCTCTGCTACTGGAACTGAATCTCCTTGAGGTCAAGGACCGTTTGACTTTTCACTTTGTATAGTACCTGTTTGCTGATTTACTGAATGATTTAATTACTATACAAACCCAAACTTCCCATCATAGCTCCTTAATACTGGCATGACTATGTGTTGGGGAAAGGAAAACTAGCATTCAGAGTACAGCGTGGCCTCTCTTCCTTAGATGACGTCCCCACTTACTATCCTGTAGAATGGCTGGCACTAGAGTCCAACTTCCAGGGCTTTGCCAGTTGCAAGGATCTATTTCTTCCATCATGCTTTTAACAACAATATCAAAGATACTTTTGACAGCAATCTTAAAAGTACAACCTCTTCTTAAATATCTCTGAGACATAAATGACAATTGCAAGCAGCTGTGCCATCCCTACTGCCTCAGGCATCAAGTTCTAACCCTTCTTTCTCGCTTTCTCAGGCTCTAAAAAATATGATTTAGTCAAAAGACCCGGGTTGAAACTGGGGTTCTTCCACTTAAAAACAAACAACAAAAATAAAGTTGTACGTGTTGTTGTTTAGTCCTTCAGTCATGTATGACTCTTTGTAAATCAATGGACTGAAGCACACCAGGCTTTTCCAAACTCTAATGCCTCTTGGAGTCTGTTCAAGTTCACGTTTGTTGTTTCCATGGTACTATCCATCCATCTTATCCTCTGCCATCCCCTTTTCCTTTTGTCTTCAATCTTGTATGTAGTGTTTCCAATTTACAAAAGGCTTTACAAATGTTTCATCTGATTTTTTCTTAGAAAAATTCCCAATAAAGCCCTCCTCTCACAGACCAAAAGAACCATCCTTTAGAACAAAGAATGAAAGAGAGAAAAGTAATTACTTTCAAACATATAATTAAAGTGACAGGCTCCGCGTCTGCAAAGAAGGGAGAGAGGCCTAGTCTCCTGTCTCTTCTTCGGAATGGAGCTTGACCATTATAATTACAAATGATAGTTAGAGTTTGCGTGTTGTTGATAGTGTTCTTTGCATCACTGTAATTTTGTTTTCCTGGTTCTGGTTATTTCACTTAGCATCAGTTCATAAGTCTTCCCAAGCCTCCCTGTATTTTCCAGTCTTACAGTGCAACGACATTCTATCACATTCAAGTGCCGCATCATATTTGATTCTCACAGCAACAAAAACTGTAATCACCCTCATTTCTACTGAGATATTAAAGCTAGGAGAAATGATCTCCTGTACAGTCTCCTGACTGTAAATCTATCTGTTGATGGAAAGCATTGAGAGGTTATTTCGAGACTCCCTCTCTCAGTCCTTTCATGTCCCTTCAAGCACAGACCCCTTCCACATGGACTTGGAGTGGTCCAGTTGCTGTCCCCAGTGTTGCTCCATTCAGTCCCATTTTCATTTCCTTTAACAGTAAATCTAGGACTATCATATTTGATTCTCACAGCAACAAAAACTGTAATCACCCTCACTTCTACTGAGATATTAAAGCTAGGAGAAATGATCTCCTGTACAGTCTCCTGACTGTAAATCTATCTTTCCACAACCCCATGGTGCTGTTCTCACTCACTTTATGACATTAAATAAATTACTTTACCTCCTAAGTGGTAAGAGTGGTAACATGGTAAAGCAAATAGAACCAAGGACTTGAACGCGGAAAGATCTGGGCTTTAATTCCAACTCAGACGCTTTCTAGCTGTGTGACAGCAGGCAAGATACTTAGCCCCTACGAGACTCAATTTCCTCATCTGTAATATACCTGCACACTGTCATTATTGTTAGTGAATTCTGAATTAGAAATGGAGTTCTAACCCAAACTCCTTCCCCATAATCCTCCAAACCAAGGAAAGGACAAAATGAACTGTAAGTCAAAATGAAGGGTGTGTGGGAGGGGACAAAGAGTCCTTTCAAAGAAAAAGTGCCCCACTCCTTTATTTGCCTACCACTAATCAGACAAAGGAAACTGGAAAAGACCAGACTGGAGGTCAAAAGATCAGTTTTAAACTGAGCTGCAGAAAGGGGAAGGTTTCAGAACAAAAAAAGAGGAAGAAAAATACTTGATATTTTATCATTTCAAACAAACACAATGCTTTTAAAGCAAGTCAGTAAAAGCCACTGGTGGATTACTGGCATGTATGCCTATGAGTGGCTGGCAACCAGAGCAAGAACTCTCTGCTGTGTTCCTACTCTGATTGTGTTCTCTGATTGACTGCTCAATATAAATAATGTTGTTACCAAAATGTGACTGCTCACATGTAATTGTCGCAATGAAGAAGCAGGCAAAGTATTTTTTATTGTTACCAATGAAATCATACCACTGCACGTTTAGCAAATAACCATCATCAGTTTCAGAAGTCGAATTAATTTTCTTTAGCATCCTTTTCTAGAAGTCAGATTGAGGAGACTGCATTGGCCCATCAGGTGGTCAACCAAAATAGATCCCCTGAACACTAATTCTGCTTTAAGCATCCTATTCCCCTCCCTTCTACTCCATCTACTTAGAAACTCACACAGCTATTAATGTTAAGATGGATGTTTGAACAGAATTCCAAATGGGACATAATCTCAACCCCTTCCTTACAATGCTAATAAATTATCCAAATAAGGTCAGTACTGTCTGATTAATTTAAGTTTCTGGATCCACTTTAAACTCAACAAATTGCCCGAGGTGCCAAAAGATAGGAATAGTCAATTTTGGGGAGAGAGGGACAGGGAAAGAAATGAATATTAATACATTGTTTACTGAGCTAGGAATTGGTCCAAACATCCTAGGAAGCAACTTGAAATTATGTTAAGAATGTAATTTAAATGATTATACCCTTTCAGACTTCCTACTACTTGGAATATACTCAAAGGAGGTCAAAGGTCCAATATACATCAATATATTCATAGCAGCACTTTTTCTTTAAATTGCAAAGAGATGCAAAAAATGTGGATGATCATCAGCTGAGAAACTGATAAACATATTGTCATATATGAATATCATGGAATGCTACAGTGTGGTAAAAAACGATGTATACAAAGAATTTAGAGAAGTATGAGTAGACTTACATGAACTGATGCAAAAAGAAGTAAGCAGAACTAGGAAAACAGTATACACAATGAAAACAATGGAAATGGAAAGCCCCAAAACAACAAAATTGAACCTTGGATATTATAATGACCACACTAGGTCTAAAAGAGATAAGATAACATCTCCCTTCTTTTAAAGAAGTAAGGATAGGTCAATATATATGTACGTGTATTGCTAAACATATATAATAAATGGATCAATATATATGCTGTCAAATTCAGTTGATGTATTGGTTAGTTTGGCTGAATTTCTTTCTTTTCTTTCTTTACTCTGTAACATAATTGTCTGGGTAGGGAAGAGGGGATATATTTAAAAATAAAGATAATGTGAGAACAAAAGTTATTAATTAAAATTTTAAAATAATTCTGTTATCACCATCCAAAAAAACTTGAAAGGAGCATTTCCATTATTGAAATATGATATGAATAGCAGCATAAATAACATGGAGCATAATAACATTCTTATGGATTAAAAAAGGTTCAATTTCCACAGAATTCAAGGATGATGTTCTTTAAAGAATCCATTTAGAATAGGATGTGTCTTGAATCCCTTCTTCTGACCCATCATGTGAGTGCTTGCCTTGTGTGAGTTCTCCATAAAATAATCCTTTAGAAAAGTGTATGTTTGGCATTTGAACAATGTAGTCAGCCCATCACAGTCACACTCTCTGTAGCAGTTTGAATGCTTTAAAGTTTGGTTTGAGTAGGGACCTCAGTGTCTGGTACCTTAAAGTTCTGCCAGGGAATCTTCAGAATCTTCCTTAGACAATGCAAATGGAAGTGATTCAGTTTCCTGACATGGTTCTGGTATACTGTCCAAGTTTCACAGGAATAAAACAATGAGGTCAGCACAGTGGTTCTAAAGACCTTCAACTTGGTAATCAGTCTAATACCTCTTCCCTCTCACACTTTTCCTTCAGAGACTCCCAAACACTGAGGTAGCTCTGGAAACGAATAGGTCAACCTCAAGCTCACTCAAAGTCAACTGATTGCAAGACATGGGAGACACTAGCAAAGGACCGCTCAACATGGTATATCTGTATCAAAGAAGGTGCTATGCTAGATGAGCAAAGTGGAATTGAGGTAGCTCAGAAGAAACATGAGATGAGCAAATTCAGAGACTTCACCCCAAATGTTCACATGGACTGCCTGTGCTTGACCTGTGGTGGAGCCTTTCAAGCTTGTATTGCTCTGATCAGCCACAGTCGGACATACTGTAACTTGACTCTAACACAGCGATGTCATCTTGGTCCTCTTCAAGAATGAAGAACAATAATCAAGCAAGGATGTGTTGAGTTATCTTCCTTCAGTTTATAACTAGAAGTCCATAAATGATCTGAGTTTTTTTACATCAGCAAGCTCCTGCTGGGAAATTGAGTGCTAGAGAGTTCTTCACTGTTATTTTCTCTCAAACAGGTTAGTCTGACTTTCAAAATGGCTTAACTCTTCAAGAATCATTGGGAAAAGCTAATTTTATTTTTTGGAACCTATACAAAATGCCTGCCACTGTATGAACTAAACCTTTTATCTGGTAAATATTGTGGTGATTAACTTTTACAGAGTTTGTTCTCTTATTGTGAAATGTTACCAAATAGGTCCAAAAAGAACAATTCCACGGAAGCTCTCCTACACGTCTGTTTCCTTCTGAACTTTCTTCTGCATTTTGAAAAATACTTTAATGATCCTCTTTTATTTCCTTCCCAGTCTTTTGATACAGACTAATTCTGTCAAAAAACCAAGGAGGCTTGCCTGTGACGCATTTCAGGGCCACACAGTGGGACATCTGATAATGGTAGAGAATTTTATGAGATGTCTTGAGAAAGAAACTTTCAGGAGGCACTATTCACACACAAACCATAACCCAGTAAATGATGACTTTTATAATGCAGTCTATTTCTTTACACAAGGATGATACTTCTAATATTATTTGACTAAAGCCAGCTAACACATTTTGGTACTGGATTGGCAAGGAGATCTACAGTTTCCTTTTGCAATATACACATATATTGTGCCTTTATAGTAATGGCAATAAGCACTGTGGGTCATGGGAACCAATCATTAGATACTCAGCCTCCAAGAAATCATTAAGCTCTTCCTATGTGCCAGGAACTGAGTTAAGCATTTAGGATACAAAGATAAGAGGGAAAAATCCTTCCATCCCTGCCCTCAAGAAGCTCACTATTTGCAAATAAACAGGTGCATATTTGTATGTATGCACACACATACATATAGGCATATATAGATATGCTTGTATCTTTCCATCTATATGAAATGGAGGATAATCTCAGAGGGGAAGGCACTAACATCTGAGGGACCTGGGAACAGTCCTTTTACTAAATTAAGCCATATAGCATAGATTTATGCTAGAAATACATTCTTTCAAAATCCTACCCCAACAACCTTAATGTGCACATATTAATTTGGTATAGCATTTAATGATATATTTATGATTTATACTTTGCTTGTCTCCTTAAGGTCTTAAATGGCTAGTTTCACATTTGTTCGTATAATGAATCATACCAAGGGGACATGACTTACTGTATAAATGTTACATTGTTCACTGAAAAGTGAAAGGGTGAGGGATTTACCCTTCTAATCCCTCCCTCCTCCCATCAAACCCTTCCAATGAATCACAGAAGTTTGAAAATTTCTGAACTTCCTCATCCAGTAAAGCTATAATACAATTAAAATTCAAAACACCATTGCAATGACTAAGCATGGTAAAGGAGCATTTCTTTTGGTCTGGATTTGTGGTGTAATTGGTGTACAGATCTCCCAGTGAGGAAGTTCCTTGTTCCAATGTATATCAGTAACTGTTCTGCAATTTGGGGTCTTAGATGCCTCTTGCAATGAGAAGTTAAGTGACACTATCTAGGGTCACATGGCCAATATGCAGCAGAGAAAGGTCTTCATCCTGACCCTGCTGAGGCAAACCCTCTTGACTATGCAACAAAAAAAAAAAGACGGAAAGATGAACAAAAAGTGAATCTAAACTGACATCAGTCAATAATCAACAAAATCAAGACTCTCTTACGTCTAGTAATATTCTGGAAAGAAGACAAGGGACTTCACATTCATAGCTAAGTGTTCAATAAATGAGGCAGCTAGATAGCGGAGTGAACAGAATTCTGGATCTGGAGCGAAGAAGACCAGAGTTCAGACCCAGCACTTGATATTTACCAGCTGTGTCACCCTAGGAAAACTGCTTAACCTCTGTTTGTCTCAGTTTTATCATCTGTAAAATGAGGATGAAGATAGCACTGACATCTTACAGTGGTTGTTAGGATAAAAGGAGATAATAACTTCAACGTGCTTTACAAACTTTAAAGTGCTATATAAATGCCAACTATTCTTATTTAGTTGTAACGAACTTTAGAGATCATTGAGTTTAACCCCCTTGTTTTACAGATGAGGAAACTGGGACCACAGAGGGAAGGGTCTTGCCTCAAGGTCACAGAGATAACATGTATCAGAGCTATGATTTGAATATAAGATTTTTAACTTCACAATTCAGCACTCTTTTCACTCTGTAAAAATGGTATAACCATATTTACATCTATCTCTTCAAGCCAGTTCTTATCTGGAACAGTGGAATAGTTTGTACTCAGGATGCTTGAGCATTTAAATATTAAGTCTACAAGATTCTTGGTGAAATGGACCCTGACTATATATAACAGCCATTTAAAACCAAAAGACCTTTCTCATTAATTAATAGGCCCATATGATAGGCTTGGATCCCCTGGAAGCCTGGGTCACATGTGCTGGGAGGACCTTGCTGAAGAGGCAGAACAGGAAGAGTAGAGCAGAACTGGGGAGGAAGTGAGTGAGTAGGGGCAAGTCCTAGGGAAAAGAACATAGGCAACTGACAATAGTAACAGATGACAGTTGAGAAGGCCCTGGCTGGGGGAGGGGAGGTTTGCGAATGGCTTTGCCCCCTGCTGTGATCATGTTTATTAACTTCTTAGTCACCATGATGGATTTTGCTTTCTGGTTTTGGGATTTGGTTTTCTGGTGCTTAAATAAATGTTTTTATTCTGCCTTCTACATGCAGCGCCTTTTATACTTTGCAATTGAGAACTACACTGGCATATTCATAGTCATCACCAGTGCTGTGAATATTGCCTTGGCAATACATTGGGCGTCACGAACAAGACTGCAAAGTAAAAAATCTATTTGGAGGCAGAAATGATTTAGAGGAAAACATTAATATCCCAAGATGGGAAAATTTACCATTTTCCTTACTAGCAAGGGAGTGGAAAGCACTGGACCTTGCAAAAACTGGGAAGAGAGGTTACAGGAAGGGGAACCTGGAGATTTGGAAAGGTGTTTGCAAGGAATACCAATAAGACCAGGGAAGAAGTTGGCAAAAGTAAGTAGGAGAGGTTGGATTTTATTAAGGGCTTATTATTGTATTATGTGTTGAAACAAAGATGTGTTGCTTAAGGAAAAATTTCAGATAGAAAAAGAGTACAAGAGCAGTCTGGGGAGGGGTGCAGAGGTCTCAGGCTGAAGGAAAGGCTGTTCGGAAGAAGCTGAAGACTAACAAAAGAAATGCGCATCTGACCTCTGTACAGACCCAGCCTAGTTGCCACAGTGAAATAATTTTAGAGGAATAAGTTTCTCAGTGAAAAGCATGCCCCATAGTGAGGTGGAAACAGGAGAACTGAGGAGGTAACTCAGTGTTTAGGGAAATAATTGAGGATTTTACTCAGCAGGAGGTCACAGAAATTTTGAGTAAATTCACCCAAAGAATAGGAGAATCAGTGGCGAGAATCAGTGATGATGGAGCTGGAGGAATAGCTATAGATCCCACTGACTGCCTGAAATTCATAGATATTAGTCAGAATCCTTTTGTACAGCAAACTTTTAAAGATTAAAATATGCAAGGAGGTAACAATACAACTAATCTGTTAGCTTTGGCTGTAGAAGGCTGCAGCAGGCAGTATCCTACTGACTCTTATGTGGTCTAGTGAAGACAGGTCCTGGTATTCACTTAGAGACTGTATAAGAAAGTTAATGGAGGAGGTACTGAAGACTGCCATAATGATGGGAAATGCAGATGTACACTATGATACTCCCTTTGCAGTTTATCATAGGAATATAATAGTGAAAACCAGCTCCTCCTAACTATAAATGCTTTATTTTGACTCTAATAATTGGGGAAATAGGGCACCCTCCTTCAGAGGTGCTAGACAAGATTTCGCAGGTGACTTAGGAGACTGGGGAAAAGACAACATTGCTAGAGAGAGAAAAGTAAATACCCAGCAGAATCAAAATCAGAAAAAATTGACAAGGAGAGAACTGTTTACTGTTCTACTGAGAACAGGGGTAGATTTTAGAAGCATAGATGATATTCCAACTAATGAACTATACAGAATGTACCGAGAAAAGGGACTTGACACTAGACAAAACAGAGAAGAACTGCCCCTACAGATCCTGCTGAACTCTTGTATCCAAGATTGTTGCACCTTCAGGGAGAATAGGAAGTTGGCTGAGCCCCAGCTCAGATTAAAGAAGTATACCTGTAGCCAGAATGATGACCCCTAATCTGCAAATAAGAAAACAACAAACACATAAGATCCCAAATGCTGAGTATTGGACTATGAGGCCAGATGTTCCAGCACCATATCCAGAGACACCTGATTTGCCAGGATATGATTTACGTTGGCTAGAAGACTTTTGGTTGGATAGGAAAGAAATAAGAACAATCTCTACTGGAATATGTACGAGAATCCCAAAGAATCAGTTTGGATGGATATTACCTAAATCAGGATTAGCAGCTGGAGGAATCCATGTATTGGCTTGAGTGATAGATTCTAATTATCAAGGAGAAATTGTTTTAACTTTCCAAAATTTAGGTGATGGACCCACATAGTTTTGTAAAAATGATGGAATAGTTCAAGTGATTATTACTCCTTGTGAAACAAGACCACTTGTGAAAACTTACCCTCCTTCTGAAATAACTAATAGGAAGTGAAGGATTGGGTTCTTCTGATAGTATAAAATCAGGAGCTAAAGTATATGTAAAACAGAAGTCAGACGATGTTCCAAAGGCTGCGGAAATTATAGCACGTGGGAAAGATAATACCATAACTGTTGTTTATTCAGGAGAGGATAATTACCAAATTGTACCCTTAATTCATATATTCTACCATGAATGAGGCTGTGATAGTGGGTTTATGGACTCAAGAACCACAACTGACCCTATATCTACCCTGCTTCTAGTTACTGTTTCCTTGTTTTGTTTGTTTGTTTTGTTGTCTTCTCATCTGTTAAACTTGTTTGCTACATTTGTTCCCTATAGGTTTAGTACTCTCCACCAGCAGATACTTGACCACTTCAGCCATCCATGATGGTGATGTGGCATCTCTGGACCTGAAGGTGACCAAACTCCAGATGCCAGCTAAAGAACTGATCTCTCAAATGGGACCTCTTGGGGCAGGGGCAGCTTGACGTCCAATCTCAGCAGGAAGTAGTTGTGGAAGAAGAGGCCTTTGCCCATCACCCCAAGATTTGGGGCCCCATTTGTTGAGGGGGAATGATGGGATGCTTGTAATACCAGTTGCCCCTCTGACCTATGTAATGAATATGAAAGATCTGGGGGCCAAATGTAATAGTAATTTAAATGGAAAGATCTTTCTCATTAATTAATAGGTCCGTAAGATCTACTTGGATCCCCTGGAAGCCTGGGTCACATGTGGTGGAAGGAACTTACGGAAGAGGCAGAACTGGAAGGGTGGCGCAGAACCAGGAGGAAGTGAGTGGGGTCAAGTCCCAGGGGAAAGAACACAGGCAACATTGTAACAGCTGACAGTTGAGAAGCCCTGGCTTCCCGAGGGGAGGTTTGAGACTGAAACATTGTGACAACTGATAGTGAGAAGGCCCTGGCTGAGGGAGGGGAGCTTTGAGAATGGCTTTGCCCTCTCCTGTGATCATGTTTATTAACTTATTTTTTTTTTTCAGATTTTGCTTTATGGTTCTGGGATTTAGCTTTCTGGTGCTTAAATAAATGTTTTTCTTCTGCCTTCTATATGAAGAGTCTTTTATATTTTGCAACTGAGAACTAGGCTGGCCTGTTTATTGTCACCACTAGTGCTGTGAATATTGCCTTGGTGATACACTATGTGAAAATATTTTAAAGTCTAAATTCTTTCAAAATTATATGAAATTGTTTTCATTATAAGTATTTTAATATACACTTAAATAACATGTAAAAGTTGCTTGGGAAAAAATATACACTGATAAAGATCACCTGAAGCAAAGTAAAAGTCAAGGAGCATATCTCTAAAGTAGGACTGGAAATTATATGGGAAGATATGGTTCAATATCCAGAAAGAAGTGAATCATAGGATGTTTATGGGATAAGGAGCACAGCCTTTCAGAATCTATCTAATGCAGAAAGGAAGCTAATTCTCATAACTACTATTGTGTTATGTTAACACAGTGATGTCTCTTGCTCTTACGATGCAGTTTAGTTGTCTCTCATAATCAACTGCACAGGACAGTGTATTTTACTCAGCTGATACAATGCAGGTGAAATGGAAATTCAGGTTTGGTGAGTGACGAACTGTCATCAAAAACACGATATAATAACTACTGTACATGCTGATTTGTGTATTGTTTTAATGTAACTTTTCAAAGTTAAAATCATCAATAAAAAACAGATATGGCATTCTCTAAAAGGAACTTATATTAGAGATGAGGCTCTAACAAAACAAAAGCATCTGTATGATAATACCACACCTTTTTAAAAAATACATTTTGATGGGAAGAGAAGGGTGTGCTTAAGTTGAGTAACTTAGACATTTGCTGCCAGGAAATTATTTCCTTATGATTAGAGGCAAACTCTCAAGGAGGATTCATACTCCCTGTGTGCACATAGAAGGTGGTTTTAAACTCTTTTCTATATTTTGCCAAGTTGCCTAAGGCAGAAAGGCAGTTTGCCATGGTAAAAAGAGACAAGAGAGAGAAAATGAGTAGATAGACTGAGAATGACAATTATAGATCTTTAAAAAATCACCATGTTACCTTCTCTCTAAAAGTTGTAAGCAGGTGATAAAGGACTTTCCTTTAAAGGAAAGGCTAGAGGACACTCTGCTTGGGCCTATGCAAATAAGTCAACCATAGATTAAGTACTAATTTTTAACAACAAAGGATTAATGAGAAGACTACCAGATTGCACTCACATGTGTATGTATGCCTTTTTCTAAACTATACAATTATTCAAAAACTTTTTTTCATAATAACAGTAATCACCTAGGATTAGTTTAAGTTGATGCTCTGTTATTTTAATGATTTATTTTTATAGAAAAAGTGAAACTTACTGTAATTGTATACTAAAATCTGAAAGCTGACCGACAACCTGGAGCAGCATGTAGAGAAATGGCATCAGAATCAAGGAGACAGGAGTTGAAATCATACTTATGATACATATTAGTTATCTAACCCCAGGGAAGTCACTTGGCTGCCGAGTGCCACCACGCTACTCTCTAAGACATACTGCAAAGAAGGTATTACAAGGGGAAGTTCCTTATCTGCCGTTTATGACACTAATGGAAGTCTAGATCCAGTTAAAAATACACAATCTGGGAGTTGAATAAAAATGCCTATGTGAAGTCTAGCCATTTGGATCATAGCCCAGCTACTTGGTTTAAAAAAGTATATATCTGAATTGAAGACATGGTGTCCATAAGGAAAAAAACAGCTCATATGCAGAACAATAACTTTGCAACTAATGTTGCTGATCAAAGCAAATAACACAAATTGGTTTTTACTTTTAATCATTTGAATTTATATTCTCTTCCATTGGTATAACTCCTAATAAAAAAGGTTGACTATGCTACTATCAAATGGATAAAAGACACAGTTGCTGTGACTATTGGTCAAAATAACCAGCAAAGCCTATCATAATATTCCTCATACACTGGAGCCTCAATACAATGTTGCAATAGGGTTTCAGTACTGTGGCTACTTTTAGAAGCAAGACTGTCTTTTGAGCTCCTTGTGCTACTCAACAACTACAAAAATGGAAGGATGATACAAAGACTCCACTTGGGCTTGTGTCTCAGCCAAGTGGCTTCTCTTTCAGAGCCTCAATATTCTCTTCTTAATTTAACATGATACATGAGATTATCTCCAGGTCCTCTTCCAGCTCTGAATACTACTGTGAATTTAAAACAAATATCCTTCAACAGACTTAAAGGTCTCTACTCTTCTTTCTCCTGGAAACAGAGAAGCCTTCATGAGATAGTGAGGGAATTTGATATGCCAGTGTGATGAATCCTAATTGGAAGTCAAAAAGGAGACTGGATAAAAAGGAAACTGAACTGAGCTGCCACTCCCCTAGTCTCTGTGAGGAACTACATCACACGGTAAACTTTTCCAGAGGGAAAATGGCATTAGAGCAAAGTTCAGAGTAATGTACAAATAATGAGATTCAGTACTCTGGCATTAGCCACATCTTGAATTTCTTCTTTTTTCTTTTGCTCTCGTAGAGAGCATTTACATTTTTCACTTGGAATTAAAGAGTCTGTAATAGGACCAGTCACGAGTAACTTGGTTCTATTTCTTCCTCCCCTTCCAGGGAATGACCAGGGGTAAACTGTATAACTTAGCCCACCTGCTCCAGAGAAAGATGGAAGATATACTGACAAATGGAGAAAGAGAAAGATTGTCTTTTTAAATACTGGAAGGGACTGAAGCAAGTACCAAAAGAAAGAACGTGGCAAATGACAATGGATCCATCATGAGATGATGCAGAATGGAAAACAGTAAGAAACATTCATATAACCACCCGAAAAGACTCTTTGTGTGGAGAGTAATGCTGTGGGGTGTAGGTATAAAAATAGACTGTAGACAAAATACTCTGGAGCTATGAAGTGTCAGCTGAACTTCAAAGAACTAAAGAAGTATGCATGAAGCATTAAAGTAGAGCTGAATATAGAAGTAATAGCAAAATGATTCACCATTTTTGCCTTAAGCAGAAATCAGTGACATAAGGGTGAAGGACCCCCTACTGACATTTGGACAAGACCTAGGGCAGAGATGTAGAATACTGAAGGGAGAATTCTCGACCCCCCTCACTACTCCCCCAAAAAAGCAATAGGCAATAGATCATCTACCTGGAAAAATGAATCTTGGCCTTCCCCCTTAGGGCTCCACCCAGGGTAATACTGTAAGTCATGGGTATTATATAGATTCATTGCATATAGTTTATAAACTACTTGGATAAATAAAATTATATTGTCTTTTGAAGTCTTTGAGTATAGGTGTCAGATGATGAAATTCAGACCTAAATAGGGACAAGGAGTCAGAGAAGAGGGAAGAGTCCTAAAGTAAGCCAAGGTCCTTCGTAAGAGAAGGAAACCTTAACAAGGGTTACTTTCTCTCTCTCTCTCTCTCTCTCTCTCTCTCTCTCTCTCTCTCTCTCTCACACACACACACACACACACACACACACACACCTGTGAGGAAAGGAGGCATTAAAGTATAAGGTAGAAGGAGGCATCATCTCATAGTGGATATGATGCTGGCACTGGAGTCAGAAAAGCCTGGTTACAAATCAGATACTTGTCACCTGTGTCATTACAGGAGATAATGTGACTTTTTGTACCTACCTTTTAGGGTTGCTGTGAGACTTCAAGGAGATTATGCATGTAAAGTGTTTCATAAACTTCGAAGCTGTGCATGAAGTTATTTTTAGCTACAGTGTTACAACCGCTCTGTATTAGTTTTCATCTTCATTAATATTATTTATGACAATATGCATGTTATTAGATGAACTGAATGAAAACTTTTGCTCCAGATGCTGCAGGTTCAAAATGAAATGTCAGGGCTGATGGTTACTTGTTGAAAAACTAGGTTGCTCAAATGAGCTGACTAAGCAATAGCAGGGTGTCAATCACGAGGAGATAAACATACTGTAGAAAGGCAAAGAGCAAGGGATTTGTCCATTGGCAAAAAGGAAGCTATCTAGAGAAGTCTATATTCCAGGCAACTAATTTTCAGTGGATAGGAGTCAGAGGAAATTCTAGAGGAAGCACAAGAAGCCAGTACCATTTCTATGAAGCCTTCCCTGATTCCTCCTCCTCCAAGCAATCCTTTACTGCTCTAAATTCCTTTAGCACTAACTATATTCTGATCCAAACAATTCTCATTATCTATCCCTAAGCAAATCATTGTGAGCAGCTACACAGCACAGTGATAAGTCTGGAAGACTAATCTTCATGAGTTCAAATCTGATCTCAGATTCTTACTAGCTGTCACCTGGGCAAGTCACTATTTGCCTTAGCTTTCCTCATCTGTAAAAAGAGCTGGAGAAGGAAATGGCAAAGCACTCCAATATCTTTGCCAAGAAAAACCCAGATGGGCTCATGAAGCTTTAGAAATTAATGAAATGCCTGAACAACAAAACATTGTTAAAAAGAAGGCACTGGCTTATATTTGCCATCACAGAACCAAACACAAACACAAAGTAAAATTCTCAAGAAATATTTGTTGATTGATGCCATGGCTACCAGAAAACCTTGCATTTAAATAAAGCTTTTGAAAGCAAAAATAAATTTTTATTTTCATTTGCAAATTCTGAAACAAAGATATCAAAATAAATGCATCTTCATTTTGGTTTATGTAGCTTCTGTCCCTCAGTCAGCCACACTTAAGTATAGTTTGTTTGTAGCCTGGATCACTTTGTCCAGAAATATATACAAAGAAAAGAAAGCTCATTTATGATGATGGTTCCTGGTTTACTTTTATGTGGTAGAGTAGCTGACCTCAATGCCTTGTTCATCCTCACTGAAAGTATTTGACAACATGGCTGAAAACATCATGCTAAAAAGCATAGGAGCAAGCACACAACCCTGTTTCACTCCATGCTAAGTTCTTCGATTTGAAAAGGCTACAAGCCAGGATCAAAGTGGAGGGAGTATTGGTGCATGATTTTCTGTTTGCAGATGATTGTGCACTCAATATAGTCTCTGAAGCTGAGATGCAACAAAGTATGGATCAATTCTCTGCTGCCTGTGCTAATTTTGGTCTAATAATTAACACCAAGAAAACATAGGTGCTCCATCTGCCACCATCACACCATCCATACGTGGAACCATTGGTTACAACAAATGGAGAAGTTTTGAATGCCGCGGATAAATTCATTTACCTTGGTAGTATACTTTCCAGGGATGTACACATTGACAATGAGGCTGACACACACATTGCCAGAGCTAGCTCAGCATTTGGGAGGCTCTGAAAGAAAGTGCGGGAGAGAAGAGGTACTGACTGACTACCCAAACTGAAGGTCTACAGAGTCATTGTGCTGACCTCATTGTTATATGCCTGTAAAACATGGACAATCTACAAGCATCATGCATGAAACTGAATCACTTCCATTTGAACTGTCTTAGGAAGATTCTGAGGATCACCTGGCAGGATAAGGTACCAGACATTGAAATCCTTGCTCAAGCTGAACTGCCAAGTATTGAAACTATGCTTCAGAGAGTGCAATTCTGATGGGCTGCCATGTTGTTTGAACATAAATTGTATGCTTGTCAAAAAGACAATTTTATGGAGAACTCATATGGGGCAGGTGATCACATGGTGGTCAGAAGAAGTGATACAAGGACACTCAAGGTCCCTCTCAAGAACTTTGGATTTGACTGTGCAGCATGGGAGACACTGGCAGAAGACCACTCAGTATGGTATGCTAACATCAGAAAGGGTGCTGTGCTCTTTGAGCAAAGCAGAAATAAGACAGCACAAAGTAAACACAGGATGTGAAAATTTGGAATATCCACCCCATATATTCACACGGACTATCTGTGCCCAATCTGTGGTAGAGCATTCCGGGCTCATCTTGATCTGCTCAGCCACAGTCAGCCACACTGAAATTTCACTTTATCATGGTGATGTCATTTTGGTCCTCTTCGAGAACGGACAACAACCAACATATGGTAAAAACCAGGAAATGTTTCCAATAGTAATAGCAAACACAAACTTACCAACATGGTACAACTATTTTACAAAGACAGAAAAAGAACTCACAGTTATTATGTATAACACTGTCATCTCTGCATACAAGTGGTAAATGTGGAAAGATTCTGGATTTCCTTACCAACGTACCATTGGAATAGTGCTAGTAAAACATACATGAGGCAGTGTGGTAAAGAGATTATGGGATCAGTCTTTGATTTAGGAAGACCTGGGTTCTAGTTTTGCCTCTTATCCATAATAACGATGTGATCATGTGTATATCATTTAACTTCTTAATACCTGCCCTCCCCCTGGACCCATCTAAGAATTGGTAACACATGAGTTTAGTTGTGAGGGGAAGGGAGTTTCCCATATTGATGATGGTGTAGGTCTGGATCAAAAGAGAATTCTTTCTCCTCCAAATATACATTTTTAAAATGAAACTGCTTCAAGAAAACAATCCAAAATATATCAATTAGTATGTTTCAATTATATTGTGATTTACCATAATTTTTCTTCACTATCAGTTAAATAATTACTTAAGTCTTTGATTTTAGTACATAACTAATGAAAATATAATGCAAGATTGAGGCACATGGTTTTTCAATTCTTCTTGCTTTTCTGTGATATTGCTAATAGGGATATATGCTTTACATGACTTCACATGTATAATGCTTGTTTTCTCAATGGTTGAGAGAGGGAATTTGGAATTCAAAGTTTAAACAATAAATAACTTAAAAATATAAAAAAGAAAATATAATACATGACTTTAGTGATCTCAGGATGAAGTAATTGTGATTATTGATGCGATGTACTTCTGTAAGAGCAACCATTTGTTAACATTGAATATAATCCCATTCCTTCTGTCTCCTAGGAAGTTTTGCCATGAACTTCTACAACCTGAAAGAAAGCACTCTAGACTGGAGAATGTTATTTCAACTCAAAAATAACTTCATGAGAATGTGTCAAAGTCACAATAGGAGGCAGTTAGGTCGCTCAGCGGACAGGGTTCTAGGTCTGAAGTCAGGAAGATTCAAGTCCACATTCAGCTTCAGACATTGACTAGCTGTTTGACCCTGATCACTTAAGGTCTGTTTGCCTTAATCCATGGGGGAAAGAAATGGCAAACCACTCCAGTGTGTTTGCCAAGAAAACACCATGGGCTGTATTAGTGTGTTGTTGTCCACAGGGTCATCAAGAGTCAGATGTAACTAAACAACAAGTCACAAAAGACTTTATTTCTAACAAAAATTGTACTGCCCTTCAACAAGGCACTCTCAGGGAGGAAAAAACTCATACATTTATTTCCTAGGTCTGGGGATTGCTACCCAGGTCAAAAGAATGCTAAATTTTCCACTTGTCACAGCACAGTACCTGACAAAGAGAGATCCTAAATGCATCAAACACATACCCGTGTGACCTTGGGCAAGCCGTGTAATTGCCCTGCACCTCAGTTTCCTCATCTGTAAAATGAGAGTTGGAGCAGATGACCTCTGATATGCCTCCTAGCTCCAGATTTTTTATCTAACTAGATCTAGAATTGAAATTCAGTGAGCTGTGTTTTAGAACAACAAAGACATAAATAGCTCCATGTATAAGCAACTGCAGACAGCACTGGGCTTGGAATCAGGACGACTTAGCTTTCTCAGTTCAAATCCAGCCTCAGACACTTACTAGCTGTGTGACCCTGAGCAAGTCACTTAACCCTGTTTGCCCCAGTTTTCTCATCTGTAAAATGATTTGGAGAAGGGAATGGCATGCCTTTCTAGTATCTTTGCCAAGAAAACTGCAAATAGGGTCACAAAGTTGGACACGCCTGAAAAGACTCAACAACAATATAAACAATTGAAAATCATGCCATATTATCACCAAAAACACTCCACTTGGTTCAATGGCAAACCATGAAAATTTACATTTGAAACACTGAAGTAGCAACACAGAACTTCAGTGCCTCTTATTATAAGAGCTGCATCTGACTTTCCCAGATGGTGAATAAGAAATTAGAGATACACACTGAACTGAACTACATGCAGAGCATCCACACCAAGCATTTCTGTTGGCTGCTGGGGACTTGGGCTGTTGTTGAACAAATACTAATAAAAATGATGGGGGTACCGCTAGAACAAAGTATACTTTATTTGTTCTGTAAGGAGGGTTTTTTAAATTAAGGCAGTTTTAAGAATCCAAATAAAGAATTATAGCAAAACAGAAATCCCCTTGAGTGTTCTGTGAATCATAGGTAAAGCATTCATGAGAGCTGATTTCCAGGGTCCCTTTCATTTTTCAAAAATGCTTTAGTCAAAGCTACAAACTGTACTTCATTAAAGCCAACTTATCCCAAATATTAAAATGGCACAAAAGAAACAAGTAAGACATTGTTTACTGAAGTGCAGTTTTTTGAAAAGGTTCTGTTTTCTTATTTAGGTAAGGCTAGCATTCTCAGTGGAATAAATCATCCTGATTTGTTGCATACACAGACAGAGGTCTAACATTTTATTGGTCGAGAGCCCAAATGCATTATGTTTACGTATGTAGCACTGGTATCTATGTGTTGAAGCAGTTGGCACTAACGTGATTAGTTCTGGTCTAAATTTGGCACTATTGCTAAACAGAAAATGTTTATCTTTGAAAAGGTAAGAAAGGTCTTACTTTTGGATTAACTAATTGTAATTTGACTTTTCTTAAGAGTATCCGGTAAGTCACTTCTCCGTCTGTTGTGCTCTGTTGTCTCATTATATTGTGGGATTACCCTGGCTTTTCAAAGATTGTAAAAAAAAAAATCATCATGGAGGAGTCCAGTGAGTGTTTCTTTTGTTTTAGAAAAAAGCCTGGCTTGTTTTGGAGAGGTCTATCACTAGAAGATTGGCAGTCAAGTGATAGCTGTTGGGAAGACATGGCGACTCAAGAATTAACTTTCTACAAAAGTGAAGAGTGGTTGCAATCTTTGCCAGTGGATGCAGTAGTCATACTGATGAAATAAGAGATCTTTGCAGTGTCAAACTATTCTGGAATTCCATCACCTAATCTATTAACCAAAATAAAAGCTTTTGTGTGGATGTTATGCTTTACTTTCTTCACCAATAACTATTTTTCTCAACTGACTTGTCTGCTCAGGTAGATGGTATAGTAGATAAGAGCCAGGCCTAGAGTCAAGAGCACAAATCTTGCATCAGACACCAGCTGTGAGACCCTGCGCAAGACACATAATTCCTATTTGCTCTGGTTTCCCCCTCTATAATAATAGCATCTATCTCCCACGGTTGTTGTGAAGCTCCAATGAGATAACAATTGGAAAGTGCTTAATACATTGTCTAGTACAGAGTAGGCATCCTAGCCATGTTGGCTATTTATGGTTATCATTTCTCCAGCATGAATTCAGTCATGGCACAGAGATTCTCTTTTCACCACTAGAGCTACATGCTGCATGTATCAAAGTAATCCATCATTAGGTGAATGATTACAGCTGACCATCATACTCAAGTTTAAAACAGAGGTGAAAGAATTTGATATAATACTTCTCAGTTTCTGAAATTTTACTTTTGCTTCCAAGAAGAAAGTTTATTTCAATTCCATTACCTAGTTCTCCTTGAATCAAGGAGCTTTTCATTTAGAAAAAAAGAGTAGCCAAGGCTTTTTACTTTACAGGCTTTGTATTTGAATTCGCTAGCTAGCTGTATTCTTTTTAACTGAACTATGAAACAGGCAGCTGGGAGTCTTAGCATCAGAAGTTCTATTGCTACCTGTGTCAAATTGGAAAGGCCTGGTAGAATGTGTTGCATAGACTTTGGAAACACGATGCAGGGAAAAGAGACAGTGTCTCTGGCAGCAGAAGTCTTGGGTTCAAAATCTGACTTTGCGATTTACTATCTGCATATCAGTTAATCTCCTTTGGGCCTCCATTTTCACATTTATTAAGAAAAGAGGAGCGGGGGAGGTAGATTGGATGATCTCTGAAAATTCATTCATCCATGATACTATGGAGGACCAAATGATATTTAATCAGAAGTGGCCTAAAACCAAATTAGACAGTAATGGCCATCCCTACAGGTTTTGAGTTGGAAAGCATTTTTATTTCATTTCTTCAAGGATCCCTAGAGGTGAGGAGTGACTTCTCCCTCTGCTGTCTGGACACTGACTCTTCTATGACTAAACATGGTCTTCAAGAGTTGTTGTGGCTGAAAAACTCACTCCTCCACACCCTCGGAGTCAATCTGATGGTGTATCCCTCTGATCTTCAGGCCACTGACATATATTTTTGAGCAAAATTGTGGATCCAGCCTGGGTGATAATGGCCAAATCACTGACCATCTCTGGGCTTTGAGTGTCTTATCTGTAAATTAAGGGGTGGTAGGGTGGTGGTACTAGCTGATCACTGGTCTTTTTTAAGATTTAAAACTCCACAATTCCATTTATATATTGATTTAAATGCAGAGATTAAGTATGTTGATACAGGTTGTTTTTATGCTCTTTAGAATTACAATATTTATTAACTCCAGTTTTCCTCTTCATTAATATGTAATCATTTCAAAATAATTTCAAGGATCAATGTTTTTGTTGATAACTACACTCCATCAAACAGATCATTGCTCCCTTACAACTTGGGTGATCTTTTCTGAAACTTGATAAACCTATATTCAACCTATGGCCAAACTGATCCCTTCCCAAGCTCATTGAGGCTGGTCTTCACAACACAGAATTTGTTGCTGGGGCCATATTTGAAGTCTTTCAAGTCTGTGCTCTGTGAATAAAACCTTCAAGAACTCTGGGTCCTTCTCACGCTTTAATGGGTACCAATAGGATTTCCATACAGAAGGTCTCTCTTATCCATGCTGACACTAGATCAGATAATGTCTAACTAAGGGATAACCACATGACTCTCTTTGCCTCTGTTTCTCATCTGTAAAATGGCCTGGAGAAGGAAATGGCAACTACTCCAATGTCTCTGCCAAGAAAACCCCAAATAGGGTCATAAAGGGTAGGACAAGCTTGAAAAGTGACTGAACAATGATAAATAGTCATAGGTTCGGGGAATGTATAATATAAGAGATGTTATTTGTTTTTTAAAATTAAATTATTTTTCACTTCACAGGCATTTTTTTCTTTGTGTCATCCTATTCCTTGGGGGAGGGAGGATGAAAAACAAAACCTTTGGTTTTATGTAAATTTTATCATTAATAAAATATTCTCAAAGAATATCTGATTTCCAGAATGACCATTTATTTAGGCTAATATCACAATTAATTTCTTTTTAAAATTACATTTTTCAATTAATGAAAATGTCTTTTCATCCTCTTCCCTACTCTATTGAGAAAAGAGGAGAAATAACCTCCCCTTACAAATCTATTATGTCGAAACAAAATGAATTTCCCCATTGGTCATGTTAAAAAAAATCTCAGTCTCAACTCTGAGTTCATTACCTCTCTATGTGGAATCCCCTGACTGCTGCATTGATCAGAGCTCCAAAGTCTTTTAAAGTTATTTGTCTTTAAAATAATGTTATTGGAGAAATTATTTTCTTCATTCTGCTCTATTCACTTCATATAATTCTTCTATCCCTTAATCATTTATGACTTATAGATCATTTGGGGAATGGATGAAATATGATCTATGAGTTTTCAGTTCATTGCCCACAAAAGAAGAGCTAACCTAAGTATTTTAGTACATATGGACCCTTTTCCACTTTCTTTTGTATGTACGCTTTGGGGGTGTTGGTATACTGGGTTGAACGCATTGTTGAATTTTGGGCATAGTTATATACTTCTTTCCAAGATGGTTCAACCATACGATTAAATTTGATTTGCTCAACACACATTATTTGGGAGGTGGCAGTATGTAATCTAGGAGCATGGTTAAGGGCAGGTAGAAACCAGTTAAAAGCTGAAAATTTGCCAAGTCTTAAAAACTGCAAACTAATACTGGAGGTTTGACTTTAATTTGAAGCAATGAATATTTATGAAATGCCATGACAAATGAGATACTAAGGTTTCAAGGATTAATTAAAATAAAATCTTACCCTCATAGAGGTTACAGGGGGATAAGCTGGTGTGGGGGTGGAAAAAGTCATCCATTTGGACTCAGAGGACCTGTTTTTGAATACCAGCATACAGGGCTAGGCCTGGAATCCAGACGACCTGAGTTCAAATCTGACCTTACACAGAATCCTGAGATAGACACGACTTGCCCAGGATCACAGAGGAAGGTCATTCAAATGTTGCTGAAATTGAGGCTGAGTGTGGATGTGGAGTCAAATGAATCACCCCTCTTATACTCATGGAGTTGTTTGTGGTCAAATAGCTGAAACATGGTAGATATAACAATCAAAATTAATACAGCAGCATTTATGTAGTATTTTCTATTCTAATATTGTGCTAAGTGCTATACAGGTATTATCTCATCTGGTCCTCAGAAGAACCTTGGGACACAAGTGCTATGATTTATCCCCATTTTACACGTGAGGAAAGTTAAGTGATTTGCCCAAGGTCCTACACCTAATAAGTGTGTAAGGTCAGGTTAAGAGTGTGACTATCCCTGCGTATGGCTGAGCTGCAAAAAAGACAGATGGATAAATGGAGATAATGGGAATTGAAGCGGTTGGAGAGAAAGGGGAGGGGAGGGGAAGAGAAGGGAAATGCATAGTGATTAAAGTTCAGAAGCAGTATAGATTTAAAAGGAAAGAAGGATAGAAAATTATAATCAAAAAAGAAATATGTCAGCGTTCTAGATCATGTAAATGTTTTCATGAACAGGTTGAGTGTGACTATCCCTGCGTATGGCTGAGCTGCAAAAAAGACAGATGGATAAATGGAGATAATGGGAATTGAAGCAGTTGACTTGGACTGGGACTCCACAGTGCTTAAGGGGACATCAATGTATAATAAAATTCCCAAGTAGGGAATTTCAGTGGGGAAGAATATGATGAACTAGTTATTTATTCAATTTTTAGATATGTTTAAAATTTTGAGTTCCAAATTCCGTCCCTCCCTCCTTTCCTGAGACACAAGCAATCAGATAGATGTTATACGTGTATAGTTATGTAAAACGTTTCTGTATTAGTCATCTTGCACAAGAAGACTCGAACAAAAGGAAAATAATGAAAGAAAGTGAAAAATAGCATGTTTTAGTCTATATTCAAACAGTATCAGTTCCATCATTAGTCCCTTGGAATTATTTTAGATCACTGTATTGCGGAGAATACCTAAGTCATTCACAATGAACAATATTGTTGTTACTGTGTATGATGTTCTCCTGGTTATGCTCACTTCACTATGCATCAGTTCACGTAAGTCTTTCCAGGCTTTTCTGAAATCATCCTACTTGTCATTTCTTATGGCACAATAATATTCCATTACAATCATGTACCACAGCTTGTTTAGGCATCCCCCAATTAATGGGCATCCTTTCAATGTCCAATTCTTTGCCATCACAAAAAGAGCTACTATAAATATTTTTGTACAAAGTGACCCTTTCCCTCTTTTGGAATACCTCTGGGTTACAGATCTACCAGTGGCATGGCTTGATCAAAGGGTATGGACAGTTTTATAGCCCTTTGGGCACAGTTCCAAATTACTCTCCAGAATGGTTGGATTAATTCACAACTACACCAACCTCGTATTAATGTCCCAGCTTTCTCACATGTCCTCCAACATCCAATATTTTCCTGAACCAGTTATTAAAATAGTTGTGAAAGAAGGAAGAAATGACTAGATTTAGGGGGGAAGAGTAGATAACAACACAGATACGGATAGTGACCTACATGGGTGGAATGAAGCTCAAAGGACTAGGGAGAACTTTGTAGTAGTGCCAAAGAGAGGATCTGGAAGCAGAAGTGAGGAACATGGGTTACACTACTCTTCATTTTGGTTCAGTGTGTCAGAGGGCCTGAGAGAGGTGCAATCAGCAACAGAGAAGGTTAGCCAAGATTGCAGTGTTTTAGCGGGGGAAGTCAAATTTCCATGAAGGCAAGAAGACAGAAAGAGGGCAAAAATAGGAGAGAGCAGAGCAGGATACGGCCTTATTTTATTCCCCATGAAGAAGTCACTTTTCTCTATATATTTGCTTTTCTTATTTTTTACTTAGAAACATTAAACAGCTTTTTAGCTAATTGTTCTGTCTGAATAATATTAGTTCCTCTTCTGACTGGTCTTACTTCAACACATTAATTGTTCAATAAATGTCAACTAATTTGATGTTTTGATATATCTTTGATGCTGAATAATGTTTTCCTCTGGGTCTTCTGTGTTTTTTTTTTTTTACAACATAAAGCCTCAAATCGAACAGTTGTTTTAAAAAGGCCCAGACCAAGATTTACAATGTAATGATGAAATTAAATCACATTTTATACATACGTTGCAAAATACTTTTATATATACCTAAGTTTTTAGTTTCTAAATCTTAACTCATGAATCACTTCATTAAGCATTTTCAAAAAGGTAAACAAGTAGTCTGGAAACTACAAGCAACTGAGCTTGATTTTACTCCTGTCAAAATTCTAAAATGCATTATATGAGATGGTTAATGAATACCTCGATAACAAAATGATTACAATGAGTCATCATGGTTTCAGGAAGATGCTACGCCATGACATTATTTCCTTTGTTGATAATCAGTCCAACTGAGCCGGGAGATCGAAGAATGACATAGTTTATTTAGATTTTAACAAAACTTTTCATCCAGTTTCTTATACTATTCTTGTGGAAAAAAGAAAAATTTGGACTAGCCAATAGCACAGTTAGAGAGATTAATTAGCATTAATGGCTTAATGTCAACTTAGAAGGAGGAAGAAGTGTGCCAGGGCTCTGTATTGGTCCTGTGCTATTGGACACTGTCATTAATGATACACAGATGACATCTTTATAATTTTTAAGTAACAAAACTAAAAATGCTTCTTCATTTTAGTACCTTCTCTCTGTTGATTATTTCCAATTTATCATGGGCATAACTTGTTTGTACTGATTACATATTGTCTCCCTCATTAAACTGTGAGCTCCTTGAGAGTACGGATTTGTCTGTTACTTTTCTTTGTATCCCTAGAACTTAGCACAATGCCTAGCACATAGTAGGCACTTAAATATTTATCTATTGACTGACTGAGAAATTAGGTAAGCAAGTTAACCCACTAGATGATGGGCAGGTTCCAAAAAGGTCTTTCCAGTCTGGAATATTGGAATGAATTGAAAGAAGATATAAGGAGTGCTTGAGTGGCAAAGTCTATCTGAAGTCAGAGGCACTGAGTCCAAATCTTTCCTCTAATGCTTACTGTCTATATGACTATGGGCAATTCACTTAACCTGAATGGATTTCAATCTCCTTTTCTGTAAAATGTTGGGATTAGACATCCTCTAAGTCTCTTCTAGTCCTAAATCTATGACCGTATGAAGATAAAATGTCATAGGGAAACTAGATATACTCTTACAATTAAGTCTAAAAACCGGTAACATTAAGAAAAACAACTCAATACTTTGTAGTTACAAAGTATGGCAGATATGTTGTTAGTGCTGCTCAGTTGTCTCAGTTGCGTCTGACTCTTCATGACTCCATTTAAGATTTTCTTGCAAAGATATTAGTTTGTCATTTCCTTTTCCAGATGAGCAAACTAAGGCAAATAGAGTTAAGTGGTCTGCTCAGGGTGACAGAGCCAGTAAGTGTCTGAGGCCAGGTTTAAACTCAGATCTTTCTGACTCTGGAACCAGTGCCCTAACCACCGCACCACCTACTTGCTAGATAGTAATAATTTATCTGAAAAAAAGATCTACACTTGAGCCGAGTATTCAGTATAAGTCAACAATGCAACATTGTTGGGACACACTGAGAGATGGAGATTTAAAAGAATAATGAGGCAGTAGTCCTTCTGTACTCCTGTAGGGTCAAAACACACCTGGAATAATGTGTTCAGTCCTGCAATCACATTTTAGGAAGGAAATTGATAAGCTGGAAACTATCCAAAGAATAGCAAACAAAACGGTGAAGGCCTTAAGTCAATGCCATATTTGAAGAGTTTAGATGCTTAGCCAGAAGAAAAAAAGACTCGGGGAGATATGATAACTGCTTGTAAGCATCTGAAGGCCTGTCACATGAAGAGGAATTAGCCCCAGAGGAAGGAACTGGTAGCAACTGATGGAAATTTCAAGGAGGCAAATTTAGGCTTAATGTTCTGAAAAAAAAAAAACCCTTCCTAGCAATTAGAGCTAGCCAAAAGGGGAATGGAGTATTTCAGGGTGTAGTGAGTTCTCCCTCATTGGAGCTGTTTACCTGTTGTGGATGTTGTAATGACGATTCTTCTTCCTGTATGAGTTCATAGCTACTGGAAGTTCCTTACAATTTTAAATTCTATGATTTTTCATATTAGATTTTTAGACTTATTTTTTCCAAGTTAGTCATGACTTGTCATTAACAGAATTGATTCTGTTTGCTCCTTACCACATGTCCAATTTCCCAAGGTCAACTTGGATGAGTGTCTTTTCGATGAATGATTACATTACTGTGAGCCCTTATACAATAATGTGGAATGGATGGATTCTTTGGTAGTTGTTTATTCAGTTCTATTCAACAGTCTTTAATGAGGGACTATCCTGGTAAGACTGGGTGCTATATAGTGACCCAGGCTCTAGCCTGAAGGAATTTACAATCTGTGTGTGTGTGTGTGTGTGTGTGTGTGCGTGTGGGTGTTTGTATGGTATGAAGGGGCATTTTGTGGAGATGGAAATAAGAGGGGTGCAGAAATATCTACAATACAAGTAAAGACTGAAAGCATATAATAGAAGTGCATGGAATTATGAGTGCTTATTTTCCATCATTCAACACAGGAAAATGTTCATATACACATAGGCCTGATTTTTCCCTGTGTATGAGCAGTGGATTAGGACTTTAAAAAAAAACCATAAAAGTGAAATATAGGAAAGCATTGCCAAAGAGAGGGGTAGAAGCTATGGCTCAGTAGTTTGAGATTAATGAAAAAGATTGACATGTATACAGCAGCCAGGAAAAGGCAGCCACTACCTCTTCGTCCTAAGGTCTGTCTGTCATTGCCACATGCTCACAGAGTTGGGCACTAGAGAATTGGATGTGAAGTCCATCACCAGACATGGGCTTGAGAGGGAACACAAAGCCAAGCTGGAAGGAGTCCCTCTGAATGGAGTAGTATGGAAATCCAAGGTTCAGCCTACACTGGCAGCCTACACTGCATGGTCATATACTCCAGGGAGCAGGTGGTGCATATAGCAGTCTATAGCAACAGGGCAGAACACAGAACTCCATTAATCAGTCATTCCACAGGCATGAATTTACCATTTCAATAAAGACAGAACCAGATAATAAAATACAGTAGGAATTTTGGTCCAAGCTAAAACCAACAAGGCAGAGGGAATGTGTCGAAGCAGAGGGAGAAAAGAATAAGAAAAATAGACCCTTAAAATTCTGAAATTCCTTGATCCTGGGACTTCCTTCCCTTCACACTGCCACCATTTTAATTCAGTCCCTCGTTTCCTCTTACATTTACTGCTGTAATAACTTCTTAATTAGTCTTCCTGTTTGAAATTGTTTCCCTCCAGTCTATCTTTTTTATTGGTGCTAAAACAATATTTCTCAAACACAGGTCCAAACTTATCCCTCCCCTATGAAAAACACAATCAGTGGTTCACCAGTACTCATACGATAGCCTTGTACTTAAACAGCTTCCCAACCTGGCTCCAGTTTGCCTTTTCTGCTGTAGCCCATATTACCCCTATTTTATGAACTCCATGTTTCATTCAGATTGAACTATTAACTCTTCTTCTATCTTGTCCTGAATTCTTCCTCTGAATTTGTTGGTATTTTTCTCAGTGCCCAGGTGACTTTGTGGTCTTTCTTCACATGACTGAAATCCTTAAAGAAAGACTTCGGCACCAGTACAGGTGTTAATTATTTCATGATCAGCCTCCCAGCTGAAAGTGAATCTCAAATTTTCCTAAATTCCTTTGTCTATTTTTTACATCTGCCCTGTAATGTTTGATCTTGTGTCACAGTTATTTGTGTATCTATCATTTTGAAACAAGTTTTATCAGTTAGCCTGTTGACTAGCATTGATGTAACTAATATACACATCTACTATATGTCAAGAGCTGTGCTAAGCACTGATTATACCAAAAACAAAAATAGTCCTTGTTCTCAAAGGGCTCACAGAGTACTGGGGGAAACAACATGGAAACAACTAAGTACAAGCAAGATATACACAGGTTAAATTACAGATGATTAAGGGTGTGAAAGGTACTGGAATGGAGGAGAATAAGGAAAGGCATCTAGTCGAAGGGAGGGTTTAACTGGCATTTAAAGGATTCTAGGCATAGTGGATAGTCAGAAAAATTCGTGGAGTTGGGAGATAAAGCATCTTGTGTAAGCAACAAAGGTAGTGTTACTGGGTTATGGAGTGTAGACTGAATAATTTATAAGACTGGAAAAGGAGGAGCAGAGCAGTTCATGAAGGGCTTTGAACACCCAAAAGAGAGAATTTTATATTTGAACCTGGAGTTGATAGAGAACCTGGAGTTTACTAGGTAAGAGCTGATGTAATCAGAACTATAATTTAGAAAGAGTACTGACACCTGAGTTGGGGGAAGAACTAGGGTACGGAGAAACATGTGGCAGGCAGAGCAGCCAGTGAGCTATTGAAATAGTCAAGGCATGAGGTGATGACTGGTACCAGTGAAGTCAGCATAGGAGATTTTTTGAAGGTAAAATCAACATGGTTTGGCGACATATTAGATATTGGAGGTGAGAAAAATGAGTTGACACCTGGATGTCTAGGAAGAGGCAGTACCCTTAACAGTAGCATGGAAATTAGGAAGGGGGAGGTTTGGGGGAAAGATAGTGAGTTTGGTTTTGGACATATTGAGTGTAAGATGTCTATAAGACATCCTTCAAGATCTTTAATGGGCAGTTGGAGATGCAAAACCAGAAGTCAAGTGACAAGTTAGGACCAGATAAGCAAATTTGAGAATCATTAGCATGGATATCAAATTGATGAGAGCTCAGGTGATCTCCAATGAAATGGTATATATAGAGAAGAGAAAGTTCAGGATGGAACCTTTGGGGATAGCTGCCTTTTATAGCTGTGACTTGAATGAAGAGCCAGCAAAAGAACCTGAGGAGTGGTCTATCAGGTAGGAGAAGAACCAGGAGAGAGCACTGCACAAAAGTCTACAGAGAAGACAGCATCAAGAAGAAGATGGTGATTGAAAGTGTCAAAGGCTGTAGAGACTTCAAGAAGAATAAGGACTGAGTAATGGCTATTAGATTTGGAAATAAATAGTTCACTGGCAACTTTAGAGAAAGTGATTTTGCCTGACTAGTGAGGTCAGAAGTCAGACTGTAGAGAGTTAACAAGACTGAGAGGAAAAGTAGTGAAGGCACATACTGTAGACAACTGACTCAAGGAATTTATCCATAAAAGAGAGGAGACTTGGGATGGATATTGACAGGGGATGAATAGAGCCAAAGATATTTTTTTGAAGATAGGGAAGACATGGACATGACTGTAGGCATCAGGGAAGCAGCCAGTAGATTGCAGATAACTGAAAGGGCAAATATGAGAGATGGGACAGTCTCCTGGAGGAGATGAAATTAATGGAATCACTTATGCATGAAGTTTTGTACAAGAGTGTAGGGAAATCCCAGGGAGGAAACTCCATCACAGAATGTAGTCACACATGATGAAGTTATAATGTGTTAGCAAAGTACACCTTATGATTCCTTTATTAGGTCTGAACACCTCTCTGATGGAGTTAAGAAGGGAACAATGAGATTGGCTAGCAAACAAATTAGTCATGCCCCTGGGGGCTTTAAATACCTAAGCCTTGGATGACTTTCAACAGTTTAAGAATAGGACAAATTCCAGGCTTGGGAACACCTTATGGAGGAGACCCCTAGGGAAGGAATCTCTCCTCTTCCTACTCCATCCTCATTGACCACAGCATATAGTGTCTAGCAGAAGAATCAGCACTCTCCCTCACCTCTACCAAAAAACAAAACAATAAGTTTCTCAGTCTTAGAAATTTCAAAAAACAATCAAGGAAACAGAGACATGTTTTCCACATAGACACAGATAAAGAGAAACATTCCTTTGAAGGAGGAAGGAGGGCCTGGTCTTTAGCTCCCCATCTTCAAGGTTCAAGTAAGATGGAAGAATGATGGAAGCTCGGACATGGCAGAGTCCTCTGAAGCCATCTGGTCCGACTCACATCTGACCAATGATGCCATCTAGAACGTCCCTACCAAAGTCATCACCACCACCTTCCATACTTCTTTGAGACAACTCTATTTATTTATTTATTTTTTTTTTACACTCGATTTTTAAAAAATTTTTTTATTCTTTTTTTTAAATATAAATTTATTTATTTAACTTTTTACATTCATTTTCACAAAATTTTGGGTTCCAAAATTTTCTTCCCATTTGTCCCCTCACCCCACCCCAGTACACTGAGCATTCTAATTTCCCCTATCACCA
>CM053769.1:682721140-682810095 GCA_028658325.1 Potorous gilbertii
GCTGGGGTGGAGCTCCAGCCCGCTCTGGGAGTCTCTGGCCAAGCTGCCTCAGCCTCTGCCGCAGCGGCCACTTCCCGGGGGTCCGAGTCCCGGAGATCCCCCGCTCCCCTCTCAGCCCGTCTCTCTCACTGACCTGTGAGTCTGTGGGTGGTGGGACCTTCGCGCTGCCTAGAGATTCAGGTCCCTGCTGCCTGCTGGGCTCTGCTCGCTCCTCTCAGTGCCGCGTGGCCGGGGCGGGGGAGGGGAGCGCTCAGCAGGACAGGACTCGGCTCCCGTCTGGGGGACCTTTGCGGTCGGTTTTTCAGGGCTCTCTGCAACGGAAATCTCCTTCACTGTGTTGCTGTGCGGCTTCCACTGCTCCAGACCTTGTCAGGAGTTCTTTCTACAGGAAATCTATGGGCTGTGGGTTCGGACCTAGCACAGGTGAGTCTTTCTACTCCGCCATCTTGGCTCCGCCCCCCCCTCAGATTTAGTTTAGTGCTTTCCCACAAGATGACAGGGATATTTATGGAGATGTGGCGGTCATCACTGACACAATACTTCTGAGACTGAACTCACACAAGGCACAGTATTGATACTGGCTGCCATTACTTAAGGCTGTTGTTTACTATGGGATTAAAATTGTGATTTTACTGGTATATTGGGAATGTCCAGTAAGAAAAGCCCTTTTATCAATGTTGGGCTGCAGTTGCTCTGTAATATACAGTTTTAGAGAATTACTCCACCACCAACAAGCAAAGTATCTTGCTCAGCATCACTGATTCAGCAGTATGTGACAGACCTAAGATTAGAACCCCAGACTTTATGACTCTCAGGCTAGGTCTCTATTACACCACATTACTTCTCACCATCTACTTGCCATGCCCACATCTGTTAACTGCCCTGATGCTATAGATGAATGGTGAGAGTTAGGGAAATGTGGCTGATTAAAAGGGGGAGCATGGGAGGATGGAGAATCTCTAGTCTCATGCTGAGCGTGAAGATATACACTATTTAATCTATGGGGCTCAAAACTGCACTAGAGTTTTGGGGATACCCTGTATAATAAAAACAACTAATATTTATGTACTCCTTTAAGATACGTAAAACACTTAGACATGTCATCTCATTTGACTCTTACAACCTAACCTGGTTATGTACTATAAATACCACAGATATTATCATCTCTACTTTCTAGGCAAGGAAACTGAGGCCTCAGGAGATTAAGTGACTTGCTTAAGGTTCAGTTCAACTCAAATATTTACTAAGTGCCTGCTAAGGGTCTTCTGATGAATCAATCACACGAACAGCAGGTTTTTTTTGAGGCAAGATTCAATGCCAGGTCTTCCTCTATCTACTAGGCCATGATGCCGTGTTTGGATAATTATACCACCAGGAGAATGTGTTTGTGAAAACTAATGTTTACAGCTGGAATGGATGTTAGAAATAATTTAATCCAACATCATTCTGTGGATGAGAAAACTGAACTAAAGTGAAGGTACCTGTTTATAAGCCAAAATAAGGGCAGAGCTGGGACTTAAATCCCCTGACTATATAATAAATCCAGTATTCTCTCCCCTGTGGCACACATAGGGCCATCATCTTTCCTTGGTCAAAGAAGAGACCTCTCAGATCTGAGATTTGCCTTAGTAAAGACAATTTCAAGAAGTCATTCGATTGGTTCCCAGGTACTCAAATGTGGATTGTCTTTGCTTTACAAATACAGTTTTAAAAGAAAATCAAGAGAAATAATAACACCATCAAGAGAAAAGATACAGTATATTTCTGTCAGAATTTGGGTACACTCTACCACTAACAATGAATGGAGCCACCAACTTTATTCTTCTCACATTACAACCCTTCAAACATCTCAGTTTTGGCAGTTACTGACATTATTAAAGTGATCTGTGCTTAATATGAATAAAACATACTCATTTCTTTCTCTTTTGTAATTCAAATAACTTAAAAAAGTATTGAGTGAAATAAACTACTGAAAGGTGTCTTCTTCTCATATAGGTATATTTGCTTAAAATTAACATTAAAATATGAAAACATATCCCAAAAAGGACATAAAAAGAAAAAAAAATCTTGCTTATGGAAATATACTAGTAAAATGAGCATCAATTATATAGATCAAATTTAGAAGTTAAATATTTTATTTCAGATTTGGCAATAAATTAAGAGAATATTTTCTCTCAGTGAAGAGATAATAGTTCTGCACTAATCTTTGTGTAAAGTCCCTGTCACCAAATACACGGTGCCAAATGATCTGTAACACACACATTCACTTTGGTTTCTCCCTCTGGCTCCTTCTTCTTCCCAATGTCACATTGCCTGCCATTCAATACCTGCCAGTCCCTCCCAGTTAAATTCTTCTATAATTCCGAACCCAGTGGGCCACCACGAAGAAGAATGTGGACCCGAACCGGGTATTTTCACACATGTAATCCAAAGACCCTGCAGTGCCAGAGTGGATGCCAGCCCACCATCAAGGAAGTGTTGAGTTCCTTTCTCCTTGGTCAGCTGACTGAGGGGGAGCAGGCCAGTGAACATGCCAAAAAACCAAGTCAGCACTGAGAGAACCATGTGACTTAAAGGAAAGGCATTAGAATCATTCTGGAATTTTCTTTCTTTCCTTTGGTTTACTGCCAATTTAAAAAAAGGTACTTGCTGGTGATAAGGGTGATTTCTGAGGCCCAACCCAAAAAGCATAATCAGGCAACATTAAAAAAAATATATCAGAAAAAACATCACTTAGTCATATCACATAAGTATCACACATCACAGAGGTGACCAACACTCCTTAAAAACTCTCTTTAAGGGGAGCTCTCTTCTTTCACATAAAGGCTAAGAAGTCCCCCGAACTTGGGCCAGCGTTCAGATTGGCAGCTGTCGCCCTGAAAAGGGAGGAACAAATAAAGAGGGACATGTTTTTAAAAAGCAGAGAAGAGCAAATGGGGAGAGGAACAAAAAGTTTTCAAAAGTAAGAAATGTGGGAGGGAAAAAATTAAAATTAGATTTTTTTGGTTCATGTTTATTTAAAATCTATGTGCACGTGTCCTGGCTTTTAATAGTTTAAAAAAACTAGATAACTGCAAATAATTTTTCCAATGCCCTTTTTTTTTTGAAAGGGTCACCTGTGTCATGCCTGGATCACAGTGGATCCATTAACAGAAATATCTGAATAACACCAATTTCTGTGCCTGTTATAGAAAAATTAATGTTGTTATTCTTGTTATTGCTGATGATGAATGATCATGATTCCTGCCATACTGCCAATGCCAGGGATCAAGCCCTGGAGAAACGTCTGCCCTTGGGTGCTACTCTCTGACTTGTGACTGTCAATCTTGGAATGTTATTTCAGGAAAGTTCCAGCCATGCTTTATATCCTGGAACCATGAACCATGACGAAAATCCACTCTGCCATTGTTCTGGGTGGGTTTGGTCAGTTTACACCTATGACTTCACTCTTAACAAACCTGTAATTTTCACAACCAGTGTTCTGCCCTGGTACCAATCCTCTATTTGAATTGTTTTCCCATAGAGTGTAAGCCTTTTGAGAGCAGATACTGTCTTTATTTTCATATTTGTATCTCTCATACAGAACTATTTTTCATTAATTCATTAATTAGTTGGAACAAATAATATCACAGCTGTTTTTCTTCTATAGATAGGAAATGACCTGAGCAAGTGGGCACTACAGAATATCATATGAAAGAAAAGGTAATGAAAACTTTCCTGGCTACTCAGTCTTCTCTATAACTGTTATTTGAGGACAAGGTCCAGAAAAAAACCATTATATTTAGAGTCTGATAATATATTACCTTTTGTTTAATACTAGTTTAACACTAAGTATGTGACCTTGTACCCCTGTTTCTTCATTTGTTAAAAAAGAGTGGAGATAACAACAGTTACATGACCTGCTTCACAAAGTTATTATAAAGAAAATTATTTGTAGCCTGTAAAGTGCTTTGCAAATGTGATATACATCTACACCAGCACCTGGGAGTACTTTAGGATTCTAAACAAATAAAGAGGTCAGAAGAAGGCTCTTGGAGTATATATAAAGAAGCCTGGTTTTTAAAATGGCTATGTATTGTTTTTTGTTTTATTTTGTAAATTGTTATTTTATATACAACACAAAGAACCAGTCTGATGAATGATCTTTAAAACATGAAGAATCCTTCTTTAGAGAAAATAAACATTCCTTCATTAATTTATTCCTATGAATTTACTTTTTTCTCCTTACTCATTCTGTTTAAAGTCTACAAAAAAAAAATAACTGTGACGTTTTCTTCTTTATATTATAAGATAAACGTTTCCTTTCCAGCTGGGTGACTATATTAAATGTAGGTCAAGGTCAGATTCCAAGTAATATAAATCTTGACTTTTCTTTCAACACCTCCCCTGAGGTATCCTGCTAAGACCGCGGCCTGCTTCCCGCTATGCAAAGCTCCCGTATCCAATTTGGGAATGGCATCTCCAATGGAAGCTCTGGCCAGTTCCTGGGACAGAACAGAGGACTGTTTCCTGAACCTCATCAGCTACCAGTAATATCTGTATCCAGTTAACTTCAGGCATTTAAAAACTGTAAGAGTTGGCAGACTACTTGATGGAAATCCCTTTCAGGAAGACCACCTGGCCGCAGGAATATGTGCAGGACATCCTCCTCTCATAGCAGAGAAACAAGGTCAGAGAAGGGAAAGCAGCTATCAGAGCCCTCCAGAAAAAGGTCTTAAGTTTCAGAACCAGGTCCCTTTAAAAAAATTTTTTTTGAAGAATGTTTAAAGACCATGGAGCTGTGAAAATGCCATTTTGTTAGGGCAGTTCATGTAACGACAGGAATTGTTTTCCATCATTATATATGTCTGTTTTCTCAAACATAATAAAAATATATACTTTGTACATGTCAAGTTTACTCTCTTCCCCTTCCCTTACATTCCTCTTGGTTAGAATTATTTTAATAAAATATTTTTGTTTTAAGGTATATGTGGTCCCTCCCCCCAAGTGCATATATAAGCACACATACAAGCACATCCATTCCCCATGATCTACATAATATTCAATCAAATATTTCTTAAGCACCTACTATGTCTGGCACTGTGCTTTGCTTTGAGAACACAAATACAAAGAATACACACCCTTCCCTCACTTAAATCCAACTCACTTGCCAGTCATGGCATCACTTTCCTGATGTCATAATCCTCTTTGAGAACTAAGGACAAATAACAAGGAAGAATGAAGAATGAAATAATCCAGTGGATAAGACACTGGGTCTAGAGTCTGGAAAACCTGGGTTCAAATTCAGCCTCAAACCCTAAGTAGCTGTGTGATCCTGGGAAAACCTCTGTTGGCCCCAATTTCCTCAACTGTAAAATAAAAACAATAATAGCACCTATCTGGCATCATTGTTGCGAGAATCAAATGAAATATTTGTAAAAAAAAAAAAACAAAAAAAAACAAGCCTGTAGCATAGTGCTTCATCCCTTGCCCCTCCCTTTTTTCTCCCCTTTCCTTCCCCCTCTTCTTAAGAAGATGTTTCAGTAAAGCACCCCAATATACAAGACGGAGGGACTGCTATCCTGGGTTTTCAGATCTGCATTCATATGAGGAAAGGCAACTTTGGAGGGGTTAACAATAACTTTAATCAAGCACACGTATCAATCCTTTAACCAAGCACATATCTCATTCACCTAGTTCATGGCAACACCCTGAACCCCTCAACAGACATGGCTTCCTCTGCCTGACCATAATTCAACAGAGAGACAGATAGATGTCTGACCATAATTACTAGAGAAGGAAGCATGACATCTGGGTTCTCAAAGCCAGGGAGGCTCCTTAGTGGCTTCCTAGAGTCCGCATCTGGCACTCAAATCTTCCTACCAAAAATTAAGCCCTAAAGTAAAATCTCACCCTCAGAGCCTTCATAGACTTTTTAGAGCCACAGGGCATCACATCCCTAGAGAACCTGTGTCTCATTAACCAAAGGCATGGACCTTCTTACAATGGGTGGGAAAGATCCTCCTCAGTCACATTCAAATACTCATTACGCTGCTTGATTATACTAAAACAAAAACTATAAAATATCCTATTTTATTTGCCATTACAGGATCTTATATTCTATATAACTAGCTTCTGACATCATTATTGAAATGTACAATATGATCATGTTATCTTAAAGTCTTATACCTCAAATTTACATTCACAAAGTCATAAAGAATACTTAATGTTCTTCAAATAAGCTGTTTCATAGGAAATTAAGTTTTGTATCCATATCAACAAAGGATAAAGTGACCCTGATACACAAGTTATATAGGATTTTTTTTCCACTGACTACAGTAAAAAACAAAAACCAAAGTAAAAAATATCTTATACCCTTTTTCTGATACTAATCATAACAAATTTTTTTCCTATACAATGAATGAAGGAATTTTTTAGTTGTTTTTAGTTATATCTGACTCTTCATTACAGCAAAGATAATCAAAGTAGATTGCCATTTTTCCCCCAGTTGATTTTACAGATGAGGAAACTAAGGCAAATGGAGTTAAATGACTTGTTCTGGGTCACACAACTAACAAATGGTCAGATTTAAACTTAGGTGTTCCTGATGCCAGGCCTAGAATTCTATCTACTGTGCTGTCTAGTTGTTACCTATTTGAGAATTTGGGGTATAATGACTTTACCTAATTTACATAGTTTTACTTATTATAAAGAGTCATTAAAGCACTTCAATCCAAAAGCCACAGTCTCAGAATTTTTTTTTTTACAAACTTCCTGCAGACATTTTGACAGTTAACATAGTAGCCAGGACATTTTATCTCTTTTAGCTGTAGTCATCCTTGACACCAAAGTGAGAGAAATCAACAGACACATAATGAGTACTTTTTATGTTCAGTATAGCCATGGCCATGAAATTACCTTCATTTTCTCTTTCTTTCTATCCATCTATCTATCTGTCTACCTTTCAGTTGGTATATCTGTCCAATCTGTGCCTATCTGTCAGTCTATTTGTCCATCTATCCAGCTAGCTACTTCTGTATTTGTTCATAAATTTCAACCCTGTGTGTTCATAAACACTGTTCTATGGAGCAAAGACAAAAATGAAAATACTTAAACAGTCTCTTGGCTCTTGGGAACTGTTCTAACACTCCACCCTTCTTGTTTAGAAGCCTTGGTAGCTCTCCATGGCTTACTTACTGAAAGGCCTTTAGCCTAGCATTTAAACACTTTGTATTTTGGTTCCAATTTACTTTTCTAGCTTTATTTCAAAATACTCTCCTTCAAAACGCTAAATCTTATGAAAGGCCTATGAAAGATTACTTGGCAAACTTCTAAGTCCCAATCTAATGAGCAGATACATTAATCACAGGATTCAGAATTAGGTGTGCTACTTGATGATCAACAAATTCCAATCTCATCATTTTACAGACAGGGAAACTGTCTTGTAAAAATACAAGCTGACTCTAAGAAAATATGTTAATATTAATTAGATAAAAGGTCAAAGTCAACTGGGAAAAATATAGTTTAGATAGATTAAAAAAATTTTTTTGTCAGATTAATAGTTTTAATGTTTTTGAGAGGACAATTGCATACGTTAAATGCTATTCATAAATTTTAAGAGAAATCAGGCCAACGTGACAGTGATTCAGTCTTTACATTGATTCCTCTATGATCAACTAAGCCAAATTTACCATTGTACAAATGAGAAAAATAAGGAAAATGCGTTAAGTGACTAGCCTAAAAATCACATAGAGAGTTAATAGTAAAAGCAGGATACAAACTCAGGATTTCTATCTCTAAGTCTAGTACTCTTTCCAACATAAAGGACCATCTAGATTTATCCAAAAAATATTAATAAGGTGGAGCCAAGATAGCAGATTAGAAAGACACATATACTCTAGCTCTTCTCCATTCTTGTAAAGAAAGACTCTCAACAAATTCTAGAGCAGCAGAAGTCACAGAACAACACAGTGGAGGAGATTTCTAGCCTAGGGTGACCTGAAGGGCCAAATGGGAAGGATCTATAGCACTACACACAGAGCTGAACACAGCCCAGCCCTGACCATGCAGCACCGGGAGGAGCAGGGCCAGAGTAGGCCTCAAGGGCAGAATTTCCAGCAGCAAAGGAGGTTCACAGATCCCTCAACCCACAGGGGACAAAGATACTTCAAAGATCAGTGAGAGAGATTTTACACCTCTGTGACAAGGAAGCAGGGTCCTCCCCTAGCCCAGGCCCCAGATGGCAGCAGCAGCGGGCAGCTGCAGCTGAAGTAACAGTGGCCTGCAGGCAGAAGCCAGCCTCCATTGTTGGAAGGCTCAACTTAAAGCCCCTGGGATAACTGAGAAGCTGATCTGAACCTCAGACCTGAGTGGCCATTCTGATCCAGCCTAAAACCCCTGGGGGAACTGAGCAGCTGATCTGAATCTCAGTCCTGAGCATGGTCCTGGGGCTTGGCAGAGCTGGAGGTCCCTGAGGAGTAAACTCCTCTCCCTTGATTGTGCCACCTTGGAGGAACTGAGATCATACAAGTCCCCAGGGTATACCCTATTCTTGACAAAGGACCCAAAAGTCAAGTAGCTGGTTGGGAAAATGCCCTCAAAAGGGGAAAAAGGTAAGATTATAGAATGTTACTTTCTGGTGAGGAAGAATAATGTTTACCCTCAGAGGAAGACACAAAAGTCAAGGCTTCTGCATCCAAAACCTCCAAAATAAATATGCAATGGTTCTAGGCCATTGCATCAAAGGATCAAAAAGGATTCTGAAAATCAAGTAAGAGAGGTGGAGGAAAAATTGGGAAGATAAATGAGACAGATGCAAGAAAATCATGAAAAGTGAGTCAGCAGCTTGCTAAAGGAGACCCAAAAAGTCCTGAAGAAAATAACACCTTTAAAAATAGGTTAACTCAATTGGCAAAAGAGTTCCAAAAAGCCAATGTGGAGTAGAATGCTTTAAAAAGCAGAATTAGCCAAATGGAAAAGGAGGTTCAAAAACTCACTGAAAGGAACAGTTCTTTAAAAATTAGAATGAAACAGATGGAAGCTAATTACTTTATGAGGAAACCAAGAAATTACAAAACAATACCAAAAGAATGCAAAAATGAAAGATAATATAAAATATCTCATTGGAAAAACAACTGACCTGGAAAATAGATCCAGATGAGACAATTTAAAAATTATGGAACTACTTGAAAACCATGATCAAAAAAAGAGCCCAGATACTATCTTTCATGAAATCATCAAGGAAAACTGCCCTGATATTCTCGAACCACAGGGCAAAATAAATATTGAAAGAATCCACCGATCACCTCCTGAAAGAGATCAAATATTGGAGTCAAATTCCAGAGTTCCCAGGTCAAGGAGAAAATATTGCAAGCAACTAGAAAGAAACAATTCGAGTATTATGGAAATACAATCAGGATAACACAAGATATAGCAGCTTCTACATTAAAGGATCCAAGGGCATGGAATAGAAAATCTGACTTTCAAACACAAGAATCAAGTGAAGCATGAAAAGGTAAACAGAAAAGAGTCATCACAAGTGACTTACTAAAGTTGAACTGTTTACATTCCTATATGGAAAGATAATATTTGTAACTCTTGAAACTTTTCTCAGTAAATGGGTAGTTGGAGGGATTACACACACACACACACACACACACACACACACACACACACACACACACACACAGACAGCACACGGTGAGTTGAATAGGAAAGGATCATATCTAAAAAAATAAGATTCAAGGGTGAGAGAGGAATATATTGGGAGGAGAAATGGTGAAATGGAGTGGGGCAAATTATGTCTCATAAAAGAGGCAAGACAAAGTTTTTGCAATAGAGGAGAAAAGAGGGGAGGTCAGAGGGAAAAAGTGAAGCTTACTCTCATGACATCTGGCTCAAGGAAGGAATAACATGCACATTCAATTAAGTATGAAATCTATCTTACACTACAAGAAAGTAGGAGAAAAGGGGATAAGCAGGGTGGGGGGATTGAAAGAAGGGCAAATTGGAGGTAGGAGGAATTAGAAGTAAACACTCTTGGGGAGAGACAAGGTCAAAAGAGATAACAGAGGAAATGGAGGGCAGGATAGGATGGAGGGAAATATAGTTAGTCTTACACAACATGACTATTATGGAAGTCATTTGCAAAACTACACATATATAGCTTATATTAAATTACTTGCCTTCTCAGAGGGGATTGGTGGGGAGGGAGGAAGGAAGAGAAGCTGGAACTCAAAGTTTTAGTAACAAATGTTGAGAATTGTTTTTGCGTACAAGTGGGAAATAGGAAATACAGGTAATGGGGTATATAAATTTATCTTGCTCTACAGGACAAGAGAGAAGATGGGGATAAAGGAAAGGAGGGGTGTTAGAAGGGAGGGCACATTGGTGGAAGGGGCAATCATGCATGGCATTTTGTGGGGGGACAGGAGAGATAGGGAGAAAATTTGGAACTCAAAATTTTGTTGAAATGAATGTGGAAAACTTAAAATAAATAAATACATTTTAAAAATTTAAGAGTAGAAAGGTGACATAAAATTGTCAAAGATGACAAAGGAAAGGAATAATCAACAGGTAGGAGTGCAGAAAGAAATGCATACACAGACAATAAAGAGGGAAATCTGAACTAGTTCAACCACTCTGGAAAGCAATTTGTAATTATGCCAAGGAAAGGACAAAAATATGCACAAAAAGGTCAAAAATAAAAGGTCTCATGTACATAAAAGTAATTATAATAGAACATTATAAATGCAAAGACTGAAAACAAAGTAGATATCCATTAAATAGGGAATGATTAAACAAACTGTGATATATGAATGTGATGGAATTTTGCTGTACCAAAGAAAATAATGAATATTAAAAATACAAACTAGTCATGGAAAGACTTTCTGAACTGATACAAAGTTAGCAGAACCAAAAAAATGAGATAAATATGACAACATAAATGGAAAAAATGCAACAAAATGAAATTGAACTCCTTTAATGATAAAGGTTGGCCCCAAAGGAAAAAAAAGAAAATTTATGTTTCTCACTTCTTTGCAGGGGTAGTGGACCATGGATGTAGCACATTGTCCATAACGTAAAACACCCATTACGCTGGTTAGTTTTGTCCCACTGCTTTTTTTCTCTCTCTTTTTCATTCTTTGTAGCAAGGGATGACTCAGGTAAAGGATGAGAAAGGAATTTATACAGAAATGAAAGTGCTATGAAATAAAAGATAGTAATATATTTCTTAAAGCAAAGAAAGGAAAAACTGAATAACTATTTTGAGGCCCCAAAACCTGGTTGAGATATACTTTCTACCACCTATTAATACTGTTAAGGTGGTGATGGAACCTACACCTGAATAGACAATGACAGAAACCAGGGAATTTGTTCCTAGGGAGACTTGCTAAAGAAAAAAAATTGTACATGAGTAACTGTAAATGACTTCCTTAAAATTTTTATTTTAAAAAGGAATTCAGCTCTGTTGTTTTCAACAGAAAATTAAATATAAGTGTGTGCAGTTTAAAGTAGAAAACATGAAATCAGGGTGAAAGGAGTTAGATGCTTTCTACGTAGTTTGGCAAACTGCTTAACTTTTTCAGGCCTCCTTATCCCAGCTGCAAAAATACAGCAGCCTCTAAGGAAATGTATTAAGATTAACGAGATAAATGGTTGAAGCCAAATGGGCAAAAAGTGGTTTAGATAGATTAAAAATATTTAGATTCATTAATGTTTCTGAGAAGAAATAGCATTTGAATTAACTCCAAATGTTATCTACAAATTTTAAGAAAAGTTTAGGCCAAGGTAACATTCATTTTCACTTTACAATGGCTGTGACCTTTAGAAAGAAATTAACATCCTGCCTGCATCTTTCATGTGTAATTCTAGCTCATCACAGTCAATTTTGGTAATATGTGAACTCTGATTTCCTCAGTCCCAAATACTTGGGAACTCACAGTGAAATTGAACTTTCACTTAAAATTCACAAATATATTTTTACATGCCAAAGGAAAGTCAATGAAAGCTAGACAAAGATTATTTGATCACTGGGAACAAGGCTCAAGTTCTAACTAAGTCTTTGTGTGCATTTCTTCCTTCTCTCCAAGATGGATAGATTGCTCTTATTTTTAGGTGGTTTTTTGATCCACCCTAGGAACTTTGCATGAAATCTCTGTTTCTCAGAAACGATTAATGTAGTCATTGTTCATTAGTTAGGAAGTGTGTGTCATGTTGTAGCTTGCTTTCATGCATCTCCATTGAGTTTGTTTCCCTACTAACATCTACTTCCTAATCCACCCATCTGTCAGTAAATCCCATTAAAAGGACATTTTGTATGTGGCCTAATTCGGTCATTTGATTTTTATGAATATGAGAAGTTATGCTGTCACAGTGTCACCCAGGTGCAAATGCAGTGAGAAAAGTTCATTACTTTAAAAAAAAACCCAAGCTATCGTAGCAAATTTAGGGAAGCATTAAGAGGTGCCCATGTGGTGTAATGGATAGAGTGCCTCAATTCAAATCTGGCCTATGATATTTAGCAGCTATTTGATTCTAGGCAAATCATTTAAGCTTTATTTCTCCCAGTTTCCTCATCTGTAAAATGGGAACAGTAATAGCACCCCCCTCTTTGGGTTGCTGTGATGATAAAGTAAGATGATATTTGCGGAACACCTGGCAAATGCAAGTGCTGTACAAATGCTATTTAGAATAATGACGGTGATGATGATGGTGAAATATATGATAGAATGAAGAGGGTCTGGCCACACATCAATGATTAGGGTAGTCAGCCCCATAGTCTCCCAATGTCAGGAGAAATTGAGGAAAGCCTGCAGGACATTATGTGAACCATCTGTGATGAACTTATGTGAGGATATGGACAGGATGTCTCCCTCCCTGGAATAAACAGAAAAATTGATAAGGTAATATCCACTGGATACTTTGAAAATGGTTAATTACTAGAAAAGGATGATAGTATGTTTTAATATAGAACTTAGCTCAGGTACATGTTCGAAAAACTCTTCAATAAATACTTTGTGTTGATGAAGATACCTGTTCAAGCTCATCATTTTTTAAAATGCAAATGCATAGCTTAAAGTAATAATCTATTTACTAGAAGGGATACTAAAAAGCTGTATCTGCAAAAGAAAAGCATTTTCTAGTAATTATGTATTGTTTGGCAAAAAAAAATACTGCTGTCACAACACATGGTCCTTATTTACATGTCAAGCAAAAAAGCAGAGCTGGGAACATTTGGAACAAAATAATAGAGTCTATTCTGCAAACACCCAGGAGCAGTTTGTTTGATGTCAAGACAAAGTCAGCAACAGTCAGTTCTGGGCCAACACAGAATTGTAGTTTTTGACCTACTCCATTTTAGTTTTTGGTCAAATAAAGGAATTTGTTTTGATTGCTTAGATTCAGGATCCTAGGTCATGTCAGTGTCCCCAGGGTGACTATGATTTCATTGCACTACAGGACAGAGAGATACAAAATAGAGCCATAACTTGTACGGGAATAGCAATTCTGTTCTATCCACCAAACAGACGAGATAAATTTCTTAAAAAATAAACTGCTAATCTCTTCTCATCTCACCCCTCTAAGAGTCTTTCTTCCATCGTTCCTTTCCTTGTTTGTCTAGGTTATTCTCTCTGCTTCTGGGCCAAGACAAGTATTTCATCTTGCCCTCTCTATTCCTAGGGACTCTCCAGGTTAGAGAGAACATAGAGTCACATCATAACAGTGCAAGTGTTCTAAAAACTGAAAACATCTTCAGAATTCTGAAGACCACTTTTGGGGATATGCACAGGTATTCCCATTAGACTAACAGACTTATTCTACTATCTGTTGAGAGGCAACCTGACCAAAATTGTTACCAAGTTAAATCAAGTCAAGTCAGCAAGTATTTGTTAATTGCCTACTCTGTGCCAGGCACTGGGATACTGCTGCTAACTCTAGGAATCTTCTGGAATAAACCCTAAAATGCCAAGGATCTGTGCAGATTCTCTACTGAATTTTGCTGTATTTGGGTACGTCCAGCTCTCTGGCTCCAATGGCAGACATTGGATGTTTTTCTGTCTGACAGACCTAGTCAAGTCACCAAAAGTTTAGTAAACACTACTATGTATCAAGCATAGTATACCTGGAGGAGACACAAAGAAAGGCAAAAATAGCCCCCGTCCTCAAGCTCCATGTCTGATGTGCAAGACATCATGTAAACAACTAAGTAACAGGGTATTTTACAGGACAAATGGGTGGTAATTTCAGAGGAGGGACCCTATCATGACGATCCGTTTATTTATCTCCATGATTTAACCTGAAACGTGTTTATACAAGGAATTTCCCCTCCATTCAACAGATTACACTAGCTTGAAAACAATGTTCACATATTATAGAATCTTAACATGTTGGATCTCAAAGAAACCCCAGGGATCATTTCATCGAACCACTTAGTTCTGCAAGTGAGAAAACTGCAGTCTAGAGGTTGGAACAAAGGCAATAAACATTTTTTGTGCCATATTTTCTCCATTTATAAAATGAAGGTGCCAGTTTTTAAAAATTTCCTTCAAGGATTAGCTGAAAGATATACAATATTTAAATATTTATCAAGCATATGAAAACAACTCCCTCATCTCTCTGTTGAACTCCAGTCCAACATTAACTGCCTGCTGCACGTTTCTATGTGGATGTTCTACAAGCATTTCAAATTCAATTGTGTCACACTCTTGGGGTCACACTTAATTCTTTCCCCTTCCTTACTCCCCTTCCCCTGTCTAGTAATTAGTCAAGATTTGTGAATTCTGCCCCTACAACAGCTTTGCCATTTGGTCACTTCTCTGTACTCACACAGTGTCTACCTTCTTTGGACACTCATCTACTCTTCCTCAACTCTGTAATAATTTGTCTGATTCAAGAGTCACCAAAACAGATCTAACCCTGTCAGTCTCCTACTCAAAAACCTTCTGTTGCTCCCTTTTAACTTCTAGGAGAGAAAGATTTTCATAATGGAAGTTGAAGCCCCCCATAAGCTAGTTCTCTTATATTTGTACAGTCCTACTTCATACTTCTCATCTTGTATTCTCTATTCCAAGTCAAATTAGTCTACTAAGTGTTCCCTGTACATACTGTTCTATACCTTAATACAAGTGGTTCCCTGTGTCTAGACTACTCCATCTTAAAGAATCTTTTGCTCATTTCAAAGCAAAATCCAGATGTTACTCCCTGAATGAGACCTTTCCTCATCCCTTACTGCTATTAACAGTCCTCCTGTCCCTAACAAAAATGTGACTTTCTATTATTTTAGATACATTTATTTCTATACATGCTATATCCTCAATCCAGAGGACTGTAGGCTTCTGGAGGCCAGGGACTATTCTGCTTGTCTTTGTATCACCAGGGCCTAGCAATTGTCTTTCACAAAATAGATGCTTAAAAAGTATTTAGTTAATTGAATCAAATTATGCCTAAACTGGTACTTTAATACTAAGACAATCTGTGCTTTCCTTAAATATGGTTAACTGTCTCCACTGATAGAAATCACCTCTCTCAACACTGAGTTGCTATGGCTGAAAAAAAATTAGAGCTCTATGTATTGTATTACTACTAAAATTAACCTAAAATGTCCTGCAATCAATTTCTTCCAATAGAACTTGAAGAACCTTGGTTCTATGTGAGTACTCTTAGGATATCATTACTTAATTGATAAGATTATTAATTATCGTATCATTTAACATTTTGGTCACTAAAATTCTAGTACTTACATTTGTCCCATAGGTAGTGTAGAGAGGAAATCTCATTTATTCTTTATATAAGGGAAGAGGTTCCTTTCTTTTTCCTCCTCTCAATTCCATTCAACAATCTAAGAGAGTACTGTTTACTCTGTTGGGTCTCTTTAAAATGTGGGAACCTCTTCCATCAAGTGGAAGAAATTGTGATTGACTAACCAAGAAAGCTAACTACGCTGCAGAGGTGCTTAAATGGGTATAGAAATGTCAGAAGTATCCTAGTCCAGCCACGAAGCCCAGGAGCAACTTGTGGAGGCAGATCCTTTTTACCCAGGCAATAGGAAGAGTGAGCTCAGAGGGAATATTACACCATCTTTGCCCCCTGGTCATTTCATCAGACACTAGACCAGTGCCAGATAATGGTATGGGAGGATATACAAAGGAGAAACACAGAACAGTATAGAAATAGATTAATATAGAAATATAGCACCCTGAGGAAGGTAACAGCTTCAATAAGCCTATCAGAGAAGAATGGTTAGAAGAATTTCTAAAATTCATAAACAAGATTTTCTACTCCCTGTGACCTCAGCTATGGTTTAAGACGAGATTTCCAGTAATCAAGATCTGAGAGCTTATTATCTGTTCACAGGTGTTTTCTACATGTGTGCATCCTTCCCACTGTCAAGTTTGAGCCTAATCTTCCCATGAATCTGTGGTATGTATTTATTGGAAAGTTTATCCCCGATATTTAAGAGTACTTTGTATCTTACTATATTATCTCTTCAGATACCCTGTCTAGAAGCTAATGGAATTAAGCTACCTAATTATGAATAGGAAACATAACAGAGCCATAACAGTGCCTCAGTTACCGCCAGAACCCAGAAGACTGAACTAGTGGCTATTTTCTGAACACCTTGGCCATCAATGCAAGTGGAAGTTGAGGGAGTAGCCCTGAAGGGACTAAGCCAGAACAAGACATAAATAAAGAGATAAGAATACTCTATCAGTTGATAGATTATATTATATATTTCTATTATATTATATATTATTTCTATTCTCCATTATTTGATTCCCATAGTTGTTAATGAGAGCAGTAAGGTAGAGTGGATTAGAGGAGAGAGCAAGAAGGCTTGACTTTAGGTCCTGCATCTCCTATCCACTAGCTGTTTGACCCTGGGCAGATATCACTTCCTTTCTCAGTGCCCCAGGTCTGACGCAAGACCATAGGTTACAAAGTAGAAAGAACTACATTAGTAAACAAACTTGGTATCCCCTCAATCAACGAAAAAAATCAGTCTGATCCAAAATTGGATCAAGATTGGATTCCAATTGGATTCCAAGACTGGAATATAACAAAATTAAAAGAAATTAAGAAAATGAAGGCTTCACAAAAACATGGGAAGGCTCGTTTGAAGGGATGCAGTATAAAGTGGTGCCACAAGAACAAAATTCATAATGGTAACAACATAAATAAGAATGACATTTAAAGGCTTTGACTCAGATGGACAATACTAATTCTGAAGGATTAAAATCAAAGCACATGACTTTTGGGTCATATGACTCACAAAGCAGAGGGCTATATATTTTTTCCAATCCTCATGACTTCTCAAAGCTTTCCAAAGTGAGAATTATGCACAAAGAAAACAAACTGAACTGTCTGTACAGTCTAAGACACCAAGAACTCAAAACGAGATTAAAATCCAAAGAACTAGCAGTGAGAAGGCTAATCTCTAACTGCTAACTCACTCAGCACTCCCTTCCCAACTTCACACTACATGGGCAGGACCGTACAAGCCAAACCACAGGCTTGCAACAGAACTAAATTCTACCCATTCTTTCTCCCAGTGCCACAGAAAGGCAAAAGGCAGAAGCTTATCCAGGCTGGGACAGCAGTACGGCAATGTTCTATACTGCAGCAGAGCTCAGCCAGAGAGAACTGGGGAACACAAGGAACTGGGGCAAAATAGTTCACTAAGCCTTGCAAAGAGCTCAGCATTTAGCAAGGGCCAGCTCTGACACTCTAGAAGTCACTTAGGGCAGAAACTAAAGGTAGTGCACTATAAAGATTGTCAGAGGAGAAGGGAGCTGATACAGCTTTGGGGTTTATTTCAAGTGAGTCAGAAAGTGAACACTAGCAGAAAATAAGGAAAAAAGATTGAAACTACCAAAAATCTTTTGAGGAAGAAAACTTTAAGACGTCTGATATAAACAAATAAAGTCATAGGGAAATATATAACATATAGGGAAATATATAAATAACAAAACAGAATGTGGGCTCCATATCAAATAAAAAGTCCAGATATCTATAAAGTAAATAAAGCAAGACAAAGCAAAATATATCAATACCTGACAAAGCAAAGGACCCTGTAGTTTCTCAAAAGAGCCTGAGAACAGCAGAATGTTCCCAAATGATTTAAAGAAGATATAAGAACCATGCAATCAGAATTTATGGCCTGCCCAGAAGAAATAATTAGTAGAATAGAAAAAGACAAAATAAAACTTCATGGTGAGCCTCACCAAGGAAACAAAAAGAGTGTTTGGGAATGAAAATACATAAAATTGAAGGACATTCTGAAAGATAAGCACAAGAAATTTTATTAAAAGAAAACATGCTATCATGCAAGTAAAACATATTGATCTCAAAGACGATGCACGAGACAATTTAGGATTAGAGGTCCCCCGAAAGAATTTGACAAGTCAAAAAACCTGAACACCATAATGTAAAAAAAAAGAAAAATTACAAGAAAACTTCTCAGAACGGAATACAGAAAACAAGTGCCAGCTAAAAGAATCCACATATTGCTGGGATTATCCTGTTAGACAATCTTCTCTGACTGTTGGGAGGAGATTTTATTGTGGTGGGGATGTTGTTTGTCTATGGGGAAGTCTCCTTTGTACCAAAATAAAATGGAACCTCCTGAAACCTCAACCTGATAAGAATTGTGGAGTTTTAGACTGGGAAGGGCCTTTAGAGATCAACAACCCTATTTCTCTCACAGGTACGATATCATTATTTTAGTCTTCCAGGTCTGAATCACCTACATTATCCCCGAATCCTTCCTTTCTTTCCCTGTGCATATCCAATCAGTCGCCAAATATTGCAACTTCTACTTCTACAGAGGTGTCAAGCTCTGCCTACTGGCTTCAAGTTATATAATATAACATAATTTATAATATAAATTTATTTTATATTTATTTATATATTTATAATGTAAATATAATAATTTTAAAAACTACAAAATAGCATTATCTATGTTACGTAACATAGATAATGCTAATTTGTAGTTTTCTAATCCAACATGCAGCCAACAGGGATCTTTTTATTTCAGTCTGACACTGCCGCAATACCTTTTGTCTATTCACACACCTACTGGAGGTTCAGCCATCATATTTAACCTGGAATCCTCCTTGATCTCTTTGTCTCAGTCTCTCTCCTTATTTATCTCAATGCCACCAAAGTGTTTTTTACTTTATCCTCTACTCAAAAATCTCTACAGACTTGAAAAACTTTTGCCTCTAAGATAATATAAAAGTGCCTATGTTTAATTTTAAAAGCCCTTTACAACCTGGCTCCAAACTATATTTCCTGCCTCAGTGGACACCCAATCTCACATACCATACTCCAATTTCTCAACTCTCTCACTTTCTACTGGCCATTGACCATGCCTGTAATGAACTCTTACCTTACCTCTGTATCATGGGACTACTGATCTTCCTTGACCACAAATACCATGTCCTATCTCTTTCAGAGAGTAATCATAAGGAAAGCACTTTGTAAACTGTGGGACACTTAAGTTAGCCTTTTTTAATAAATATGATGAAATACAGTCCTACTTGACTGTTTTCCAGATACCAGAGTCATACCCAAGTGACTGCCATGGGTAGGCAAAAGATCACTTTGATTCACCAAATAGAAAGTGCTCTCCTTGGAATTAGGAAGACTTGGGTATTAATCCCTCCTTAGGCACTTATTATCTGTGTTACCCTGGCACTGATTTCCCTGAATCTTAGGCTTCTCATCTGTAAAACGAAAGATTTGGACTCAGTGATCTCTATGATTCCCAAATCTTGGATTATATCAGTATTTTACACCAGGGACTTCTAAAACGGTCTTTCTCCTCAGTGAAAAAGTGACCAAGAGTAGAATCAGGGAAGTAAGTGATTTCAATCGGTAACTAGGAAACAGAGCAATGTAAGGCACAAAGAAGTAAGTGGGAAGCAAACAGGCTCTGAGGTAAAGGGAGATGCTTCTGGTACCCCACTTCATCCTGCTCATCTCATTAGTCTCTTTCAAAAGAAAAGTGGTACATGCTTGCTCAACATTTATTTTTAGAGACTTTCTATTACAGGGTATTTTGTAATCTGACAACTCCTCTCATTTTGAAAGCCATGACAGGTTATAAAGCCACAAACTGCCAAATACATTAGGACAGGAAAGAAATCAGTTATTTATAGAGGAAGTTCTGTTGAAGGAATTTCTAATGAAAAGGGACATGTCCATAAATACAAACAGTTCATCAAATAGGAAACATAGCACGGCTTAGGTCTTTCTGAGCCCCAGAAAGACTTCATGGCAGGTTGTCCATGTCAAATGTCGTTCTTACTTCACATATGCTGTAGTGGCAAGGACTTTCTTATTCTTGTTTAGCTCCACATAGAGTTCAGTTTAATAAGGACTAAATAAATGTTGTCGACTGGATCTTCATAAGCAGTAAAGCCGAAATATGAAAAAAATAAATCTAGGAGATAAGAAACGTGAGTTTTGATGCTTGCTCTACCACTAATTAGTATCAGGTTTTTTTAATCAATAAAAGGAGTGAGGGAGGAGGGAATTAGATATGTCATCTATCAAACAGTAATGGTTCTGCTATTTGGTAATTACTTGGATAAGCAGTGAGGATACAAATACAGGAGAAGAATCCTTATTTGTAAGAGGAGAGAGAATTACATGCAGAATAAATAGCAATAAATACATAACAGTAGTAGGGAGATGAGAAGAAGCTGTGTGATTAATCACAGCAGCCCCAACACATGGTCGTTAGCATAAGGTCATGACTACAACATGTAATTTTCTATAGGAATTTCACACCACAGCTCCCTATGGACTCAATGAGGGGGCAGCATGGCATAGTGGGTAGATAGAGTGCTGACCTCTGTTCAGGTTTCATGTCTGACATATTGGCTGCATGACCATGAACAAGTCACTGAACTTCTTGGAGCCCGAAGCAACTATCTAATAGATGCAAAGAAAGCGCATTGATAGAAGTGGTTTCCTCATCTTGGCATTTCTTCTATCAGTGAAAAGACAGGTCCATTTTCTCAACTGTTGGCAGCTAGACAACTCATTGGATGAAAGGTTGAACTTGGGAGTCAGGAAGATGAGTTCAATGATACTGCTTCCCTCTGAGATTATTGCCAATTTATCCTGTATAAACAGCATAATTTTTGGTACATAGTCGTTTGCATGATGTTTCTCCCCTTAGATTGCAAGCACCTTGACAGCTGGGACTATTTTTGTTTTTCAGTTTATTCTTAGCACTTAGCAGAGCATCTGACACATAATAGGTGTCTAATAAATACTTGATGACTTACTTCAGAGCAATCAAGGGACTCTTCCCATATAGACTTTCAAGGGACTTTCCTCAATTGCCAACAGCTTATAAAAGAGCAGGAAAGGAAGCTTTGCGAGATTCATTATTTTTAACAACAGCACAATCAAGACTTGTTTAGGAAATCTATCCGGACTTTCAGTACTATTGGTCATCCATGGCAATCTTCTGTTTGAGGGCTAAAGAATGTCACCAACCATATTTATAGACAGACTGGTCGAATCCAGGGATACTTCTTTTACATTAATGCTGGAACAGTAAGTAAAGTGCTGGATGTCGAGTCAGAAGGATTTTTATTCAAATTCTGCCTCAGATAGATTAGCTGTATGACCCTGGGCAAGTACACTCTCCCAGCCTCAGTGTCATCATCTATAAAAAGGTAGCACTTTTTAAATAACCTATCTAACCTATAGCACCAACTCATAGCATTGTTCTGAGGACCAAGTAAGAAAAAAATATGCAAACCATAAAGCTCTATGCCATGCTAACTATGAGGGCGATGTAAGGATTTTTCACTGTGTAAACACATGAAAGATACTTAAAGCATCATCTCACCGGTTCAGGGAATATATTGTTGCACTCATTTCCAATAGGGAGAATAATCACTATTCTATCCCCATTCCTTTTCATTAAAAAAAAAGTCATGTTGTTTCTGCTTTTAGATTTGATAAAAATAAAATCATTTGCAAAATTAAGTCATGATCTTCACAGGGTTATTTCCCCATATGCTCCCAAATGCAGGGAAGATTTGTCCTCTACATCAATGGCAGTTTTCCTAATACTGTTAGCAAAATTAGATTATTTTCAGATGAATGAGCAATTTCTATAGTGGTTAATTCAGAGCAGGATCAGAGTTCTATGAATAGGTTATAATTAACATCTGCCAAAGGTGTTCAAAGTGAAACATGATGCTGAAATAACAAACAATTAGAAATAGAATGATAACCAGTTTTTCCATCAATTATCTAAATATTTCAACACTAACAAACTAATTCTTGCCTTCAATAATTTGAGGATAGTATAACCAATTGCCAACTATCAAACATCTACACATAAAGTGTTCAAAATAATGTTCACAAATTGTTTTTTAACACTACCCATCCCCAGAGAGAGAACTGATGGTGTCTGAATACAGATCAAATCATACTTTTTTGACTTTATTTTTCTTGAGGTTATTTTTTGTCTGTTTTCTTTCACAATATAACTATTATTGAAATGTTTTACGTGACTGCACGTGTATAATCTATATCAAATTGCTTGCCTTTTCAATAACGAGGACAGGGTGAGGAGGGAGGAAGGGAGAGAATTTGGAATTCAAAGTTTTAAAAATGGATATTAAAAATTATCTTTACATGTTAATGCGGAAAAATAAAATACTAAATAAAAAATAAATTGGTTTTTAACTAGGAAGTAAATTTTCTCTTAAAATATCTCAGAATATATATGCTTCAAAACATTTTAGAAAACACTTTCTCTGATTTGAATTACACATTAACACTCTTTTCTGCCAAATCTGGCATCTGCATCTACACTTCTCTACCTGGTATTCAAGGCGCCATCCTACCTTTTTAATATAATATACCCCTTTCCACAATAACTCCATGGTCCAGGAAAATAATTTTACTCATCATTCCTAATATTGTTTGTACGTACCTGACTTCACAACTTTGTTTATATAGGTCCATCAACCTGGAATAGCCCGTCCATTTCTTTCTGACTATCCAAATCATAGCATTCCTTCAAGATTCAGATCAAAGGCCAGCTCCTCTATGACATCTTGAACCAACCCCAGGCTAAAGCATTCTTTCCCTCATCTAAACTCCTGTATAATCCACTTGGCAATTTGGCATGTGCTGCCTTATAAATTCTCTGGTGTCTCTGCCTAGGACTGTTTTTTTAAAATATTCTCATGATTGATTTCTCCCAAAGTTATTATAATATCTCCAAAGAAACTGTGTACTTCTTTACCACAGGAATAACAGCCAAGGGTTATTGCTTTGCGTCTGTTAGGGCACCTAGCATATGTTCAATAAATACTTGTTTATTTGATCAGTGGGTGAATTTAGTATAAGGAGACAAATTAGGTATCTTGGATAACTTTGCAAAATTAGATTTTTCTAGCCTCCAGATTTGAGCCTATACCATTATCTGAACAGAATTCAGGGTCTCATTGTTTTGTAACAGAGAGAGAAGTACTGATAGCAGGATAAAAGTCATCCCCAACTAATTCAATCTACTAATTCCATCTAAAAATAGATTGTTTGTTTCTTTTTTGTGCAAGGAATTTTGTTAAGCACCTAGGCAAGACAGACAAAAATAATATATTATCTGCCTTTTAGAAGCTTACATTCTACAGAGAGGAAGATGCAATATATAAACAGATTGTTAAGTAAAATATGGAGGAAAATAAGCCTGAAAAACTGGTGGGGATGGAGTGGGAGGATCATTAGGAGGTGGGTCAAACCTGAGGGTTCCAAGTTATGAGTTAGAATAACAAAGGAAGGTTCATCTCAGGAAGACAATTTATGCAAAAACATGGGAAAACAGGGTGGAAGGTTGAGTTTGGTCCAGTTGCCCTGGAATGTGGATAGAGTATGGGAAATGGCTAAGTACAAAATAAGGCTGGAAAGGTAACGGTGGAAACTGATTACAGGGTGCCAAAAAAGGGACCAGTATCAGAGATACTGTGCAGGTAAAATCAACAGGACTGGACAGTCTACTGGATGTGGGGGTGGCAGACTGGCAAGAAAGAAGGATCTAGGATAACTCTGAAGGGACAAACCTGAGTAACAGAGATGATGGTTGTTACCCTTATGCCTGAAACACAATCTCACAAAGCACACACCTCAGACTGGTCTGTGGTCCTATCCTAGAGATTTGCTCTATCTGCATCCTACTCTGGGATACTTCTCCCTACCAACAGAGTCCTCTAGGTACATTCAGGGCTACTGTCTCAAATCAGCCTTCATTTGTTCCAAGACAAATGGTTCCTGAGCATCCTCTGAAACTTCTTTATTCCTCATCAGTGAATCAAGATAGGAGAGAAGAATGGTGAACCTTCCAGATCAGCCCTTTGAGCATGAAGCAACTTTTATATAGTATTGGCTACTGGCTGAGATATTGAAGTGTTCATACATAAATTAAAGACCATGAAATCCAACCTCTTATTTATACAGTTGAAGAAATGGAGATCCAAAAGAGATGAAGTGACATCTCAGGTCACCTAGATAGTAAGTAGTGGAGCCAGGATTTAAATTCAGATCCTGACTCGATATCTATCACTCTTATGTTGACTTCAGCATTGACATTCCAGGAAGTGTCATGGGAATGCATTGGGAGTTGGTGGAAAAGCTTTCCCAGGCTTTACCCAGAATCAAGCTCTGCTGAGAAGGCTGTTTTGAGATCAACTATAGATTGTAGTTTCAATTACCCACACGGTTAATATTTAACTCCTTCTAACTCATCATATAAATTTCATCCTCTCAAGTGAGAAGATACCAGGGGATTGGAACACGGAATATTTCTTACAATGACATCTTCTTCCAAGACTTCTTCTTCCAGTGATGTCTACTGCCACTATTCTCACACGGTCACCTTCCCCAGGAGGGCGGGGCTATTTCTGAGTAAATCTCAACTCTTTCACGCATCCATTTCATTTAGTCACAATAGTGTCCAGACATGAGACAAAGGCATTAGGATCCCTTTTTGCACTTTTTTTCTTAAAACTACTCAGATGACCCTGACTTCTGCCCAAGCAGAGCCAGAGAAGGATAGAGAGGCAAGCCTGGAAAGCTAACCCTGTCTAATTCCTCAGAAAGAGTAATTCAGCGGGTTGTGGGACTCCTCTACTTTCATAGTTGAGTGTTGGTATCTAGCAGACCACTGGGGGTATTCACAGTGACAGGTTTCAGATTTTGATACTTTGAAGTTTGACTTTATAGCACAGCCAATAAATTAAACCATTTATTTCATCAAGGCTCTGGTCTTTATTTAAGCAGAGTGGTGTCCATTTACAAGATAAAAGACATAATCTTTGAAAGACTGTCTTATGTTAGCATGAAATGCCCGTGAGAACCACATCTTTCTTATCTTTTGATGAATTAAAACCCTTTCCATACTAACTTAAGGTATAATGTTCCAGCACAGATAGCCTTTGAGTCGATTTGGCTGAGTGACAATAAAGCAGTAACAAATCTATATCATGCTTTTTCTTTCCTTTTCAGAGGGGAAAAAAGAAAAATAGATTCAATTTTACGTATTCTTGGGTTCATTCTCTCTCCTGGTCATGGTATAAAGCTTCAATCTTAATTCAATCTCAATTTCAAAATCCACTAGGGTACTGTTCATTTTGATTTGGATCATATATTCATTTAAGAGGCTGCCACTGTGTAGCAGAGAACTAGTTTTGGTGTCAGGAAGACCTGAGTTCAAATCCTGCCTTGGACACAAGGATGCCTTGGATGTGTAATCCTCTCAGTGCCTCAGGCAACTCTCTGAGACTATATATAAAAGTTTGGGAGCAGATGTCAAGATGCATTAATAAACAGCTTTGTATCCAACACCATTCTTTATACCAATAAATCACAGGACCTGTCTCCCTTGTCCCATCCTTTTCCCCTCAAAAATTCAATTAGAAAGGAAATGAAGTTCCCTTCTTACCAGGTATTTAAGCATTTAATAAATACAGTAAAGTTTTGTTGGTCAGCACAAAGTTGTGGTTGTTGTCATCTGTCCTTTGTTCTAGAAGAGGACCATGACATCAGGAAGCTAATTGGATTTAAGTGAGGGAGGGCTGTGCAAAGTCACCAGCCTAACCCTCTCCTCCAGAGTCACCTGGGCCCAGAGGTCAGATATAGAACTGATCAACTGGAGGTGGCCCGGAATGCAGTGAGTGACCTTGGCCTTTCTAAGTGAAGGTCTCTAATAACTCTCAGTTTCACTGAGGCAATGTCCGTTCTGGGATTAAGGCTAGGTAAGACTGAGGAAGAGAATGGCCTCTTTACCTACTCAAAAGCAAAATCAATGTAGGAGAGGAAGACTCTCAGGGTTTCTGGCCAAAATAGAAACAATGGCTATTTACTTTCACTCTGAGGCAACGGGGGACCAAACAGTGATCAAGCGGGGCATGGCCTGGGACCTACTGTTGGACAATCCGTGAGAGCAAGAGTGGTTTGGATTTAAGGTGTGATCTTTAAGGAAAAAATAAGTTTCAGTAATCAAAATTGACATTCCTTTGGGCAGAGCATCAGCAGGTATGATACCTCTATGTGGACACGTTTACATGTTGTAAAAGGAAAATTAGAACAAAAGGGAAAAACCACAAGAAAGAAAAAGCAAAAAACCACAAAAATAGTGAAAATCTACATTCGGACTACATGATTCTTTCTCTGGTTGGTATTTTCTATTACAGGTCAAAATGAGAAGAGCTCACAGAAGGCCTCCTCAACACTGAAAAGATTCTCTATGGAGAAGACAGAGAAACTCATGGATAAGAATTTCTCAGAATAAGAACAGAATGTCAGATGCAAGAGCTGTTGTCACTTTACAAATGAGGAAACTGAGTCTCAAGGAGGCTGAGAGACTCGCCCAGGTTCACACAGCTAGAAAGTATCTGTATCAGACTTTAAGCTAGGTCTTCTCAACTCCAAATCCAGAGCCCCATCCACTACTCAACCCTTCCTCAAGGTAGATAGAGATTTATACTACTGAAGGGAGTACCAATATGAAAGAAAATAATAGATTCATCCATATAATGAAGTCTGCTGGCATAAGTAAATGTTTTCTTCCACCCTTCCCAATTAAAATTTGACATTCCATTAAAGCCAAGCTCAAATAGGTATTGTATTTCTTACCAAGTAACAAGTAAATCGAGGAGCATTTTATTAGTTATTTACTATGTGCAAGACACTGGGCTAGGCTCTTCTATGAAAATCTCTTATAATCCCTTCTCCCAGCTATACAGTATGCACGAGCTATACCATACCACCTATCACTTAATTATATACTCACTCTTAGGATGTTTCCTGTCATCTGAGATACATTTTAGAGGGAGAAGATCTTCGCCACACTTTTATTAATCCCTACCTTATTTATAACCTTATTTTTTATTTATACCCATATCAAACCCTTCAAGCATCCTTCTCCCATTATATAAACCTACTTAATCCACCATACCACCTGAATATTAAACACAGAAGACCCAAGATCTCTGAGGAAGTGTGGAGTAAGGGATGTTTTCTTGTCTCTCACCCTGCGTTTACAGCACTTTTCATTTTCTGATTAACTACAGAGTCAGATCTTGAAGACTGGGTATGTAATATATCTAGCAATATATTCCTTAGAGCCAAATGTCAGCTCAAGAATACGAATGGACAGTTTTCTATAATAGAATTTTATCTATGAAAAACAATGTAAAATGACATTTGAATAAGGTATCTTATCACTTTGAAGGGCTTGGTGTAATGATTAATTAGCCTGTGTAGTAAAGGTAAGTGTGAATTACTCATCAAGGTCAGATAATAGGTATATGGCACACCTTCATAGGAGCTGGCACACTGCTCTTTGCACCTAACAGGTGCGCCCTTGACTGACTGACAGAGAAAGACAAAGTGAAAATAACAGACCAGATGGATGACTGACATCAGATTTGATTTTATGTTACTCCCCCTCGTACATTTTAAGTTGTAGTCATACTGTTCTCTTTGAGAAACCCCTTTGTGTTCCAGCACCTAGTACAGTGCCCTGTAAATAATAAGTAGCATCATGATTACCAGAAATTTCGGTGCTTGAAGCAAGGGGTTGTGGGCTAGGGCAGACAAGGCTAGCGAAAGACTTTAGACCTTGGTACACAAATCCCATCATGGCAGAGGTTTTTGGATACTGTCTTGTGAGACAAAATTTCAGGATGTAATGTGTAGGTGAAGGCAACCCCTAGGGAGGAAGTTCACCTGGGATGCGGGAAGGCTTTGGGATCTCACCTTAGCCAGTACGCACCAACAGCACCTGCTAATCTCAGGCATCACCATGAAAAGAAAAGACAGTGCTCAAGCTCCAAAATACAAAGTGAAACTCAGAGGATAACTTCCTTTTTTCAGGTACAGTCACACTGGAAGGTGAGGCTGTTTCCACAGAGACACAGTGAGGTCAGAGGTATTTAGGGGATATAGTAGTAAGGTAATGCAGGGACTAGGAAAAACAGTAATGGAACCCTGCTCATAGTAAAGTGGGACAGGACGAGGCAGGAGGAATGATATGATGGCCTGCTGCACGGACACAAGAAGACTACGGGAACTTGGTCAGAAAATAATACAGCTGTCACAGGGAGGAAACATCCCCAGGATGTCAGTTACCTGGGACAAGTCTCGATCACTCTAATTACCACTCTAATTACAGCTCTGACAGAAGTTAATAAATGTTTGTTGAATTGTATTAGACAGTAATAGCCTTGTCTCTACTCTTTTTGTATTATCCACAATGAATGGATCAATGTTTGTTACTCATCAGTTGCTTAATATATAATTATTGGCAATTTTTAGAAGCTTATGCCTCCTAGTAAAGAAAGCTACCAATCTGGCCAAAATATATATTTGCCTCTTCATCCATCACTGCTACTATTATTTACCTACAGGAAATAAAATGCATAGTATCTTTTAAAAATTAAGCCAGGTGCCATGAAGATTTTTTTAACACTACTTACAAATATAGAGATGGATTGATTATGCTCTTAAAATATTCTAAAACACGGAGCTTGTATTTTTAAAATTCCACTGATTTATTATTTAAAAATTATATTTCAAATGACTAATTTCCTAAGGTCTAAATTGTTTTCCCATGCTGTGGTACTTTGGGAGACAGATGGACAATTTCATGCCAACAAGGTAACAGTTGGCATGTTAGGATATTATTGATATAAGCACTCAGCAGGTGCATCCTTCTCCCTGTCTACTAGCTATTGGATTTGAACTTCCCAGAGGCTGATGAAGTTTGCCTAAATCAACCATAAGATTTGGAAATTGACCTCTTTTTTCTGTATTTTTCTTGGTAACATTCTTTCTCAACTACATCCTTTCCTCATTCCCTACCCTGCAAGTAGTCATTCCTTGGAACAAAAGAAAACAAAACAAAGACCAAAAAAAAAAAGAAAAGAAAAAGAAAAAAGTCAGTTCATTAAAACCAGCCGGGCTCAATGACTGTGCCTGAAAGTCAATAGAATTCCATGCCCATGGAAAAGTTGCCTACTGTTACAAAGAGGAAGGTCCTTTTCGCAAATTTTCTCATAATCCAAACTTGGTCATTAAAATTATATAATTCTGTGTTTCCTTGTACTGTTCTTTCTGCTTACATTGATGTAGACACTGTCCCTGTCTTTTTTCAAGTGCTGAACTGACTTTCAAATTAGAGAGAATCAAAATAAAGGTCAGTGATACTGGGTTTCTTTTTTTATTTTTATTAATATGAGGAATTCCTAATGAGGAAACACCATCTACAAATGCAAATCAGTGCCAGTTCTATACTTTAGTCTTATCTATTGCCTGCAGCACTGAGATGTTAGATGATTTGTCCAGGGTCACACAGTCAGCATAGGTCAGAAGTAGCCCTTAAATAGGCATTTCAGATTCCTAGATATATTTTCTCTCCATTATATGCCACGCCACCTGTCAATGTAATACACTGGGAAAAGCACTAGATTTAACTTCTGTATATATTCGTTTCTCATCTACAAAATAAGGGGAATGAATAGAAGACCACTTTTCCAGCTCTAAAGCTATGATTTTATGATATAAATAAGTTTAAAAAAATGAAAATGCTGTTACCAGAGAATATATGCAGGAACTTCAGAATCTAGCCAGTGAGAGAAGACAGCAAAAAGTCAGACTTTCTTTGCCCTAATGAGCTTGTTTGTTTTAAAAAATGAAACAAGGAGATGAGAGCTGCTTATCTTGATAAGGTTATTTAACCTAGTTTTCAATGAACATTATTTTTGTATGAAAACAGGCAGCCAAAATAGATATCTCAAAAATTCAGGTTGAAATGTTTTGAACGACACTGGCAATTTTCCATTTTCTCCCCTTCAACTATGAAGACTAGCCTATGCTCATAGTTATTATGGTTCTTAAGTAACTTCCTTAATACATACATACACACACACACACACACACACATATACACAAACATAATTTTATTATCTGGACCTATAGGTTGAATGAAAAGGTGGGGGAAATTATACAGGAGGAAGACTGCATACTGGTTTGAACGTTACTGCCGAAGTAAATACAAACTTTACCACTTTCTATTTTAACAGGAAAAAATTTCTACTGAGGAAGCTATGATCAAAAATAAGTAAGTAAAAATGTAAAAAAAAATAAGGCAATAATTGAGTCCATGGTTTGGAAAGAACACTGATTTTTGAGTTAGAGAACCCAAGTTAAATTTAATAATATTCCTGCTATTTAATATCTTGATCTTGGATGAGTCACTTAACTTTACCAAGCCTTAATGAACATATTTAAAATACAGAGGTTGGATAAGATGGCCAATAAGATCCTTTCTCCTTTTGAATCTATCATTCAATAATCCTGTGAAATAAGGATATTACTGGTGTTTTAACCCTGTCCCCCCTCAGCTTGTGTAATTTTCTTGGTGAAATGAAATTAAGTGGGTAATCAACATAAACAGTTTCTCAAAACCACCATGCAATTTTTTTTTATCTTGGCTTATATCTATCTTTATCATACATCTGTTGCTCTGAATAATTTAACAAGGCCTAACACCCATTAATTAGGAAATGGCATCACTAGTACTTATAGGACATATTATCATAAACTCAGTAAATATAACTGACTATTAATACCTCTCCTAGCCCTACAAAGGGTGTGTTTATCCATTTAGAATCTATTACGACGAAACTGTGCACTAAAAGAGAAATTATTACTACTGGGAAGCCACTGCGGGTGGGTCATTATTTCACAATAACTGCAAGTTCTGGATTGACCCTGCTTGTAGAAATGGTAAGCTTTTCAAGCCCTAGTGCTTGAATTTTTATTAGGGAAATGTTTCAAATGTAATTCTCATATAGATATGCTAGATTTAAATCTGCATGAATGTGATAATTAATAATATTAGAACTTTGGTTTGACTGAAGGATAGGATCTGCTCCTTTAGTTTATTTACAAGCAAGACTAATTTTCTTTTTTTAAAAATTTTATTTTAATTTATAAAATAAGCAATTCTATAACATAGAATAAAAAAGATGATTGCACATGAAACTGCAAATCTATTATGATAACTTGCCATTCCTTTAAAATATACAATAAAGTTATCATATAACTCTTTTTTAATCCCTTCTACCCTAGAGATGGAGACCATTAGACACAAATATGTATATGTATATGCATATGTATGCATATGTGTATATATATATATATACACACACTGCATATATATATATATATATATATATATATATATATATGCAAAATCATTCCATACATATTTATGTATGTCAGTTCTTTCTCTTATATCAACCTGTTCCTTCACAGGTCTTTTGTAGTTAATTTAGGTATCTACAATAGCCAAAATGACACAATAACTCAAAGTTGTTCACAAAACAACATTACTGTTGCCAGATACAGTGGTATTTACATCAGGAATGCAAGGATGGTTTGACATGAAGAAAACCAACAACATAACTGATTATATCAATAATAAAAGTTTTAAAAATCATATTGTTATATCAATAGATGGAATAAAAAACATCTGATAAAGTATAACAACCATTTCTATTTTTTAAAAAATATTGAAAGTAAAGGCATAAATGGATTTTTCCTTAATTTGATGAAAAGCATTTACCTAAAACCATCAGCAAACATTATTTATAATAGGGATAAGTTAGAAGCCTTCCCGATAAGATCAGTGTGAAACAAGGATGTCCACTATAACTACTATTATTCCATATTATACTGGAAATCCTAGCAATAGTAATAAAAAGATGAAAAAGAAATAGAAAGAATAAGAATATGGAATGAGGTAATAAAACTATCTCTTTTTACAAATGATATGACATACTTTAAAAATCCCAAAGACTCAACTATAAAATTAGTTGAAACAATTAATAATTTTATCAAAGTAGTAGGAAATAAAGTAAATCCACATAAATCATCAGTATGCCTGCATCTCACAGACTCAGTTTCATGGGAATATTTTAGGTGTTCCCTCTCTGGAGGCAGGGAAAGAGGTTACTGACCAATGAAGTTTGGCTCTTGATTTGTTAATTCTGTGACATCAAAATCTTGCACTTATAATTGCCATTATAATTTATGTATACTTGAGATTTTAGCCATTATAATTTTACCCTAAGCTTAGATTCTCCCACTAAAAACATAAGAAATATAAGTATTTTAAGAGTAAATTATTAAAATATATTTTTTTGCTTTAGGACATGAAACTTAAATGCTCTGAAGATTCGAATTCTAAATTACTTCGCTTTAAAAAAAAATCTTTTTTTTTTAAAAGCATCATTTAGAGGCATAATCCAAGTAACATCATCATTTACTCATACTTTTTCAGTGGCCAGTGAAAACATTCCTGGGTTTAAATACCAGTCAAGTAGTCTAAGAATTTGGAGGAATGCTTCCTTCTTCTCCTCCATCTTTTTGTCTCTCCACTCCCCTCACACTAAAAAAGGAGAAAAATCCCTTTCTCTTAGGTCCTGTTGTTGGCTTATTTTTGTATTTATAAAAATGAAAGAGAAACTTAAAAATGAAATGCTAAAAGAACATGATCATTACAGCCTAGGAAATGAGCATATAAACAAATTATATATGTGTGTGTGTGTATATGCATACACACTAAAACTTTCTTAAAACAGTATTCATTAGGAAAAGTGACTGTTCCTGTTATTGCACCAAGATAGGGAACTCTCAGATGGGGAAACTCACTCTACCAATAAGGGCTGATTCCTTTCCTATAATTTATGGTCTTAAAGAGATGCCTAGAGAATAGAGAAATTGTGATTTGCCCAGGGTCACACCGGCATTATATATCAGCAGCAGAACTTGAACTCAGATTCTCCTGGCTCTGAGACCAGCTCTCTATTCACAATGCACACTATCTCTCAACAGTATTCACAACAAGGCAGAATTCTGTATAAGGTCACTTCTTGGACTCCACCAAAACAAATGTAGCTACTAGAATGGCAAAAGCACCATCTGAAAGGTATATTTCTTCCTAAATGGTCTGCTTGCTTCCCGTCTCCCTCCTCTTCACTTATCCTCTACTAGGGAACAAAATAATCACTCTAACCCTGTGTCTGTCCATGTGGTAGCAATATTTTAGTGGAAAGGTACTAGATTTGGAAAGACAGTACTTAGGTTGTAATCTTGGTTCTATTACATACTGCCTGTGCAACTTTGGTCAATCACTCTGCGGGACTAAGTTCCTCCGCTGTAAAATTAACGTATGACCTCTAGGATACGATGTCAATGAATCAATCTCCTGAGCAAGAATTTTCAGTGACTCCCTTTGCTTCTAGGACATATATGTATATTTGTGTTTGTGTCATCCACACATACCTGTATACACACATGCATACACATACAAGCATACACACACACACACACACACACACACATATATTCCTTGTAGCATTAGAAGTTTTTCGCAACCTAGTGTACCTTTTCAGATTTGTTTCACATTACTACCCTTCAAGCCAACAGGACTACCTGCTGTTCCCAGACCTGGATATTTCATTTCCTGCCATCTTTGCGAGTGTTGAACCGAATGACTAGAATTTCATCCCTACTTCTTCAAACTTGAGTTTCCTCCAAGGTCCAGCTCGGATGCCACCAAGGCTTACCCAAAGCTTCTGTGGATCTTCCTCGTGGTAAGAGTTTCATTCCTCCCCTCAGTTACAATGTATTTATATGGATCTGTTTACAAGTTTTTATAACTTGTAATGGGAGCTTCTTGTAGGCACAGATCACTTTTCTTTCTCATTGTATACAAAGGTCTTACAAAATGCTTTAAAAATAAAAGTTGATTAGTAAGTGCTTATTACATTGAAATGATTCATAGAATTTAGAGATAGAGGAAATCCCTAGGATCATCCAGCTGAGAGGAATCAAATGCATAGACACCAGCAACATTGAGGTCCTCAACACTCCCTGAGGGAAAGTCGATCAAAATGTAATGGGGAACTATTTAACAAAATAAAAATAAACTAGAATAAAAGTAGCGTTAATGTATGGTTTTCTAAGTCACTCTGTCGCCAGGTATCATGTATGGTTTCATGGTCTCTATTTCTATTTGAATTTGACCCCTCTAGTCTGATCCAACCTCCATATTACATAGATAAGGAAACTGAGGTCTAGAAGGGTTTGGTGATTTTTTTCCCAAAGTAGACCTGGACCCTAAAGATTATCTTTTCCAAACTCCTGATTTTACAGATGAGGAAACTAGGGGTCCTAAGCTGGAATAACTAATCCAAAGTCACACAGCTCATTAATGGCAGAATTCCCTGATTCTCAGGCCAGGATCATTTGTATCATCCCATACATATATGTGTATGTGTATATTTTTGCCAGGGCAATATACATTTATTTTTGTACCTAGGCTGAATAGCAGAGGACAGAGGAAAGAGGGGGGAAAGTATCTAAACCTAGCAGTCTACAGGTTACAGAAAAGAGAGGACATATGTCTTAGAATCACGGGAGCAGAGGGAACACACCCTGGAACAGCTTTGGAACCGGGGTGTACCTATAAATGTTTAATAACAAATTTGGGGGAGGAGATGTATCTAGGAAATACTTTTAAGTTTAGACAATCAGGAAACAATAAATCAAGTTCTGATCTGTAGCATTTGCCAATATGCAACAGAGTAAACGCCCACAGCTGGTATGAGCTGCTTGAGCATACCAGAATTGAAACCCTCTAACTTTTCCAACATGGGTAAAAGTCCTTATGGTCCTATCCCAGTTATGGGCTCTGCTGCTTACTTATGGCAATCAAGCACCTAACATTTTCTGGAGCCTGGACTAGATGTGTTATTCAGGGTGTTTCCAAAAGTCACAGTGAAGTTTGAAGCAATAAAGCTTAGAAATAGCACATAATAACACCCTGAATTTATGCAGTGCTTTTAGTTTGAGTTTTTTCACATCTTTTAGCTGATATTATTCTCATGATAACCCAGTGGTTAAGAGTTTTGATTCTGAAGGGCTTCTTTGTGAGTAGAGTTTAACAAAGCTATAATTAAGAAGATCCAAGGCCTTAAAAATATTCTTGAAAGTAGAGCTATCATGGGTAAGTCACAGGTGTGATAATCTATTCAGACATATTTAACTTAGTGGCTGCTTCAAAGTTCCTACTGTCTGGATTACATCTGGAGTATTCTGTTCAGTTCTGCAGATCGGAAAAAGCACAGAAAGTCCTGAGTGCCCAAAGAAAGGCATCCAGGATGCTTAAGAGGCTGGAGAAACCAAGCAAGCCATGTGAAGAAAGTTAAAGAAACCAGGAGTAGTACAGCCTCGAGAACTTTGTCTTAGGGGTGAAGTGACATAGTCTCTCAGTCTCTGAAGGGGCATCTCATTGGGAAGGGATTAAACTTGCCGTGCCTGAACCTAAAGGGGAAAATCTGCAAAAGTAGATTTAGGCCTGACGTGAGATAAACATCCCTTCAGACCTTTCCAAAAGCAGAACGGGAGGTTTCAGGAGGTAGTGTGTTCCCATTCATTAGAGGTTTTCAAGTAGAAACCAAATGATAACTTAGCAACGAAGCACAGAAAGGATACTTAGACTGGTATAGTTTGAACTAGATGGCCTCTGAGGCACTTTGAAGCTTAGAGAGTTTGTGATTCAGTGATAAGGCCCTATGTAGTATCTGTAAAATCTGTCTCTTTCTGTCATATCTTGAAATAATCTGACAATGACAGAAAATAAATGTGTGTATACACACACACAGAGGGAGAATCTATATCTCTCTATATTATTAGTAAGTACTATAGTTAATCTTCAACTTCCATGGAGGTAACGTTCCAAAAAAATGGTATCAAGTCAAAAATACAAATGCTGTTACACTGAACTATGGGAAATAGGAGGTTAGGTTCCAACAACCACCAAAAAGGTAATATTTCACCAGAGATTGTTGAAAATACACTTTTCTGCACATAATTCTTTATAAAAATACTTAATTCTGCTAATATGCACAGTAATCACGAAATAATTCATAAAATGTGGTATACAAAATAAAATTGGTAACATACAAAACATTTTTTGTCTCTAGTAGCCCAAGAATTCTGTGATTTTTTTATGCTAACAACTCAATAAAACACACACACACATACACATATACAATTTGACAATACTTACTTTTCGTAACAAATTAAATCTATAATAACAGCATTCATTTGAATCTTACTTTCCATTGTGTCAGATGGTAGTGTGAGCTACACATAGGTACAGTTATATTGTGTACTATACTGCTATAAACCTCTCCATTTTTGTTGCTCTTCAAAAACCAAGAAGCTCCTTTAGTAACTGCTGTTGTGAGATGCCAAGACTGGCAATTTGTTAGCCTCACCTTCAACACTCTGTCTTTGATGGCTGGTAGATGGCTTTAGAGATCATGAAGGACATACCCATCTGAAATAATCTATCAGAGACATCCACTTCCTGCCATTTGAGATCCGTATGGGTCTCCAGGCAGACAGCAGCTACAGACATTATGGTAAAAAGTTTATCTCACACCTTTACTTTCTCACTATGCTACATCACTGATTTTGTACCTTTGGGCTCTAAGTCCAAAGGACTTGTACTACATACGCTCTGGGGTTATAATTACAACACAAAATTAGAGTTTTAAAGGCAAACAATGAAAAGATGAAACATGCATGGGGAGCTCCTTACAACAGAGGGGTGAATGAGACCTGTGAAGGGCCTAGTAGGATACCAGTAACTCCATAACCTTGTATGCATTATTTACTGCCCAAAGCTGCAAATGTGTGCAGTGGTTAACACAAAAATGATAATGAGGCTACTAATAAAATCAAATGAATGTTTAAAGGCACAAATGTGAATGTTGAGGATTGACTGCATGTGTGTATTCCAGTATATTAAAGTATGTGTGTATTCCAGTATGTATTACATATATAATATTTATTATATGTAGTGCATTATATATGATTCATATTATATATAGTATTATTTATAGTATATAATATGTAGTATATGTGTGTATTATATATATATATATATATATATATATATATATATATATATATATATATTCCAGTATATATTATATATAAAACTTGTTACACATGTATATCTATATAACGAATACAGGTTTTTATGTGTGTGTGTGTGTGTGTATATATATATATAGATAGATAGATAGATATATAGATAGATATAGATATATAGATATATTGTGTGTGTATATACTGAGCACGAGTATGTATATACACATAGATTCATGTGCCACATATGTATTCATATTGAACATGTGTGCATGTGTATATGTATGTATATGCATCAATGTATATACTAAACAGGACTTGTCCTTCACTAAACTGGAAGCAGGCCATTTTTATCTTGGATATCTTCAAATGTTTTTTCCTTGTTTTCTCTCCCCAAACCTCCACAGCGCCTCCCTCCCAGTGCACTAATGTCCTACTCTAGTAGAGCTTATCCCATGCTCCAAAAATACTCTCTTGTTTTCTGGAAGCAAAACGTTTTCATTCAAGCATCTCAATCCCAGCTGTCATTGCTCCTCTTCATCTGATAAATGCATTTACACTAAAGTAATTATAACTTACAACCACTGAACTTGCTACTCCTGCCCCAAGCATCAATACACATGAATGGGCAATTATGGAGGCGATGTTTTAGCAGAAAAGAGGGAATGTCCAAATAGTAGAATTTGCCACATTGTGGCAGGCAGGCAAGGCCTGTTTTAAGGCAGGAAGGACAGGGCATCCTGAAATTTCACCATTGTGGCAACAATCAAACCATGAATGCAGGAAACACTGCCCCCTTCAATAATGAACCATTCAATAACCCAATATGTTTCCTTTAGAAGTACTTACAGGTCATCGTGGACGAGGCCATAGATCTGGGATATGCTTTGGTGATAGATTCCTCGCAGAATAATTAAGAGTAAAATCACCACAAAAGCAGGAAGCCCCCAACTCAGAACGAAAAACAGGAGATAGCGTCGCTCTGTGTGCTCATCATTCATGACGAGGACGTACCAGAAGTTCACAGACTAGAGAGGGAAACAGACAACACATTGGTTTTTGCACTCCCAGGGAGCCCACCCTTGCCACTGCAATAGCAACCTGCTAAAGAAATAGGGGACAGCATGTGTATTAGATTCTATTTTAACATGCATCTCATGGTTCTTTGATTAACTGGATTACATTTGGTAAAACTTCATCCATCTACTTTGTATTTGCTGGTGGAGTGATTGAAACAAAGATATCAAAAGATATGGTCAGAAAAAAAGAGGTTCACAAAGGGACACAAACATACTGACTGTGGTATGACTGTTCTAGTCACATGTTCTTCAAATACTTCGAACACTGAAATTTTCCTGTTTGTTGATCACTTAAGCTCATAATAAAGAAAAAGTTGGGTAGAAAATAAAAGACCCAATAGCCATATGTGTTCTAAAAATGCTCTATCCTCCATGGTCTTACTTTTATATCTTTCTTATATTCTAAGGACTTTAAGGGACTTTCCACATATGCAAGAAAAGCCCGGGGTCCAAGGTATAAGGAAGATTTCACATCACCTTTCACTTTGTGCTTGCTAAAGGGCTCATATATTGTTGCATGGTGCACAAAACAGCTAAATCAGTTAGTGTTGTATCACTCTAAGTTCCATGAAATCAGGAATCTTTGCCTTCCACAATTCTGTGTACACAATAAATGCCTAAGAAATATTCCTTATTGTTATTCTAGGAGGTAAATTGTGCAAGAGCACAGCCAGATGTGATATAACATCCTGACTGCTCAGCCGTTATGTCTGAGGCCCTCTGAAGCACGGGCTGAAGTGAATTAACTTGAGCTGAACTGAATCAAGAAAGATTCTCATCCTCATTCCCTAAGGCTTGATATTACTTTCTGATTCCTTCTTCTCTTTAAGGTCACCCTTAATATTCATTTTAATCCGATTTTACCCACATAAAGTTTTTACATTTTTATATAGGTGTTTCAGTAGGCTTTGCCTTTTCAGTATATCTTCCCCAAGGTATAAATATAGAACAGAGCAGAAACTTGGGCCATAGGATCAGCTTGATAGAGGACAGGGCATAACTGGCCAGAGGGAAGCATTGTAGAGGGCTTAGATAGTTCTCTTTTGTTTCCACTTACTTTTGGGGGGTGCAGAAGGGAGAAATTGGGGGAAAGATCAATTATGATTTGCCTTAGGCTCTGCCAGCAGTCAGCAGAGCAGTAGCCTGGGCCAAATCTGGCCTGCTGCCTGCTTGCACAGGTCCTGCTAAGCTTGTTTTTTACAGTTTAAAAGAAAGTTTTATTATATTTGAAAATGCAAAAACCATTTTTAGATTTAGGACTGCAACAAAAGCAGGCAGCAGGCCAGATTTGGTCCTCAGGACTGCAGTTTGATGGCCCTTGCTCCATACTCTCCTAAGAATGACTCTGGTCTTCTCAGTTAAGAACACCCCAAACTGAAATAACACTTTAAATTTTACTAAGTACTTTTTTCATAGCACCTTCCTAATGCCAGTATTATACCCACTTAAAGGAGACACAACTGAAGTTTGGGTTGCTCATCACTTAGTCAATAAGAATCAGTATCAGAATTTCTGCTAGGTAGGGGGAAAAAAATCTGATTAAACTAATCTAATCTACGCTGACATGGGAATGACTGTCTCTTCCTATCCTTCACCCAAATATCCCTTGGGTCTCTTCATTATTCACCGAAATGATCAGGCAGCAGCAGTCTGGAGACCCTCTTGGGTAGGCGGATTCTTTAAATTCCACCTCTCATCCTCCTATTGCTACAGGTACCATAAGCTAAGGGAGTGGAGAGAATAAAGTTCAGTGCTCCACAGTGCTTCACCTTGGCTAATGATGGATGCCCTGTCCTGAGCCAAGGGATCCTGGGGTCTGGTCCTGCTCTGGCCTAGTTCTTCACACCTTCTGGAAGACACCTTGAAAAAATCACAGGCCTACCGAAACTCACACCTGCTATTGACTAAGCTTTTATTATATGCCTACTGTATTATTAGCCTTTTGTTAGGTGCTTGGAATAAAAAAATTAAAAAACTTCTTGCCCTCAATGAGCTTCCCTACAAGAAGAAAATAGAGAAGTACCAAAGTAGAGTGGAATGAGCACTGACTTTGGAGTCAGAGAGCCTGGGTTCAAATCCCACTTTGGACGCATGCTGTCACTAAGAGCACTTGGGTGGTCTTGGGCAAGTGGCTTAAGCTCTGTAAGCTTCAGCTTCTCCATTTGCAAAATGAGCAGAATTTAGATGACCCCTGAGGTCTCTCTCGGTCTAGAAATTATATGATACTGTGACGGAAGAACCATAAAGTGATTTCAAAGAGGAAGTTAGAATACTAACAATGGAGTGTGGGGGAGGCAGTGTTGGGGGGTAGAAAAGACCCTGGAAGCACAGCTGTACTTGAACTGACTCAGGGAAATCGAAAAAAAAAGAGGTGAGGAAGGAAAGCACATCAGGTAGGGGATAGGTAGTGGAAGAACAGGATAGTAGGAGAATGCCACATACAGGGGCAGGGTAAAGCAAAGAGGCCGGTGTGGTTTTTAACATAAACTGAGGGCAGATATGGATCTAGGTTAGCAGCAGATTGTGAAAATGAATCAATCAATAAGGACAAAGATGAAACAGTTCCTGTCCTTAAGGAGATTACATTCCAAAGGAGGAGACACGTATAAGGATATAAGCACTATATGTGTGCACTTTGGGAGGGAACATAACAACCGTCTAAACTCAGAGCTTTTCCCATTGAATGCCCCCATTCTCTCATTTTTACAGATGAAATAATTAAGGCCCAGACAAGTAAAATGATTTGCTCAAAGGAATACAACTAGTAAGTAGCAAGTTTGAATTTAAACCCAGGTCCTATGGCTCCAAATACAATGTTCTTTCAACATACTATAATGTCTCTAAGGAAAATGTGTTATAGATATGTTAGAGCTTGACAATAAATTATCATATTTTATTATAAAATGTTGCTATTATGACTATTTTAATAAAACCTATATTCTTTTAGTACTTTAAGACTGAGAAAGCACTTTCCACATAGCAACCTCTTGAAGTAGGTAAATTAATGTTGAGGGTTTGGTTTTTTTTTTAACCTACACCCATGATTTCATTGGATTAGGAGGATCTTGGTAGGGAATTTCCTACCAGTGAAGATGAGCATCACCTCTAGAATTTATAATTTGAAAGAGCTTCCTGGAGACATACATGTGAAGTGACTTAATGAAGGCCATGCATCCAGTATATCTCATAGGCATGACTTGAACTCAGCTCTTTCTGAATCTAAGGCCAGGTCTATCCACTATTATAATTCCCACTTTATTTAACATAAAAATTAAAGTCAGAAAGAATAAATTACTTCCCCATGGTCACACAGGTAAGTCTCACTTCCAGGCTCTCTCAGAACAGTGTTCCATTCCACCGTCTGTCTACATCTTGCCTGCAAGTAACACTTAAGTGTGATTGAGTTTCATTATGAAACAAAACATCACTGGCATTAACTTGTTTCCATTGAAATTTCCATCTTTCATTAAGTTAGAAAACTCATCAAAGTTGCTCTGATTATACCCATGGCAGCACAGTTTGTACCTTGGTCTCTTCACTTGCCTAATATGTGAGAAATCAAGTCTCCCTGACATGAAGGTCAGCTGTTGCTGAAGTCCAGCCATAGGAGGATGGCTAAAATAAGCCCTCTCTCTAACTTTCTTCTCTGATTTAATTCAGGAACATGAAAGGTTTTAAGAGAACAGGCTGGTAATTACCCTGATAAAAATGACACATGCACAAAAAATATTGGATTTTTAAAGCCTCTAAAATCTTTGAAAAAAATCAACAACTACCCCATGCCAAAAAAACAAAACAAAACACAGCTGTGACGTAAGAGGTACTTCAGTAAAAGGAAAGAAAACAAGGGGGAGGCCACACAGTAATGTGCTGAATGACTAAGATCAGTCTGTCGCAAGCACAATTTCTAGCCTCAGTACTCTCTAAATCAGTACTCTGGTGATGTCAGTAAGTTCTGGAGTTCCAGTGACTTCATTTATAACCAACTATCACAGCACAACTTGTAAATGACCAGCATCCAATGTAACCTAAAGATTTCCAGAGCCAAAGTTAGCATTCAAAACTTCTCCAAAAAAATCTGCCCCCACACAGATGAACAAACATACCAATGTGCTTGAGAGTGAATTTGTGTGTGTGTGTGTGTGTGTGTGTGTGTGTGTGTATGTCAACCAGTGAAAACTGATTTAATATGAAACATAGTTGTGGTAATGTTTATGGGTTTTATGAAGTCACTTCAGTGAATGTATGTTGGTAGGGGTTTGGGTAAACAAAACAACTGTTAAAAAGAGCACAGAGTATCAGCATGCCTTGTAGAGGGTAAGTAAATATATTTACATGTACACAGAGCACAATGGTGTACTTACACATACTTGAATTAATTTGTATCTCTTGGATTTTTCGTGTTTAATCAAGTTCTCATATAATTGTATCAATAATTTGCAAGCTGTCCCCTTTAGCAGGGAGTTTATTATAGGAAATTAAATAAAATTACGAATATGGATTAAAATCTATATCCTTTTAGAAGAATCTTCAAAAGGAATTTTGTTACATTTATTCTTCAAGTGGAACAGAAGCATACTATTAATCACCCTACTTATAGTCACCTATAATTGTTAAACAGAATTTCCTTTAAATAAATGCTATTTCTGGGTGAACATTTCTGCATAGAACAAATGATATATCCGTGCTCATCTTACTATTCCATGTCTCTTCTGTTTAATGACTCCCTCATTCCGGCTCTACTGCTCAGCTGGAGGGGACAGTGGGACATTCACATGGAAATCCAAACAACTGCCAAGCCTAGCTTATTCTGTCTCCACAATATCTCTCCTGTCCATCCTCTTCTATCCAATTACATAGCTACCACCCTAGTTCTGGCTCTTATCACCTACCCTAGACTTTGCAGGAGTCTATTAGTTACTGCCTGACTCTTCCTTTAAACAACACATTTTGCCCACAAACACGAAACTAATATTTCTAAAGTCTATGTCACTTCTGTACTTAGGAAGTCCCAGTGGGTCTTCATTTCTCCCAGGATAAAATATGAGCTTCCGATCTCCAAATCTCCACATGTAAAGACATTCATTACCTCTCCAATTAAAAGTTCCATTCTACATTTTCAAACAACGTAAATTACTCCTTTTGACGTATTTTATGTTCTAGGCAAATTGACATACTTGCCATTCCTGGTTCACAACTTTCCCTCTCCCTTCTCTATCCCTTTTCCCACACTGGGACTGAGTCAGCTGTACAGAGACTTAAATTTTCAGTGATAAGGTTTATACCTCTAAAATCAACAAATTTCACAAATCAGGACTTGATTTTTGTTGTCAACTCACGAAAGTGATGGAGAAAATGTCAATAATGCAAATTAAGCTTAAGAATATGTTTTGATTACTTTTTTTTTCCTGGAGAGCCAGTAGTTTTTTTAAAAAAATCACTTACCAGGATAGCCCTGCCCGCTAGCCTGGGTTGCATCCCTTCTCATTTCTACTTCTTAGAATTCTTCCTTTAAGGCTAATTTCAAGTTTCTCCACTAACAATAAAGCCTATCACGAACTTTCAGTTTCTAAGGGCCTCTTCCAACTCCTAAATTATTTTTTATTTACTATGGAAGGGTAGCAAAGTTCCCCACCACTACCCTCTACTCTATCCTCAAACCTACTCCACAGATTCCAATTTGAGATTGCAATAAAGGTACAAAGGACTTTGGGAGGCAGGACTAGATTTCACTCAGCGTGAAAATTCTCAGTTTAAATAGCATCTCTACACAGATGACTGAAAAATCTTTATATCCAAACACACTTTCCTCTGAGATTCTATCCAATATTACCAACAGCCGAGTGGACATTCCAAATTGGATGTCCCAAAGATCTCTCAAACTCAACATGCCCAAAAGAGGAATCTTTCCTTTACAACTCATTCCTTTTCCAAACTGCCCAATGTCCAGTCTCTTAGGTTTGTTACTTTAAGTTTTATAGAATAATCTGAGATCTAGTACTGCTATACCACATTCTTTCCCATTGTTTTTCCCTTTGATTCCCTTGAAATTACAAACTTTTGTTCCTCCATATGAATTCTGTTACAGTTTTTTTTCTAGCTCTACAAAGTAATTGTTTAGTAGTTTTATTCAAATGGCATTGAAGAAGTAAATTAATTAAGGTAATATTGTAATTTTATTATATTGGCTTAACCTACTTACAAGCAATCAATATTTCTTCCATTATGTAAATATATATTTAAATAAATACAATGTGTGAAGTGTTTTGTAATTGTGCTCATATGGTTCTTATGTACGTCTTGGCATGTAGACTCTCAAGTATTTTAGACTGTAGTGATTTTAAGTTAATATTCTCTGTCTCTTCCTATTGAATTTTGTTGGCAATATACAGAAATGTTGATGACTTGTATGTGTTTATTTTATATCCTGCAATTTTGTTAACGTTGTTAAATGTTCTGATTAGTTTTTTAGCTGATTTCTAGGATTTTCCATCGTCTTGTGCCAAAAGTGACAGTTTTGCTTCCCAAAATCTATGTTTATTCCTTCAATTTCTTTTTCTTGCTTTATTGCTACAGCTAGCATTTCCAGTCCAATATTGAATAGTATTGATGATAATGGATATCCTTGCTTTTTCCCTGATCTAACCAGAAAAGTATCTAGTTTATCCCCATTATAAATAATGCTGGCTCTTGGTTTTAGATAGATACTTTTATATCATTTTAAGGAAAGAACCATTTATCCCTTGACTTTCTTATATTTTTTTAAAATATTTTTCTTTTAATTAAACTATTTTATTTTTAGTCTTCTAGGATCACTTCCACATATCTTAGATTTTTTTCCCCTCCCATTCCCTCTTTCCCCGCCTCTCTCCTCACTCCCTCCCTGAGATGGCATATAATTTTATATAGATTCTACACATACATTCCTATTAAATACATTTTCACCTTCGTCATGTTGCACAGAATAATTAAAATGAATGGGAGAAATCATAAAAAAATAAAACATAATACAAAAGAAAATGATCTGCTTCATTCTGCAATTGAATTCCATAGTTCTTTCTCTGGATGTGGAAGACATTTTGCCTCAAGAGTCCACTGGGAATTTTTTAAGTCCTTGCATTGCAATGAAGTTCCAAATCTACCAGAAAAAATCCTCGCACACTGTGGTTGTTGCTGTGTACAAAGTTCTCCTACTTCTGCTCCTTTCACTCAGCATCAGTTCATATAAGTCTTTCCAGGCCTCTCTAAAGTCTTCTTGTTCATCGTTTCTCATAGCACAATAGTATTATTCCACTACATTCATATATCACAATTTATTCAGCCATTCCCCAATTGATGAGCATCCCCTTGATTTCCAGTTTTTAGCCACCACAAAGAGAGTTGCTATAAATATTTTTGGTTTTTTTATATTTTAATATTAATGAAAGTTGCATTTTGTCAAAAGCTTTTCTCTGTATCTATTTTTGTGATTCTTGTTTTTATATTTTAATACTGTTTTTATTGTTTAATATGGTAAGTTATGCTTAGCTTATAGTTTTCCTAATATTGAACTAGCCCCAATACGGACCAGTATAAATCTGCCTACTCGCTGTGTATGATTCTTATGAATATATGTTGTAATCTCCTTGCTAATGTTTATATTTTTAAAAAATTTTGCACCAACATTCATTCGGGAAAGTGGTCAATAGTTTTCTTTTTGTCTTCACTCTCTCTGGATTAGGTATCAAGATCAAATTCGCATCATGGAAGGAATCTGGTAAGATTCCTTTATTTACTTTTTAAGTTTCTGTAGTACTGGAATTATTTAAATGTTTGATTGAATTCACTTGCAAACCCATCTGATACTGGGCTTTTTTCCCCCTATGAAGTCCATTTCTTGTTCAAATTCTTCTACTAGAATAGGATTATTTAAATATTCTATTTTCTGTTCTGTTAATCTGGGTAGTTTGTATTTTTGTAAATATCTATTCATTTCATTTAGATTGTCTTTATGGCACATAATTGGGAAAAAAAACAATTCCTAATCATTGCTTTTATTTCATCTTTGTTGGCTGAATTTATGTTTTCATTTTTTATATGGGAAATATTTCTTTCTTTATAAAAATAAAATTAGCTAATAGTCTATTTTATTGTTGTTTTGAACAGCCCCTAGTTTTATTAGTGGCTTTTTACTTTCAATTTTGCTAATCTCTTTGATTTTCAGGATGTCTTTCTTGGTCTTTAATTGAGGGCTTTTAGTTTGTTAGTTTCATTTTTTTTAACTGCATACCTAATTCACTAATCTGGTATTTCTCTCTTTCATTTACATCAGCATTTAGAGATATAAATTTCCTCATAAGTACTACTTTGACTACAACATACCACACATTTTGGTATGTTTCTCACTATTGTGGCAGGGACTGTTTTATTTGTTGTCTTTGTATTCTCAGCACCTAGAACAGTGCCCAGGCACACACAACAAATGTTCAGTAAATGTTTGTTTATTGATTGAATAATGACCACTGAAAAAATATCCAAGTCCAATGAATGAGCTTTATTTGTCATGAATGAGAAGGATAGACTCCAAAAGTATGGATAAAGACTTATAATAGAGATCCAATATTTTCCTATTTTTGGTGATGTCTGGTCCCAAGTCATGCTTGGGACGTCTGTGTAAAACTAAGGGCCATCACTGCCTCTTAGCTTGTGAGAATTCTAACTGGTGGAAGAGTGGAGAAAAGATCTACTCATGTGTAGTCAGCACTTTCCGGTGAGCAGTCAGACAAGACTGCAGCAGATAGGAAAGCCCAAATGTGCCAGGTGTGCATATGCACTGACTCTAGTGGTCTGAAGACAGTGTCATCTGGCAGCCAAGATTTATACTATATTCCCAAGCTGGATAATTAGCTATTGACAGGTTGCTTTGCTATAGAGTATAGAAAATAAGAGAACGAGACAAAGATCAAGTCAAATATACTCTAGCACACATATGTCATTCATTCAGCCATTTCTCTCTTTCTCTCTCACCACATACATTTAAATATATGTATATGTATGTATCACTCATACACACAAACACACACACACACACCTAGGTACCTGTTGTTTTCTCCCAATAGAATGTACACTCTTGGAAGTCAGAGAGTGTTTATGTTTTGTTTTTGGAACCCAAGCACCTGACTCTGTAACTTCAAATAAGTCAAAATCAACTCTTATCTTAATTTCACCCGTCTATAAAATAAGGATTGGACTTTGATAATTTCCAAAACCTCTTACAGTTCTAACATTCTTTGAGTCTAGTACATTTTATATATGGTGAGCAAATATTTCATACCTAAAATGTACCTACTAAAATTAAAATGCCAATTTCCTACTACTTATAATGGAATTTTTACTGGTTTAAAATTATTTTTGAAAGTAGCAACAATGATTTGGGAAGAGAAGTTGATCATGGACAAAGAACCTACTGAACCTACTTTTTTTACTACTAGTAAATTCAAGTTTACCACTTCAACGCAGCCACTTATGAGTATCATAATTACACACACAAAAAATAGAAAAATTAAAGATTACTTAACTATGTATAAGTCATGTTCTATAGCCAAAGGAAACAATGTCAATTTGACAGATTTAGTGTCTCCAATTAATCAATTACAAAGCATTTAACTGCCTAATCTGTACATCTCAGTTAAAATTCTACCCTCTACAGGGCATCCTTTCCTGCTTCCTCTTAGTTCTAGTGCTTTCCCTCTATTGATTATTTCAATTTAACTTGTAATATAGTTTGTTTGTGCCCAGTTATTTGCATTAGATTATTAGCTCCTAGAGGGCAAGAACTGTCTTACTTTTCTTTGTATCTGCAGCACTTGAAATGTTGTCCGGTCCATAGTCAGTGCTTTATAAATGTTTACTGGACTAACACCCTGTTAGGTGCCCGAGACATAAAGGTAAGAAAGAAATGGTCCTTTCAAAGAGCTTACAGTTCTATGGGGGAAATTAACATGCACCACAGATATACTTAGGAGCACTTCTCTTTACAATAAGATTCTTTCTCCCCTCCCCCCAAGAATATCAACCAGGAATAGAGAAAGAGACTTCAAAGTATCTGGGAATTACTTAAGGAATACTTAATCAAACCAGTCCCTCAAGCAAGGGTATTATAAAAACCTAACAAATGAACATGCTTTATTTTAATTTTCTCTGGGCCTGTGACAAAGGGCAAGAAGGTTCCTACAGCTCTGAGTGAGGCCAGTTACTGAGCTAATTTCACTTTGTGTAAAAAGCTGACTTTTAGGAGATGATCTGACCCGTGTCATGATGAATTACTTTGACGTCACCTGCCAATCTCTCTGCTACTTGGTTTTGCTACTTTCTATTTCTCCTCCATGTTTCTGTCCTAATCTGAATAAAAACCCTACATTATCCCCAAATCTGGTGTGTATAAAACCTGAATGGGGCCTGTAATTCTTCTGAGACATACTGTGGGAATATGGGAGAGGAAGGGAGGGAGGGAGAGAACTGGTGGGAAGGAAACAAAGAAGAGGAAAGGGAACACAAGTGTTTTAGAAAAAGAACGGCAATGATTAGAAATTAATTATATACCTTTATTTGAACAGAAAATAATAAAAAACCTTCCAAACCTTTTACAGTAAATATGTTCTTATATGATTACTTTGTTCATTTATATGTTTCTTTCCTTTCAAAAGTACTCTATTTTAGGGATGCGGCATCCTATTCATAGTCCAATATGACACTAGGTTAGGAGAATACCAACATCTGTGGGCAGCGGACACACTGAATTCCCTGACCAGCACTGGTCTCTCCCATAAAGACCAAGCAGAAAGATAATAGAATTCAATTTAATTCAACAGACATTTATTAAGTACCTTACTGGCCTAAAATCCATGCTTCCTACAATGGTCAGATGACCTTTCCACCTATTCTGTATCTAGCATAAACTGATTATTATATATGCTATGGCTCCATGAGAATGTAAGCTTCTTGCAAACAGGAACTGTTCTTTTTTTGGAAGGTGGGGTGGGGTAGAAATCTCCAAGATTTAGCACAATGTCTGGTACATAGTAAGTTTTTAATAAATGCTTGTTGACTGAATGGTTGATGTACAGATCTGATCATGTCACTCTTTGACTTAAAAATTTTTAGTCATTCCTGATGACAAACAAAAGGAAGTCCAAATTTCCTTAGTTTGCCATTCAAAGCCCTCCATATTTTGGCTCCAATTTAGCTCCTCAGGCTCATCTCATACTACTCTCCAACCAAACTGGACAGCTTGTCTCCTATTCTTACGTCCCTGCTTTTCCTGTCTGCCTTTGGTCATTCTATATCCTGTGTTTGGTTGCCTCTTTGCCAGTTGTCATCTTTCCACGCTTCAAGATTCAGTTCAAATGTTAATTTCTCCATAAAGCTTTTACTGACACCACAAAAAATATTTTTCTTCTCTTCAACCCCGTTGTTTCTATCTCTTATATGCATTTAATTTTGCTCTGTTACTTCGCAGTTATTTGGGCAGACAGTGCATCTTTCTATTAGACTGAAAACTCCATAAGAGGAGGGATATTTATAATCTTACTCATGCATCCATCCATCCATCCATCCGTCTATTCACTGATTCACTTGTTTGCTTGTCTTTTCCATGACTAGCAGAGAACTATGGATGAAGCAGACACTAAATGCTTTTTGGACTGAACTAAATAAATATGGAGATAAGAAAGTTAACTTCTCTTTTAAAATGCTCTAATGCATTAAATTCATTTGCATTTCTTCCCTATAGAATACTAAAAGGAAATATAAATTCCTACTTTACATTTGGCAAAAGACAAATTGAGTAAGTAACCTAACCCTGACCACATATTAACTCACTGGGAGTAAAAGACCTAGAATTCACAAGCTCCTGGACTCCTATTCCTGTGGTCAGACCACAAACCATGAAACATATGTGGCATTCCATCTAAAATACATTGAATTTATTCAATATTTTAAAGTTTTCAGAAATCCTTAGGCCATGTAAATTGCACTTAGCCTACCAAGTCTGAACTAGCCATAACCTCAGAAATTTCTATTATACTTCCAAATCCTAGTATTAATTTTCTTCTTTTGTGTCTGTCCTCCATTCCTCTCTCACACATCCATCACAGAATCATGTAATTTGAAGGGATCTTAGAGGTCTTGTAGTTCGAACTTATTAATGGTATAAGAATCTCTTCTGTATTATCCCTGCCAGGCAGTTACCCAATCTTTAACTTTTTCCAGCGACAGGGAACTCATGGCTTTTTGATACAGCCCTTCTACTGCTTATAGGCTCTAAGTGTTTGAAAAACCTTCTCTCCTATTGAGTCAAATTCTTCCCTTCTGGCCACCCACTGAAGCTTCCTCTGCCCTCTGGAGTTATTCAGAAAAGGTTTTCTCTATCTCCCATGACAACCTTTAAAATATTTAATGACACCATCCAATTCTTCTATTCTTAAGGAAAATATGCTTAAATTCTTGAAGCTTTTACTCATTTAACAAGTTACTTCTCCAGAGGTTACCTAGTTTCTGGGGACCCCTCAAAAATGATGCCGAGGACTGAGCACAGTATTTCAGAAGTTCTGATCATCCAGAAGCGTGGACAGTGCTGTTACCTTGGCAGCAGACTTCAAACAACAAGGCTGAAGAAGTCATTGGCTTTTGTGCATCTTAGTCACACTACAGGCTCATTTCAGGTCAGGTCTAAACTAAAAACATCAGGGTTTTTGCTTTTCCTTTAAAAAAAACCCCATAAACTGCTGTCATGCATATATCATAAAAGAAAACTCTCCTGTTATTGGTAAAAATGATAATAAGAAGTAACCTTTATATAGCCCTTTAAAGTTCACAAAAGGCTTTACACATATTATCTGATTTAATCCTTAGAACAACTAAATGGCATGGGTTCGATGACTAATCTCACTTTATAGATGATGCAACTGAGGCTGAGAGTGGTGAAGTGATCTGTCCAGTATCACACAGAGCTAGTCAGTATCTGAGGTAGGACTTTAGCCCACATCATCCCATCCATGTGGTTGCTATAAAAACATTATTTTCTATGGTACAATTGTAACGATAGCATTTGGAGAGGGCTCCCTGCTCTGGGACACATCTGACAGGGTGAATCATCAAAGATAACCTACAAAAGGCTAAAAAAGGTATGATCGTTCATGGAGTTCAGGATGTATTAGTCACTTCTGTTCTGTAAAAGATCTGAGAGTTGGATATAATCCTCAGGTCCAAAATAAGAATTCAGTGGGTGTCCAATGGGATCAGAGACGTTGGTAGACGGGCAGAAGAGAGTCTACTGCTGGCTTCAGGAAGGAGCTGCTATAACCTAGGGGCACTAGGAAGTAACAGCATTTGCTATCAAGGCACCTGCTTCTAAAGGGGCCAGAGAACTCTAGAATAGAAGGTAAAGTTTCAGAACTTCATCATGAAGGTAGAACCAGAAAGCAAATTTGATTCCAACAGGACAGATCAAATAAAAATGGTCTCAAGATAAAGTGGGACTTTGAGGATCCAGAGCTATCAAGATCTCTAAAGGAGCAAAGGAGACAACTCAGGTATAATCTGAATCCCAGTGATAGAGGGCACCAGACTGGAGAAAGGACCAGTAAGAAGGTTCATGAAAGTCCTAAGAATTCCAGTGAACTTGCAAGATGAATTACGGAAAAAGTCTTAGATTTTGATCTATGCTGTTCAGTTGTTTCAGTTGTGTCTGATTCCTTCATGACCCTACTTGGGGTTGTCTTGTCAAAGAAACTGGAGGGATTTGTTATTTCCCCCAGCTCATTCTGCAGAAGAGGAGACATAGGTGAAAAGGTTTAAGTGACTTGCCCAGTATTTGAGGCCAGATTTGAACCCAGGAAGATGAGTTTTCCTGACTCCAGGCCTGGGACTCTATCTACTATACCACCTACCTGCTCTAGATTTTGATCTGCTCTCTAATCTAGGTTCTTGGTTGAATTTAGAGATGGAATCCTCTCTTGCCTACAATATAGATTAAAAGTAAACAAACCTATAAAAAAGTTTAAAAAATTTTTTTAAACGAGTTACTTCCTAATAAACCACCTCTCCTATGACAGAACTTTCCTTTATAATAAGCAAAAAGTTAAGTAAAATCAACTTACCAGGCAATGATATTTGAGAGTTCTAGTGTAATTCCTCCACTCCCATCCCAATCGGGCATGCTCAGCTACCATCATCCAGGCCAGCACATGGAAGCTTGGGGTGGGACTGGTTTGGGGTTTGTGAGATGGAGGTCTATTCCTCCCTCTCCCCCACTTAAAAGCATGTGTTCCCTGCCTGATTTCAAGCTAACATGGGGAGCCTTGATGAACTTTCTTCCTGCCATGAGTGACATACTGTGGAATGATAAAGAATCTTCTAGCTTGAACGTGTACTCAAAAGGTAAATGTAGATAATCTCTTCTTTTTCCTGGGTGTTGTTTGTCCCTGTTCTGGAAAAGAACCAACGATATCACGAAGGTGATGCCTTGACTTGCAAGTGAATTGGATTTAAATGAGGCTTTACTCTCTCCTCCAAAGTCATCTGAGTCCAGTGACAAAACATAGATCAGGATGACTGGAGATGGCCTTGGATGCAGTGGGAGACCTTGGGCTTTTTCAGTTAAGGTCTTTCCTAGGTCTCAGTTTGTCTGAGACAACACCCAGTCAGTGATTAAGGCTAGGTAAGAAATGAGGCCAAAAAAAGGCCTCTTTTATCTACTCAATAAAAAAAAAATCAATCTGGGAGAGGAAGACCCTCAGGATTTCTGACTAGAACTTAAACAATTGCTATTTAAATTCACTCTGAGCCATCAAAACACAAAAAAAATCAAGCAAAGTTTGGGCTGGCACCTAGAGTTGGCTAATCAGATGAAACCAGAGTGAATTGGGTTTAAGGCATGGTCAAATAGCTCCATCTGAACCCCAACGGGAGAAATCAGAAGGAAGGTACCAGTTACTATTGTCCCAGTTTCATTTAGTCATTTAACATCAATTAGTCTTTACAAAGGGATATTTACTTTGAAGATATAGCAAAAACCAAAATAAAGGTATTTCTTCCAATACAACAGGGATACCAGCTTTGCTCAATTCCACCAAATTCATGTCTCCCTTCTTTCCTTTGCTAGGCCCTGTGCTGATTCTTGAAATGGAATACTTTGCTGCATTAGTTCTTTTAACCTCAAAACATGGATAAAACCATTACAAAGGGATATTTTGGGAACATAGGGTGTTGCTTGCGAGTTGTGATTTGTTTTATTAGCTTCCAAAGAACCAAGTTTGTAGATGTATCAGTAGATATCACTACTACATGTCAAATTCTAGGAATAATGAACCATGAAATTCATGGGATGGAGAAAAAAAAAGAATGAGTTTCCTACCTGAACAAGCATCCAGTTAAACTGGCAAAGATAGAGGTAATGCATGATAGCAGCCAGGGCTGAGCAGCTCTCTTCAGTCAGTTGCCCACTTGCATATGCAGAAGCCAGAAATGCAATCTATAAGACAGAATCAATCAATTAATCAATAAACATTTATTTAGCACCTACTATTTGTCAAGCACTGTTCTAAATGCTGTTAGAAAAAATTATATCTGTTAAAAAGTCAACCTTGTAGAAATGCTTGAGCCCATCTTTCCTCATCTGTCAACTGGATGGTTTAGACAAAATGACCTATCTGGTGTCCTTCAGTCAACTATTTCCAAGTTTTTATGATTCCAAAAAAAATCTGATTTTTCTCTAAAAATGGATATATTTCATAATTCCATTCCAATAATGCTAATGAATTACCTTGCATGTTTCCACAAAAAAGTTGGAAAATCATATTATATAGTATGTCCTGTGCTCCCAGGAGGAAAATACTCTAATGGAACCTTTTGTGCACTCAACTTAGAAATATTATTTATTCAGAAATATCAAAAATTCTTTACTTATAAAGTAGGGCTGAAATAACAAAGCTTTGTTTAAATCAAAGACAAGTCTTTGGCCTGTTGTATGTACATTTTCACACCCTTTACTCTGTTTTGTTAGGAACAGCTTATATTATAAAACAAAGTTCCAATCAATTTGAGTTTCATAAATCCTGTTGATTACACGCTTGACTAAAAAACATCTTTGTGCATGTATTTCATTTGTAAAGAAACTGTTAAAAAAACATCATCGGTAAGTTCTTGTATCTATCATGTTATGTTTCTGCTTTCTATTTTATAACTGCTATCATTTATCATCATTATGGAACATTTTAGCCTTAACTATATGAGGAAAAATGTATGCATGTATGTGTTTATAAAAGAATTTCTGATTTGATCTTAAAATTAATTTTCATGTAACATTCTGAAAATGCTCAAATCTAACTGTATCATTAATGTAAGAAAGGCTAGACTAAGATATCTCCCACCAAGTGTTTCAGAGAGCATCTTCTGTGTGTGCAGAGCACTCACTGTACTAGCTCAAGAAGAAGCACTGATTCAAGTACTGAGTTTTAGCCATGTTTTTTCTCAGCATTAAATATGTTCCTGAGCATGTGCATGATGTAAGGGTTGACTCAAAAGTCCTTACCTATAAACAAAGAGACAAACTAACACCTGAAACATAAGCCAGAATTTTATGACTGATTATGTCCTAACAGAGCAATCAAATAGTTTCACTGAAAAAACAATCCACAAATTTAAATACTGACTTTCTAAAAAGCTACAGATACTTTCTGGAAAAAAAAAATGTTAATGCTCAGCATAGATTACTTTTGTAAACCATGGGGAAAGGGCTACATTTTTGATAAGAGTCTGTTGCCACGAATCTTAGCTGTCATTCATCATGGAGGCAAACCGCCTCATTAGGAACCAATCAGAGGTTTCTGTATGACCAGGGGAAGGGCACAATCTGCCTCCATGGGAAGAAGCCTGTACTTCTCAGCAAGATTTGTACATTATAATTACAGTTTTATTGGGGAACTCATTTCATTGATCATTCTTTCTAACTGAGGGATCATTCTATTGTCCCTGAGGTCACTGACTGGTGAGTGACTCTGTGCTTGGCGTCCACATCTGGAGGAAGCCCACTAATGGCGGGCCTCTTCTCTATTTCTGCTCCTCTCCTTTTCTTTCTCTACACTCTTCACTTGGCAGTGTTATCAACTTTTCTTCACTCAATTACCATCTCCATAATGATGATTCTCTTTTCCATTTGTACCATCCTAAACTCTCTCCTGACATTCAATCTCACATCTGTTACTGCTTATAATACATCTCAAACTGGAATTCTCATAGATATCTTAACTTCAACAGGTACAAAACTGAACTCATCTTTTGCCTGAAACCCTGCCCTCTTCCTAACTTCCCCATTACTGTTGTGGGTACCATCATCCTCCCAGGATCCCAGTTGAGGTATTATCCTTGATTTCTCTTTCTCTCCCACATGACCCCCAAACCTATAGCCAATCTGCCGCAAATTCCTGTCGATTCTACCTTCTCAACCTTTCTCATATATACCTCCTTCTCTCTTCTGACCCTGCCAGCAGCCTGCTGTAAACAATCACCTACTGCCTCACGTTTGGATTACTGCAATACCCTTCTAGTTAACCTCCCTGCCTCAAGCCTTTCCCCACTCCAATCCACTCTGCACTCGGCCGGCAAATGGATCTTCTTAGAGTACAGGTCTGACCATGCCATTTCCTATAGTCAAAGTGGATCCCTATTACTTCCAGGGCCAAATTAAAAAATCTGTTCTGCCTCTAAAGCCCTTCATAATCTCCCCTCCCCACATCTGTTCAGTCTTTTTGTACCTTACTTCCCTCCATCTAAACCATGATCCATGGATGATGCTCTTTGCTGTTCTACACACAAGACATTTCATCTTCTGCCTCTTTACTTTTTCACTGTCTATCTTCCAAACATGAAATGCTCTCCCTTCTCATCTCCACCTCCTGGCTTCCCTGGCTTCCTTCAAGTCTCATCTAAAATTCCATCTTCTGCAAGAAGCCATTTATTACCAGTCCCGTTTAATGTCAATGCCTTCCCTCTGAGTTTATCTCTAGTTTCTTCTGTGCATATCTTGTTTGTACCTAATTATCTGATTCTATTTCCCTCATTAGATTATATTTTCTTTGAGAGCAGGTATTGTTTTTGCCTTTTTTTTTTTTTGGTATTCACAACAATTAGAACCATGCCTAGCAGTTTTTTGTTGTTGTTATGTAGTCCTTTGAGTTATATCTGGCTCTACGTGACCTCATTTGGGGTTTTGTTGGCACATATATCTGAGTGGTTTGCCATTTCCTTCTCCAGCTCATTTTACAGATGAGGAAACTAAGGCAAAAAGGGTTACACAGATATTAGGCGTGTGAGGCCATATCTGAACTCAGGAAGATAAGTCTTCCTGACTCCAGGCCCAGTACTCTGTCCACTGTGCCACCAAGCTGTCCTGCCTAGTACGGAGTAGGTGCTTAATAATTGTTTGTTGACTTGACTTGGGTTTAATACTTAGTAGTCATGTGAACTCTGGCAAATCACTTAGCTTTTCAGGATCAGTTTCCTCATCTGTAAAATGGGAAATAATAACAGTACCTATCTCAAAGATTTGTTGTTATTACATGAGGTAATAGATGTTAAATGCTTTGTAAACCTCAAAACTCTATATAAATCTTTGCTTTTATTATTATATCAAAATAATCTTTTTTTGAGAGTTGACTGAATAAAAGGATGACAATGATGATTTTTTTTAACCCATCAACTGAACCTGTCATTAACAAAGGTCTTAGTACTCTGAAGTGGACATCATACTAAAATGTTTTCTAAGATCAATATGTTCAAAACTGCAGGCAATTAATAAATGTTGGCGGGGGGAAGAATGAAAAGAATAATGAGAGAAAAAGAGGAAAAAAATGAATAATTTTGTAATTGTAATACTTTTCTCATACTTTGCACTGACTTTTAAAAAAATTAATTTAATAATTTCCCCAAGACATACCTAATTTTTCTATCTGTCTAACCTTGACTACTGGCCTTCCAAAACGACCTCATAGTTATGCTGAGTTCACCTTGCCATGATGTGAATTTCTGCTTCCTACATACAAAACTCTTTGCATTATGGTATTTCATAAGCTGTTGAGTTTCTTCTTCTCTTCTCATCTCACACACATTTCTAACCTGTGTGCTACACTGGGGATTCTAGGATGCAAACTATTTGCCAGTGACTGTCTTGAAAGAGCCAGTTATACATTATATGTGACCCCTTGTGAATGCCAGCTCCTGGTCTGCACAGGCTCCAATGATCACTATGTGAAGCTGCCTGGGGAAAAGTATAGTCAGAAAACCAACTGATGTTTTTAACAGGTTTGAAATGGTTGCATGTAGAACAAGGACGTCCTCAGGCCATCCTTGTTCCTGCTGCCCCAAAAAGCACATAGCCTAAGGTTCTTACATGAGCTAAGTAGAACTGTCAGAACCAAAGCCCTGGTCCATGTTGTCTCATTACTTTTCACAATTAAAATTCACTCATCCTAGACCAGATTACTCATTACCTTTTGCTCAGAGCTAGGGTCATGGGGAGAAAAGAAGAAAATCATCTATGCAGTCTGTCAGAAAACTCTATTTGTTTAGTATGCCATCTGAAGTAAGCCATTCAATCCAAAGTTAACAGGTAACAAGAACAATGTAATTCAAGGCCATTCTGTTCATTTCACATTCCTCCAGGCTGATGTTAGTAAGGTGGAGTGGCTGAATTGGCTCTGCTCCTACCAGATAAGGACCTTGGAAAGCAGCATGTTTTTAACTTACCCCTTGGAGAGGGAAATTTACCCAACTAAACTCCATAGGTCAGAAGGGCCTTTTCTTTATTATACAGCCCTCTTAGGGGGCAAATAAATACTTTACATACAGATGCATTATGCAGTTTGAAGCCAACAAGTCCCAATTTATTTTATTCTCTAAATTAAACAAGATGCCTCCAAATGGACAGCTTGTGCTCAGATTCCTACACTGAAAGGGAAGAGTTCTTAATACTTGTGTGAAGTATCCTAGAGTACATTGTTTTTTTTTCAAATAATTATGGGCAATGTTTCTGTCTGTGATAATGGTCCCAAGTCCAGTGCAGCTTATTTGTTGAATGCTCAAGGACATATATGTATTTGTAACATGGGATCTGCCTTCTTTTTAGTTTGCACAAGCTAGAGTTTTGGATGTAAATTCAAGACAATGGGTGTTACACTGCTACACATTTGGTAGGTGTTAAGGGTCATAGTCTGCAGCCATGTACTATGTAATTTCTACTCTTTCCTTGGGTAATCTGAATTATAAATAAGACCAGGTTCCTTAAGGATAATCCATCTCCCATTTCTAGTGGCTGATGATCTGGTCCTGAATTACCATCATACTACCTCTCTAATTCTATAAAAAAAAAATCAAAAGGATTCAGCAATTGAGATGTCTTGATTAACATATTATTTGTTGAATTTATAACATGGGTTATTGCCTATGATGGGCCTTCAGATTCCATTCCTGGATCTTCAACCACTCTCTATCTACTGACTTATTTTCTGCTGCCTTCAAAAATGCTTATGGTTTCCCATCCTTAAACAAACAAAAAAACTTGTTAGACTCCATTTTCTCAAGCTATTGTCCTATATCTCTTCTTTCTCAACCAAACTCCTAGGAAAAGCTGTATATACTCAGTTTCGTTGACTTTCTTTCCTCTTACTCCTCAACCCTTTGCAATTTGGCTTTCAACCTCTTTACTTAACTGAAACTGCTCTCTACAAAGTTACTAATTATAAGTTACTTACTTACTGTGGCTGATCGTCTTCTTTTCAGTCCATATCCTCTGCCTTTCTCCCACATCTGACACTACTGACTATCTCGCTTAAAAGACTCTTCTCTTTGGGTTTCTGCAACTATTCAAGCCTAGTTCTTCTCTTTACCGTCTGACGTTGTTCTGTTTGTTTCATTTCCTTTCCTGGCAAGGCTTAATCTTAAGTCCTCTTCTCTTTTTTCTCCCTATACTGTCTCTCAGACACATCATTGGCTCTTGTCCTTTGCAAATGACTCAGATATCTCTATATTCAGTTCCAGTCTATCCTTGGGGCCTCAGTTCCACAACACCAATTGCCCTATTTGCTGTTTCAAAGAGGATGTTCCAAGGATATCATAAAGTTGACTTGTTCGAAGTCTTAGTATCTTTCCCTTAAACCCTATCTTCTTCCAAACATGCCTGCTAGTGTGGAAGGCATCTCCATTCCCCCACTTTCCCAGGTTCGTAACCTCAGCATTACCCTTGACTCCTCACTCTCATGTACCCTACGTATCTAGTCCATGGGCCAAATTTTGTCATTGCTACCTTCCTCACATCTCTTAGATCTGATATATACTCTCTACTCACAAAGTTACCACTTTAATTCAGGCCTGGATCATCTCCCTCCTAAACTACTGCAACAACCCCAAATCAGTTCTCTCTCCTCATTTTATTATTTCCTCCACATAGCTAATAGTAATTCAGATCTATCTAAACACAGATCTGACCTTCCACTTCCATACTTAATAAACTCCACTGGCTCCCTATTACCTCTAAGATAAAATATTAACTCCTTGGTTTAGTTTCTAAAGCCCTTCTCCTGGCCATAACTGATCTTCCCATTCTCTCTGGGGATTATTTCCCTTCCCCATAGTCCATGAAGCCACCACACGGAGCTTATCTCGTTTACTCCACTCCCCATCTTTAGGCCTTTCTACTCCTTGCCTTGGATGTGTGGAATGCGCTTCAAATACCATCTTCTATGTGAAACCATTTCAGGTACCCCCAACCGTTAGTGCTCTTTTTCCTAAACTATTTTTACGAACTTCTTTGTATTTACACTCGTTTTCAACATATATTTTCTTTTATACATACTTATATATGTTCTCATCCATTAGAATGTAACCTCCTTGCAAGTTGGAATTATTTTAGTCTTTGTATCTGTATCCCCTGCATGGTACCTGGAACATAATCACTGTTATTCAATTGTTTTCAGTCGTGTCTGACTCTTCACTACCCCATCTGGGCTTTCTTGGCAAAGATACTGGAGTGGTTTGCCATTTCCTTCTCTACTTGATTTTACAGGTAAGGAAACTGAGGCAAACTGGATTAAGTTACCTAGGGTCAGAAAGTTAGCAATTGTGTGAGGTCAGATTTGAACTCTGGAAGGTAAATTTTTCCAATTTCAGGCCTGGCACTCTGTCCTCTATGCCATCTTGCTGCTCAAACATAACAGAATCCTTAATAAACTCTTGTTTATTAACTAACTGACAGAAGGCTCATTAGCACAATAATTCCCATTCTACAATTCTAGACCTCCAAGTATCAACTATACTAGAACTGACCATAATCACAGATGCAACCATTCCCACAATAGCTTGGCTATGACTTTATAAAAATCTAAGAATGATATTTTTTAACAGATGTTGTCATACTGAGCTCTTAATCAATATATTATGTGGAATGAAAAGTTTTCAAAATAGAGAGAAGAGGAAATCAAAACTCTATGGGAACACAGTAAAGTACTTAACATCACTGTTGTCCTGTCGGACACTGCAATTATCCCAACACGCTTTCAGTGAGCCTGTATAAGAGAAGCTTACATCTCAGTACTCTCATTTAATTACAAAAAAGCAGTCATTTTGCCCTCCCAAACAATTATATGAACAGTAAACATAAAAGATAATAGCAGAAAAGCAACTTGTCCCAGAACCATTTCTATCTTAACTCCATCGAATAAGATGAAAAGACTGAGAGAACAAGAAGAACTAGGAATGTTAATGAATTTGTGTTAATGGAAGATCTTCCCTCCTATTAACAGGCCTCAGGTGGAGCCTACTGGGGGAAGCTTGGTTGGAGGAGGCTTGTGGTGCAGGAAGGCCCACACCTTCTGTTAATTAAGGAGGCAATGGGTCAGAGGGTCTTGCCCTCTGACTCTGAAAACTGTAAATATACTCTGAGGTGAGGGTTTTCTTTGAGGGGCTTCTTTGGAAGAAGGTTGGTGGGCCAGATGAGACTCTGGGTAGCTGTGCCCCACCCCCAAAACCCAGACGTTGGTGCTTCTCTCTCTGGTAACTGTGTGTGTGTGTGTGTTTGTGTATGTGTGTGTGTGTGTGTGTGCGCGTGTGTGTATGTAATGGTCAAACAGTTGGATCTGTCTGTTAATCTGTGACAGATGGATTGTTTACAGCTGTCTCTTGGTCTTTATTTCTCTGCTTGTATTTTTTCTGTTGGTATACATGATTGAAGAAGATTGCTGACCCTTCAAAAGTTGCTTTCCTTATAGAAAAGCAGATATAAGAACCTGTGCTAGTGGGCTATCCTGGATGTGTCAGGGGGCTTCTTGGATACACAAAAATAATAGATAAATATTATCTGTGGGAATAGTAGGATCAGTTTATTTTTTGAAAGTTGATTCAAAAGGAAAGAATATTTTCTTTTATGGACTTAGCGTTTCAAAGCCAAAATTCTTGTTTCCCTGATGACAGAGATGAGGAATTCTGTGAAAGCAGAATAAATGCCTCCCCATCTGGAGGGGAAATTTCTTTGTAGGGATCAAGGGCAATGAACCTTGTCTTCACATACCTACTATGGAAAAAAAATAAGGCGATTATTTAGAAAACTCAAAGGAAAGTTGGCTTTTTCTCCTGAATTTTTCTTTCAATTTTCTACTTTATTTTGGTAATGGAGACATGACCAAAAGTTTGCATTTGGTCAACGTAAGGCTGACCATGAGTTCTATTGCACTTATACAATGGAATAACCATTTATCAAGCCTACTCATTTTTGAATTATATGTTATTGTTGTGTAATCATTTCAGTCATGTCTGACTCTCTGTGATCTAATTTTGTGTTTTCCTGGCAAAGTTACTGAAGTGGTCTGCCATTTCCTTCTCCAGCTCCTTAACAAATGAGGAAACTGAGTTAAACCTTACCTAGGGTCACGAGGGTAGTAAATGTCTGAGACCTCATTTGAACTCAGGTCTTCCTGACTTCAGACCTGCTGCTCTACTCATAGCCCCACCTTGATACCCATTTGAATTAGATGACTAGTCACAAATTTACTCTAAAAATGTATTTTTAGATTCCTAAGTGATCCTCAGCTCAAAAAACCCTAAGTTTCCACTTCCAGCATTCCTTGTATACTGAAAATAAGCACGAATTGAAGTTGAAAGGAAAATTTTCAGTGAACAGAACAAGAAAGAAAGAAGACTTCGCAAAGATCTGTGTGTACCCATAACTGAAGTATTAATTAACTTAAAGGTGATCATCCAGCCCCACTGTGCACGATTTCCCAAGTGTTTCATTTGCTTTCTAAGGCAATGTGATTGTCAATGTGCTCTTTTGATATAAAGGGCTATTAAAAATGTATAATACATGAAGAAAACTATTATTTCTTTATGTTTTACTTCAGATGTTCATTTCTTGGCCCTAGTTTTGTCCTGTGTATTCTTTGCTACATTTCTGACGACAAGGTCCTATTTCTACCTATTGTAACAGCAGCTACCATTTATATTGTATCTTTAATATCTCATTTTGTTCTCACAACACCCGAGGAGGTCGGGACTAGCACTATTATCCCCACTTTTTCACAGATGAGGAAACTGGGGCAGACAGATGTTAAGTGACTTGCCCAGGGTCCCTTAGGTACTCAGTATCTGGGGTTGGATTTAGCTCAGGAGTTCCTGACTTTGAGTCTAGCTCTCTATCCTCTATGATTGTCACCGAATTCAAGGCAGAGTCGATGGAGAAAATAACATCAAATATTGCACAATTCGTTTTACAGTGTTTTATAAAGTACAAAAATGCAGAAGCTGATCTATAAAAATATCAAAACTGAAAAAAATATCCTGCTTGATGGAAAAGCTCTTTCTCCTCTGAATCACCTCCTGACTATTTTAACAGAAATACCTCTTGGAACACAATATATGATCCTAAAGCAGTTTATATGACTCATACATGTGTGTGTGTGTGTGTGTGTGTGTGTGTGTGTGTGTGTGTATGGCTGTTTTTATGAGTCAATTTAGGTCTGTTTCAAAAAAATGTGTTTTGTTAGGGTTGATGTTGAATGACAATATACATTTTTTTAAATTATCCAGAAAGGATATTTTACATATGCTTTGATGTGTATTTTATATATATATATATGTATATATATACATATATATATATATACACACATATGTATACATCTAGATAGATAGCTGTATTTCTATATAATTACTTTCCTTTATAATACTTTTAAAATATTATTCTGAGAAAAGGTCCATAGACTTCACCAGACCACACAAAGGGTCTATGTTACAAAAAGAATAAGAACCCCTGTTCTACAGAGAATAATGTCTCTAGGTCTATAGATTTCACTCTAAACATCTGTGCTATATGAATATCAGTGTCCCCAGATCATTTCATGAGACACAGCAGGAAAAAAACATTTTCCCCAGTTTTCCTTTTATATACAGAAAACATGGTATCATTGGTGCAGGCTATAGCAATACTTCCTTAGCTTATCTGCTTCTAAAGGATTCTAACAGGACGCAAGGTCTTATTCCTTCTCTTCATTCTCCAACCTATCCTTTGGGATATCTGAGCATTACAGTTGGTTGAAGGGGTGGAGGAGAAAGAGAAGGTGGTGGGGAGGAGTAGGAAAGGATGCAAGGGGTGGAAATGAAGGAATCTGGCTCATTCTAAAGCCCTGGGCTTGCGTCTGAGAAACATTTTATCTCAACATTTTCAGAAGAGTAGTAAATAGCAACCAAGAGTTCCCTAAGTTGTTTCATGGTCTGAATGTTTGGTTTAATTCAATTCTTCCAAGTACAAAAGGTAAGAGTATCAGTGCATAAAACACTGTCTCAGGTCAGGAAGACCTGAGTTCAAATCCAGCCTCGGACACTTAATAGCTGCATGATCCTGAACAAGTCACTCAACCCCTATTTGCCCTGATCTACTGACAGAGGAAATGGTAAACAAATTCCAGGAGTTGTTTTTTATTATTAATTTTATTTATTTTCAGTGTTTTACAATAACTACCATATAACTTAGATTATTATTTCCCCTCCCTACCCTCTACCTCCCCTCTCCCTCCCTGGGATGGCATACAATTTGGTATAGTTTCTGCACATACATTCCTATTAAATACATTTTCACTACAGTCATGCTGTGTTGAAGAATTAAAATGAGTGGGAGAAATCATCTAAGAAAACAAAACGCAATACACACACATACACAAAAATATGATCTGCTACATTCTGCGAATGAATTCCATAGTTCTTTCTCTGAATGTGGGAAGCATTTTGCCTTAGAAGACCACTGGGAATTTTTTTAAGTCATTGCATTGCAATCAAGTTCCAAGTCTACCAGAAAAAACTCTTACATACTGTGGTCATTGCTGTGCACAAAGTTCTCCTGGTTCTGCTTCTTTCACCCAGCATCAGATCATATAAGTCTTTCCAGGCCTCTCTGAAGTCTTCCTGTTCATCATTTCTTATAGCACAAAAGTATTCCATTACATTCATATACTATAATTTATCCAGCCATTCCCCAACTGATGAACATCCCCTTGATTTCCAGTTTTTGGCCACCACAAAGAGAGCTGCTATAAATATTTTTGTTCATGTGGGACCCTTTCCCATTTTTATGATCTCTTGGGGATATAGTCCATTCCAGGAATATTACCAAGAAAACTCCATGGGCACTATGGTCCATGGGATCATGAAGTATCAGGCATAACTGAATGACTAAGCAATGAGAACAGCATATAGTTAGAGTAAGTACTGAAATAACAGTAAGTTGGTAAAACTGATGTCCAATTTGTACATTAGACAGGTTGTCTCAAAAGTTATACTGAAGGCCTTAAGTGGCTTAGGACTTTGGGGATACCACATTATGGTGCAATGTCTTAATGTGCTTAAGATAGATGAGCAGGCAAGCACAGGTGGCTAAAAACACCACCAGTCAGAGCTTGCAACGCCTCAGGATTTTTCAGGTATCCAGAGTTGGTAACCCTGTCATCTCTGATGCAAAGACCAAGTCTAAGCAGATAGGCAAGGTATGACCTAATTCAGTAATGAGGTGTTATCTTCATAATAAATATCTGTGAATTTCATCATGCAAAGCTAAAATCAAAGATATTTCTATAAGGTGATTTTTTTACTTTGTCAAAGAGAAATAATGAAGGTCAGATTAGATGAGTCTAGTTCTGGGTTGGGAAGAACTTCAACCAGCTATGGAACATCAGGAGACGATGATACAATGATGAGACTCAAAATATCACATGATTGAATGAAAGGTCTGAAATCATTGTTAGCCTGTTTGATTCCCCTATAACATGTTGTAGTTTGAAGACCAACTCAGGAGAATTGTATTAAATCAGAAATTTTTGGCCACAAACTAATGTTGGTATCTTTGTTTTGCCAGGCAGCCCTGCGCAAGCACATGACTAGTGTTTTAGAGGAGTGGACCAGGAGTTCTGACACAGGTTTTCAAAGCCCCTTCAAAGTCATTAGACCATGCCTCTACCTTCATGAGAATACATCTAAAGCCAACCATACAGTCTCTGCCTTTTCTATATCCTTCTATCTTTCCTTTGCCCTCTCAACAATAACGAAGAGAAGACATGGGAAATAACACAAAAGCACTTTATTTCTCCACTAGTCACTACCCTAGAGCCCCTGGGAAGCAAGGGAAAATGGGAAAACATTAATGAAACTGACCAGAGATAGGTCCTTCATGGCATAAAAAGGGAAAGCTGGGAAGCCGTCTTTACTGCTAAGCCGTCCCTCCTCCATGCAAGCTGAACTGATGCTGTAGATGAGTAATGAAATCTCTCCTTGAAACATAAACCCTTAAACTTCCCTCCTTTGTCCCCAGTTCTCCTGTGCTGTAAGAATAACCTTCAATGAATTACATTTGGAAATATAAGTTTTGTATTTTTGCCCTTTCCTTTTCAAAAAGCAATTGTCTGCCGCCAAGGTTCTAGGGTGTCTTATGAATTTCAGGGATTCTGTCCATAGGAAATGAGGACAATTGCCCAAGGACACTTTGTCTGATCACTGGCATTTTCTCCTGGTTTCCATTTGACCACTTCCACAGCTCAAGAAGTACATGGTTAGTGGAATTCCAGAAGCCCAATGTCTCATGGATAGAGAAACATGAGATCTACCAACCCCACAAAGGAAACTGTTTCCTAGGGGGTTTAACTCCTAGAAAGTTGCAGATGCTCATGCATGGGTAGATACTGTACTTCTTGATAACACCTACCGTCTCAAACAAAGCCTCAGCAGGGTGCTGGCACACCACTTCTCAAGACCCAAAACTGTCATCCACCTAGAATCTTTGTTAAATACACTAAGTGCAACCATCATTTTTGTCCTGGGTAGAATTCCCTGCAATCTTCTTCTCTGGATTCACCCCTGACAGATTATTCCTTCCTTTTGCTATAAAAATGAGGGGTACACTTACACTGCTTCCCTGCATGCTGTCAGAACCGGAAATATATCTTTTCTTACTAACGTGTGAATTCATTCATCCATTTACATATATATGTACGTAAATCACTGTGTTTAGATGGGCACATCAATGACTTAATACAAATCCACTTAAGTAATTCATTTATTTCTTATCTACTGCAGGAATCCCTTCTACAATATTCCAGACAGGGATAACCTAATAGCCTCTGGTATCTGTCTCACAAAGCATTTGACTCCTTTCCCAAAAAACTTCTATTACTGGAATATTCTTCCTTAGGTTAGGGTGAAATCTGCTTCCCTAGATTCTAGCTCTTTGCTCCTATTTTTGCTCTTTGCAGCTACTGTCCAAGTATTTGTAAATATTGTAAATATTCACCAAGTACCCCATAAAGTTTTATGACTTGGATTCTAGGCGTGGAGGGAGTTCACTTTGTCAATGTCCCTCTTCCAAGATGATTGTGAGACTTGAAAACAAAATTCTACAAATGATCCTGGGTTTATTAAATTTCTCAGATGCCACTCAAAAAGAAGTTGAATTGGGCAGCATAACTATATTAAAACTATAAAATTATTGTTTTTTTTTAAACTAAAAATGTTATACAAAAAAATTAAATGAAAATTAAGGGAAGCTAAATTTATAAAAGACACAAAGCATGAGATTAATAATGTAACTGTTTTCTAAGAAACGTATAAAAATTGCAGCTCATCTACAATTTAGCAGATGGGCATAATCTATAAGCCAACATCTAAACCCCTAAAGTTACATAAAACAGCTAATGTTAAAGGTGTTCCTCACCAGCCCAATCACCTGTTTTTTACTCACTGCCTCAATCAAGAGTTGCCTCAGGGAAATCTCAGAGGCAAGCTTAACTATAACTTGTGTCTAGGACCCCAGAGCTATATGCACGTATTTGTTACAGGACAGTCTTTGTTACATCTCACATAAAATACTGAAAACACATAAAGGAATAAGCGGTCAAAAATAAATGATCATATTCACCCTCTCTGGCTAGCTCCACCTCTCCTAGAGTCCCAATGATTGCTAGACTCAGCACTGCACCATAGCTTGGGACTCCCTCAAAAGTAAATACACTTGATTTGCTAATAAGACAAGCCCACTGACATTCCAATGAGCCCCACTTTAGCTCAGAGATCAAGCTTCAAGACATTAAAACTGGGGTTTGGAGTCCCTCCAGAGTTGAAATGAACTAGGTTTAATAAGAAGCAACCTCCTTCCCACTGGATCTTACTGTTTGAATAACTCATGGTAATAATGAAGAGCAGGTCTTTTTCTTTTATGATTTGGCTTTAGTTCTTTGCTGGAAGAACTACATCATCTCCCTCCAGAGCAAGAGTTCTTAACTTTCTTTTGGTCACAGACTCTTTTGGCAATCTGGTGAATGCTATGAATGCCTTTTTAGAATATTATTTTTAAGTAATCAGAGAACAAGTCTAAATTTCAGTTAGAGGTTAGAACATCTCCTTCTATGTTTCGAAGCCTGCACTGTGGGATCACATTCCCCATGAGACTCTTCTTTCTTTATTTAGCAAAGTAGGTTTCTAGAACTCTTGCCATTTGTTTGCATAGTTCTCCTTTTTATAAACTAACACAAAGAGCTGGCAACACACCATTGCAGTGTGAGTTGACCAGTTCATCTCAAATCAAGGAGACCTATAATGTAGGAGGCACCCAGAACATGAACAAACAAACCTTCATAGGAAATCAAAACTCTCAAACCAATGCTCACTGCACTGTAGTTTGTCAGGCTGAACAGGCAGTTCTCTTTATCAACCCCTATCTAGGTTTCAGAAAGTTGTCTGAGGCTTCTGTTTAAGACAGCTTTCTTAATGGGGGTAGACAAGTCAAGTCCCTAATCTAGAAAAACACCTTCGAATTTGCACCAGACTAAATGACTAAGAAATTCAATGAGCAACCTTTGCAGTTAATAACTTAATCCACTACAGAATCACACAAAAGAAAAGTCAGAAGCCAATGGAAAAGGGAAACTGGTAGCAGGGTGAGGGCCAGTACGGGCAAACAAACCACAGTCAGGCTCTAGTCATGTGTAACCTGTAGGAGTCTGGGTCTGTGATAGCCCAAGATGCTCACAAATTCCAAGGACCCTCACACACTATCTAGATACACCATACAAGGCCTTGCCTACCCAGCTTTCTATCTGAACCTCAAAGATCTAGAGAAACCTACCTGGAGTCCAAGAATGCAGGTGACCCAGTCTGAGATGGGCAACCTCAGGATGATAAGGAATGCAAAACTAGAGGTTGGGAGAGAGATTAGGGCACAATAAATAGATCTGAGTTTTATCTAAATAGAGAACATAATTAAATCTTTGAAGGCCAATGAGCTCATCAAGTGAAACAGTACAGAGGGAAAGGAGAAGAGGTGATAAGAACAGAGAGTGTCAGTCAGGCACTGCAGTGTTTTATCAAGGAACGAAGAGTATTCTGGAGGTTAGGAGGCAACAGCTATGAGAATCTTGATTTAGGGGAAAAATGGATTTTTGATGTAACAGAGGATTTTCATACTCTTTTTTATGAGAAGGGGCTTGGAAAGGGAGCCACAATGATCAATAGAATCCTAAAAAGGTAAATTTGTTTGAGTAATTGTGAAGTGTGGTTTATCTGGTGATTTAATGCTAACATATTAATAACAGGAGAAGAAACAAGTATCCTTTTAGAACCTTACTAGGCACTGAGGGTATAAAAGCTACTAAGGAGACTGAAAAAGAAAACCAAAGGACCTGGTGATGGATTAGATCCGTTGTGAGGGTATGAAGAGGGGAGAGAGAAGGAAGAGTTAAGGAAGGAAAAAGGAGGAAGGGGGCAGGATTTGTTCTTTTCACATTTGGGGTATGAAGAGAAGAATATAGCAACATGAAGAAAGGGGAGGTGGCAGGGGGCATCAGATGAACCTGAAATGCAGAAAGGAGGCTTGGATATAATACATATAATTTAGAACCAAATCAAACAGGCAGGGTTAAGAAGGCCTATAATATGGGGGACAAAATAGCTTTAGGCAAAGTAATTTTCATGATCTTGATAGGGGGAATTAAAAGGAAGAAAAAGGAGAAAGAAAAGCAAAGAAGTGGAATCAAAAGATTCCCACCTACTGAAGAATGACTGACATGAATGTAATGGAATACTGCTGCACTATAAGAAATGAAGAAAGATGAGTTCAGATAACGCAGCGGAGCATGAACTGATGCAAACTAATGTAAGCAAAACGAAAAGAATAATTCACACAAAAACCACATGACTGCAGAACGTAACGGATCAATGCAATGACCAACCATGTCCCAAGAGCACCGATGATAAAACAAATTATGCACCTCCTAAGAGAAAGGTACAGAAAAAGATACACACTTGCGCACACGGTCATTGTGTAGATTTGTTACAAGTTTTTTTGTTTTTCTTTTTCATCTCTTGGTTTTAGTTGGGAGGATTAATAATAGTGATGTCAAAAAAAATAAGAGGGCCACGGAAACATTTTTTTAATTCATAGAAGATAATGAAGGAAGTTCAGAAGGAAGCATAGACAAGCGGAACAACTTCTAAAGTTACATTATATTGTACTATATTCTATCATGTGTTATGTAAAGTTATATATATATATGTTTATTATATTATGTTGGAATTTATGATATGCTTTTATTAAAAAATCAAGCACTACAGATGATCCATGATTTTGTATAACATTTTCTTGTGTTCTGCCATGTATATGTAAGTATTCTTTTGGTGTGTAAATCCAGGAAAAAAAATTTAAAAAAAAAAGTTGAGTTTTAGAAAGGTTAAGTAAGATAACACGTACAAGGTCACACACAAAGTTAGTAAGTGTCCAAGGTCTAATATTGCTAACTGAGTCTCACCTATTATCTATGGGGCTACATTTCCTCTCTTACCTAATGGAACCAGACAACATAAAAAAATGTTTATGTAAAGTTCCTGCACTAGTATCTTAGACCTGAACCTCTCAGAGGTTGATCACCAGAAAGGTGGACAGCAGATGATAACCCATAATGCCTGTTGACCCAGGCTAGTTAAGTCATGGATCTTTTGAAGTACTGACATAAATATTTAATGTCGGGTTGATATATTTGGTCACATTAATGTAAAATAAATTTAGAAGGTAGGTCTTTCCTGACTCTCATTTTGCTATAACCTTAGCTTTATTATATCTTCAATACTGGCAAAATCTAATACAAGTTTTCCATTTCTATAAACTTTCCTTTTCCTTGTCAAGAATAGAGCAGTGAGTTTTTTAAAATATAAATTAATTTATTTTAAATTTAAATGGAAAAACATATACAATAATAAAAGAAAAAGTATTATAAATATTAAAACAAATACAAAGTAAGAAAAAAAAATATTGTCATATGGAGAATGTAGGAAAGGATTTAAAATATACAGCACTAAGTTTCCATTTCAGGAAAGCCTATAATAATAAATACTATACATTGTATTCAGAGCTGTCCATCTTTGCTTCCTTGTAAGCTTTTCTTTTATTTTCTGCTGTGCATTTTTCACTTTGTTCTTTTTTCCCCTCTTCCTTCCTCACCCCGTATTAATATTTATGTATTAATATACATACACCTGCATATAAGTATATATACATACAAACATACATATATACAAAGATATAGACATACATGCATACACTTACATACACATACATATGCTCAAATGTCCATAATCATTTCAGGTTCATCCAATGTTCATTGCCACCTTCCCTTTCTTCATGTTGCTATATTCTTCTCCTCATACCGCAAATGTGAAAAGAGCAAATCCTGCCCCCTTCCTCCTTTTTCCTTCCTTATTTCTTCCTTCTCTCTCCCCTCTTCATAACCTCACAACAGATTTAATCCATCACCAGGTCCTTTGGTTTTCTTTTTTAGTCTCCTTTAGTACCTTTTATACCCTCATATGTACTCATATATAGACATATACATTCACATGCATCTATGTAAGACTGAACCATACTTATTTGTCCTCTGTTTATCTGAGGATGGATAAGCACTTCCTTCATAAGTCTGAGTCTTTCCATATTTTTCTGAGTCCACCAATTCATCATTTTTTACACCACCTTATACTGTCTTGTTATGTTAAACAGTCTAAAATAATACTAAAATAATATTAATATATGGCTGACATATAGTGTAGTTTCCCTATTTTTCTCTCATGATTAAATTTATTTTAGCTTTAACTTTGCCTAAGAACATGATTACGACTCCATATTTTCCCTAATAAATTCTACTCCTGATCTTTATTTTATGTTTGTGTGTATCCTTCCTGACTCTACTTTACTTCTACCCACTAGCTTTCCCTCCTATTACTTAACCTATGCCCCTCCCCCCCCCCCCCCCCCCGCAAGGATCCTTCCCTGATTTTCCCATTCCCAGTAATCCATTTATTTAAATCCCACCCATCCATTGCCTCGCCCCCATCCTTGTCCCTTACCCTCTGAAAAGCCCTCTCCTATCCTCTTCCCACTCCCTATACCTTTAGCTGTTTATTTCTCTCTGAATTTATAAGACTTTTATTCATATATATGTATATGTCTATCTCTATCAATCTATCTGTCCATCTATGTCCCCCTGAACCCATTCCCAATGAAAGTAGGGTTCTAGAACTCTCAGGCCTCCTTCCCCATCTAATTCCTCTGTGTCAGGTCTCCTCTTACACCTCATTTGCATTTTTACCTGTTCCTATGTAGTTTTATTTTTAAAAATCCTATCATACGCAAGTCTACCCCAATCTTTCTTATGAACTACCCAATTATTAATAACCACCTCACACATATTTTTTTATATTTCCTCATATAAAAGATAACCAGGCTGTCCTTACTGAGTCCCTTGCAATTAGTCATTGATAATCAAGTACTTTATATTTCTCTTGGATCTTGTATGTCAAATCTATTAACTTCAGGTTGGTTTTTTTTTAACCAAACCCTGAAAGTCTGACAATTGACAAATGTTCAGAATATAGCAGTGTTAGCATTCCCACTCTATATTATACATTACACAATAACTTAGTCATTTTGGTGTGCTTTAGTCTCAAATATACTAACTCCATATGATTTGCAACATTACAATGAAATGAATGTGACATCCGTTAAATAAAGGAAAGGAAACTCACAACAGAGTTTATATTCAAAACTGAATCTTCCAGGTAAAATTTTTAAAAAAGGATTTTGAGGAAACTACATATGATATGAGTAAGAAAAGATACTTTTACACATGTAAATTCCTAAATATAAAAATTTCTCCCCATGATATTAAGTAAAAGCAGTAAGATCTAAATGTTTACTAATTTGAATGAGATTTTGTGAGCATTTTCACAATAGAACCTTACTAGGAAACCATGATAAAGTAAAATCATATTTCTAAAAAATTTATATAGGATTTATCATCGAAATCATACATTGATAAGAATGTCATTTTTATTCTAGAATTTTACAAGTAGAATCACTGAGAGAAAAAAATGAAATTAAATAATAATATGTACAGGGTTTCACAAATTTTTAAAAGTGCAGAATTTTATCATAAGAACCCTATATATAGCCCACTATTCTTTTACCAACAAGAACAACCTCTCATAATTCACTCTCATTTGGGACAAGCGAGTTGACATCTCAGAGAACCTCTGGTTTGGCAACTCATAAATGGGCATGAAGGAAACTGAACTCTAGACATGTTTTTATGGGCATTTCAACTGTAGTCCTCACTAGTCAATAATTTGTTTTAAAGAGAGTCTGCTTTATTACTATGGTTTGAAAAGCCCACATATGGTATTAAAATGGAATAAGAATATAAATCTTTTTTATGCTTTGCAAGAACAAAATAAAAGTGAATGGCTCGTGTCCTATCAAAATAAAAATAAAGACTTAAAAATAATAGTAACACTTGACCTTTCTATCATGTGTTTACCAATCCATGTACATTATCTTATTTGATATTCATAAAAACCCTGCAAGGCAGGTATGGCCAAGTTTATTATCTCCATCTCACATAAAAAGAACATGGGGCGTGGATACGTTAATCGAGTCGATTGATTAAGGTCATGTAGGAGGTGGTACGACTGGAACCAGGCTCCAGGTCTTCGGATGTCATCCATAATACATGCTGCCTTCCTTACATAATATTTTCTCCCTTTAAAATTTTTAATAGTTTAACCTGTATTCTTAAGGACTAATAAATAATCTAATGGAAAACTGTTTCCCAAAATAGTGCTTCATTGTTTCTTACCTTATCTTTAGGCTTGCTGATCATAACCTTGCAATAAATTTAACAATATTACAAAAAGATTCTAAATTTTTAACGACAATTAGTAAGTTTAAGAGTTTCCTCATCAGTAACAAATGGAGCTTGAACTAACCTCTTCTGGTTCTAAATCTATGACGTGGAGATCCCAATACCACATAGTCCACTTTCATATGGTACCTTAATCCTTACAAAGTGCCTCCTCCCAACTTCCCTCTGAGGTATATGAGCAAAACTACCATGTATTCCAGTTTTACAGCTTTTGTTCTTGTTGAGTCATTTCAGTTAATTCTGACTCCTTATGACCCCATTTGGGGCTTTCTTGGCAAAGACACTAGAGTGGTTTGCCATTTCCTTCTCCGGCTCATTTTACAGATGAGGAAACTGAGGCAAACAAGGTTAAGTGACTTGCCCAGGGTCACACAATTAGCAAGTGTCTGAGGCCAGATTTGAGCTCAGGAAGATGAGTCTTCCTGACTCTGTGCACTATGATACCCTCTGGCTGCCCTTATGGATAAGGGAACTAGAACTGAAAGAGAGAGAGAGCCCACTTTACATGGCCAGTGCTCTAAGTGCCAGGTCCAGGACTCAAGCCTCCGACTCTAGAATTAGAAGACCAGTTTTCATTTCACCTGTAAAATTCCTCATTTGTGAGAGCTTTGCCAAGTGACAACTTCTGTCTGCCTCAATTTCCTCATTTGTAAACTGTGATGATAACAATCCTTACCTCCTGTGAGGAAAAATGAAATAATACTTATAAAGTGTGTTGAAAACCTTAAGGCACTATATAAAATGCTAGCTACTCTCACTATGACCCTATGATTCCAAGCAGAGTACTTTGTCCTCATGCCATGATGGCTTCAGTAAAAACACTCTTTTGTAACAAATGCCTGGGTAAACTGCATTGCTCTATACTTTAAATTTCTTCCAAACCTCCTAAAGATATTCACTAGACAAAGGAAATGACTTAGCACTCCATGCTACTAGGATTTATCACGTTTGTGATTGACTCAGCTCATTGATCCTAGTTCCTTTGTAAAGGTCACTGAAAAAAATGAACTGTAGAGTAGATAATTCAATACCTACCTTTAGACATAGCCCAACATACTCAAAGTGAAAGGGGAAGCCAAAATTACCTAATGGATCTGATAATAATTCAGTACCAAAGGATCCTAGGACCACGTGACATCCGCCAGCTCTTCCTTCACTGCTTTTATGTTATAAAAAAAAAGGAGAGTTGAAAACTATTTGTGAAATATCACATACATATAAAGAGGGAGAGGGAGAGAGTCAGTCTCCAACTAATACAAACACTGATGTATATATCGTTGGCCAAGATGATAAAACGTAGCTTTTCCAATTAGCTGACCTCACCTTTCTCTTTATGTAGCTCAAACAAAGCGTTATGTTTTGGACCAGATGTTATATTTTCATAAACTAATTACTTAAGTATGGCTATTACCTCTGGAAAATGCACTGACTTTCATGCAATCTCCTCTTATCTAGAGAGCAACTTTCCAGAATCCTCAAGTATTCAGGGCTGTGGCCCTGAAGTAGGTCAAAGACATAAAAAAAGTCTTCCATTGCAGATGCTAGAGCATCTATGAAAATAACAAAGAAGAGAAAAAAAAACTAAAGACTGAGTGTCTCACTAATTGAAAGAAAATAAGCATTTTGACAGGCTGCTCCTAACTCTACGAAGTCAGACTGATCTTCAGCAAACTATGAAGGTCAGGAGAAGTGACAGAAGACACAAGCAAAAAAAACCCCAGAATTAGAGTGAGAAAGGTAATAGAAGAGATCAGAGGTGTCAGTCTTTGTGATCTACTTAGAGAGTATCTCTTCAGAGAGCCACTTATGTCACTCTAGCCCCTGACAGCACATGATACATCTCCATAAAGTTCCTTCGTAGATTATTATTTTTTCAACCAGATTTGTGATTTCATTTTGTATAGGGAACTCCAGTAAGGAAAGTCCTCCTCCTGATAGCGGCTTTGCTTCTACAACTTTCAGTCTTAAGAAATTACCTGGGGGCACTGAGGGATTAAGTGATTTTGTCTAGGATCAAACAGTCAATATGCATCAGACACAGAGCATGAACAAAGGTCTTTTCTATTCCAAGGCCAGCTCTTTATCTACTATGTCACAGTTGTCTTTCAGCATATCTTATCATAGGTGTGTATTTATAATATGTGTGTATTTATATATTAATATATATTATATATTAATTTTGGTTATTCTTGTAAATTTTGGGAAATTAATAAACCTCACATTTTATAGTATTTTAAATCCTTAGTGATATATATGTATCAGTATATGTGTGTGTATATATATCTATGTACACATATATGTATGCATGTGTGCATATCTATACATAGAGACCTATCATCTATTATCTGTCTGTCTATCTATCTATCTACTCTTTAGTGACAAGATAGTTGTGGTCTAAAGGTAGAAAATAGCATTTGAGCCTGAAGTAATTAACATACTTTCAACAAAGCAAAGAGAAGCGAAAGAATATACAGAGTGACCACAACAATATAAAGGAAATCAGCACTACCTGCCATCAGAATTCACATCAATGCAAAGACAGATCTAAACCTCAAAGGGCTTATGATGAAACCTACTGACCTCCACCTTGGAAGAGAATTAGCAATCCTTGAAGGAAGAGACATGGATCATATAACCTAATAAGTGTGTTGTTTTTATTTTATTTTCCTCTGCTTATTTTCAATAAGGAAGAAGTTGGTGGGAGAGAGGTAATGAGACATGCCAAGGAAAGTAAAAAAACAAAAGAGGCAGTGTGGGCATAATGAATAGAGGGCTTTTCTTGGAGTCAGGAGAACCCTGGTTCAAATCCTACCTCTAATACTTACTGTTCCACCATAGGCAAGTAACTTCCGTGAACCTCAGTTTCCTTAATGATAAAATGACTAACCACCTTACAAGGTTGTTGTGAAGATCAATTATCATTATTTTTTTAAAAAATCAGAATACATAAAACATTACCAAAGAGTTAATACAACTCTCCAGAAGTGAAAAATTTTCACTTTTATGATAGTTTATATATATTGGAAAAAATCTGCTTTAGTAAACTTGTGATTAAAAAGGTTAGTATCAATGAAGCTGGCATGCTCATTGTTATTTTTAATAAGAACTTTATATCGGGAGCATCCTTTAATGTCTGAGTCATCTCTTCACTGTCTAGAACGCTCTAATAAGTATGTTCATAACCAGGAATCCATGGACCTCCCAAAGGATCCATAGATAGATTTCAGGGGATCCATAAATTAGTGTTTCTAAAAACTATTTTGATCACTGTATTTCAATATAATTTATTTCCTTCAAGACGCTATGCATTTGTTTCATGCTGGTAATCACTTTATCTGAGAAGAGGCTTTACCAAATGGCCACCGGAGTCCACAACACGAAAAGGTTAAAACGCTCTATTCTTAATATATCTGCAGGGTGAGGTAGGTGCAGCATGATTCAATGTCCACCGTATTTGTCTTTCTGGGATTGTAGAGTATTTTTGGTGTTTTTGTATATTGATATTGAAAAAGCAATTGTCGAGGGAGAGGGGAGCTAAATAACAGAAATTATGGCTGGTGTTAATATGTCATGATCCTCATAAACCATGAAGTTCTTACTTAATAAATGAGGCACATATTGATTTAATTACCACCTTTCTCAAGCACATGACCATTAGTTCTCAGAAATTTCATCTTCTGCTGTGTTGCTGATCACATACTGTACTGTGCTCACTACTTCTTAATTATTCTAAGAAAAATCTTACATTAGCAAGAGCCAGTATGATAAATGACATATCATGTTTTATTTACTTTAAGGTTTGCAATTAAGTTTTTAATTTTTTTTCCCTATTGTGTATTAAACTTGTGATTGGTACACAGAAACTTAAATTAGGACTGAGTTCAAAAAATGATACATGTTTTAACATCTTCTAAACTGAGCTTAGTATATCCCAGTAAAATCTCCACTCATAATAATACCTGACATTTGTATAGCTGTAGTCCTTTTTAAGTTTCAAACTAGTTTCATATGTATTATCTTGAAGACAGTGGGTCATAGTGAAAAGAATATTCTTGGTTGAGTGGCTCTTTTCAATAAACCATACTACCTTTTTTCCTCATAAGGCTATGATTTTACAGGTTGAGAAAAAATCCTTGAATTTTAGGAGCATGAGCATTGTTAAAACAATCAAAAAATGTAAGTCAACTTTAGTATCTCATGAGAAATACTTCCCTCAGTAGTTAAAGGCATTAAGAGGATAAAAGAAAGGAACAGAAGTAGCATGTCAGGGGTTTCCCTGTAAATGAAATGAACATGGATGAAGACGTAGCTGAAAGGGGCATTGTATTGGAAATGTTGAGAAGGCTAAAACTCAGCAATTTGTACCAAGTTGCCTTGGTTTATCTAAGATATTCTGGGCTATGGACTATTTTAATCACTTAACAAAATCCGTTTTGCATTATACAGTCCATACTGTGAAAGTGTATTAAGTAAACAATGACTTCGCAATCCCTCTTTGGAAACATGAGCACCACCGAGGAATTAGCAAATATTTCCTACCATCAAATGAGAATCTGTAACACCTTAAGACAACATTTTGATTCTGTACCCCTCTCAAAAAATTTTTCAGCACTGACTCATTATATTTCCTTTTTTATAAATTATATACATGTACTATTATACTAATCATTCTAATATACAACAAAACTTACACAAAAATAGAACTTTTAAAAATATTCAACAAATATCAAATAATATTTGGTCCTAGAATCAACAGGGAGTCACTGGAGTTTACTGAGTAAGGGACTGACGAGGTTCATTTAGCGGGCCTGCACAACATACAGCCTGAGGAATGCTTATGGCCTGCCAGAGGATTTTGGGCAGCCTGCAAAAAATGTAGAGGTTGTAAAAGAAAATAAAAATGTAGTGAGTGCTTTGTCCAATCCCCACTTAACCACTTTCCACTAGTCACTACTGTGCCTGTCCTGTAATTTGGCAGGTGGGTTACCATTGCTTACTCTCTCCTGTTTATAACAGGCTGTGTAGGTTTGATTAAGTAGCTAAGTGGAGGAAAGATAAGAGAAAGGAGAGCTGAAGCAGGGAGATCAATCAGGAAGCTACTTAAATAATTCAGGTAACAGTTGATGAGGACTTGGAGGAAGGTGGTAGATGTGTGAGAAGGGTTGGGGTGGGGGAAAAGAAGTGGATAGATATGAGAGATGTTATAGAAACAGAACTGACAAGCCTAAACAATGGATCTAATATATGGAGTGAAAGAGAGTGAAGACTTGAGAATCAATCAATTAATGAACAAGCATTTCATTAAGTACCTAGCAGACTGGGGATGCTGAAGTCACAGACTTGAAGGGGGAGAAAATGAGGACTGTTGGGCAATAATGGGTGAAGACGGTAGGATGTGACTCATATTCCTACCCTCTGATTGGATATATCTTAGAGTCATGCCACAGTCACCTTGGAGTTATGCCATGTCCCAATGGGGTAGGGGCTGCCATTTTGATGACCACAACTCTAAGGAAAGCAAACAAAGTAGAATCCAGTTTGGGGCAATTAAGAAATAGGTTTTCCTTTCAAGGTTCCCCAAAACTAATTAGACAGTTTTGAAAACATAATTTGTCAAAGTAACAACAAATAACCTTACTGGTTCCTGAAATCTGAGGTAATGGAAGATCACTATTCTTGGTTCATCTGCAAAATGCGGAAAACAATATTGCAAAACCTGTCTTATAGAGCAGATCAGCAGGTGTCTGCCATTGAGTCTTCAACAGTTTGCACAGAATACTTCGGGTTAAGCCAGCGTCAGAGTTGGGATCTAAATTCTAGTTGTCCAGATTCTGAGGCTGGCTTTCTATCCACTTTCCCACACTGCCCTGTATCTTAAAAGTAAGACATTCAGCCTGCCACGCTCACAGTGAACAAAGCTATTCTTAAAGCTGCCTCATCATTTCTATGTGTAGCCACCGTTTCCAAATCTACATCATCGTTTGGATGGAAATATTACCAGCAAGATTAAAGTATTTCCTTCTAATGACAGACTTGGATAGAAAAGTTTCTCTGAAAAACCCACACAGCCTGTTTCTGCCCTAATGATCATCATGGAACTCGCATAGCTTTGTTATGTCAGCTGGCCTTAAAACTGTAAATCTCGGCAAATTTAACTAAGTTACTACATTTAACACGTCCACAAATGTTGCAGCATCTGTCATAGAATCATAGATTAAGATCTGAGATCTAGCAGGAACTTCACAGGCTGTATAGTCCAATCCCATCACTGGAGGAAACTGAGGTGCAGAGGGTTAAGTGACTTGCCCGAAGTCACGTAGGAAGTAACAGAAGACAATGTAAACAGTGTTATGCTAGTAAATGTTTAATAACTGGCTCTCCAGGAAGAAAAAAGAGCAGGTGTGACAAACTTTTTAACGTTTAATTTACATTACTATTATTTTCTCTATTTTTTAAAATTCTCAGTAATTAACAAAACAATAAATTAAGACCTAATTTGTAGTGTGCACCAATTTCTAAGATATAAATGCCCACACTGAAAATTTATCAATCAGATCTCTCATGAAGGTTCAATCTGGCTTCAGCACACCCCTGTATATCAGTGACATTTCTACTATACCATATGTCTATTATGTAGATTAGCTACTAGACAAACATGATCAATCTCTGTCTTGACTGAGTTCATTTTCTACTCAGGATTATCCAATGGCATGCTAATCATAGCCACTATACTGCAAGCATTTAAGTAAGCACTTACATGCCTGGTACCACCTATGATTAGGAGTCCTACATATTTTGACATCACTTTATTTCTTCAGCCTTATTACATGCAAATTCCCTCTGCATGAAGTGTACTCCAGTCAAACTGGACTACTTTTGGTATATGGATATGGATACATGGATACCTTCTGTCTCTCCACCCACAGTCCTAAATGCCTTTGGTAACTTTATGCCCTTCCCTGCCTCTGCTTCACTGAATCCCTAACCTCCTTTAAAGCCCAGCTGAAAGCTACCTCATCAATTCATCAAACCTTCCTTCAAGCACACAGCTACCTCTCTGCACCTGATACCCTCTGTTAAGCTCTCTTTATTCTCTTGGCTGGAAGACACTATTGTCCAAGCAGTGAATAGGGACCTTGAAAGGAAGTGTTTCCTTAGAATGTCTTGTAAGCACATAGGGAAGCAGGAGGGTTATACTACAATGTGCACTAGAATTCCATAATTTACATTTCTGCCACTGTTTACACACATAGATCTCTTTTATGAAATAATGAGGACTCAAGAGGAATTACCTCTGAGCGTTTTTCAAGCCAAATGAATTTCATAATACAAGCCAGTTGTGTTTTGAAAGTCAGAAATTATGTAAAGTGTGCCTGAAACCAGGTTTTATGATCTTGTCTTTCCTATCTTGAGTCTCCCAGGGAACACAGCAATGAGCTTAACAGAAGGCAGTATCACAACCAGAATAATTATACCTAGAGCAAATTTTTAAATATTTAAATAATGACTTCTAATGAGTTCCATCCTTGCAGTCCCCAGAGGCTGATCAAGCTCAGCACCTTCCTGTTAATGTTTGTTCCCTCTTGGTCAGAGCATGACCCAAGTGCCCAGAAGGGATATTTTTCATATTCTATGTTTCTGGGTAGGCATGATTACCTGTTTGTTATTCTGTGTCTATCTGTTCACGGCAGGAGAAAGTCACGGAACATGTCTGAGTTGGTCACATGCCCAGAAAAAGTAGTTCATCCTTAAATGGCTAACAAGAACTACCATAGAATAGATTTCATCCTCACAAGATATCTAAGAGAAGTTGACAATACTATAGATCTTCACAGGAAATGGATAATATACCTCTATCTATTGAATATGAATGAATTTTGAGTATGTATAAAGTTACAATAATTCAGATTTATATAATGTTCTACAGCCATAAAACACTTTTTCCATACATTATCTCATTTGATCTCATAAGAACATAGATTTAAAGCTGGAAAGGGACACAAAAGCTCTTCTAGTCCAATCCCTTCATTTTACAGATGACAAAACTAAAGCTCATGGTCATACAAGTACTAAGTTGGAGTCAAGATTGGAACTTAGGTCCTCTGACCCCAAATCCAATACATGCTCCATCACACCATCTATAGCTAACCATTGAGATAGGTCATACAAGAACTATTATCACTCTTGTTTTACTTATGGTACTAGCCAAGATTACAAGGCTAATGGTAAGGGACAGACCTAAAACAGAACTTGAGTCTCTGACTCCAAATTATACTTGATTACATTAATACACAAATTGCTGCTGGTAGTAACAATCGTACAGTTCTACCACAAAGAGGAGTTTTATGGCATCCATCCAACTGCCTTTCGCAGCCTCAAACTAATTCCTTTGTTGCTTATAAATATTAAATGGAGGTAATACTTGAGACTGATATATTTCCTAATGTGTTCTTAATGAATGTTTTTCCTCTCTCTTTCCCCAGAGGTCAAGACTACCATCTCCCTTCCCCATCTTCCTCTGCCCACCCAAACCCACCCATGTTCCCCGTGAACTGCCCCAACACTCCACCCAATATGTTTCACATATAATATACTTGTAGAAAACAAACTTTTATGAAATAACCATGAGAAAACCACTCTTCACATATCACACTCTTCTGGATGGGATAAAACAATAATGCATGTTTTAATCAGGTTTCTTATGTTTTGAAGATGTAATGAAGACTCAGTCACATGTTTTTGCCTTTTTAAAGTTTTGAAATCGATAATTCTAGCTAGTGACATGTACTGTGTAGAAACAGCCAAAACCAAATACTTGTTATTACATAATTATTAACATTTTGACTCCAAATACGATATGGAAAACTAATTTAAGCTTTACAATAAGCAAAAATATAGATGGGTTCAACTGATTTAAAATCAAAACTTTGATTTGCACAATATCAGATTTTAATATGTTTGCCACTGGAATTTCAAATGATATTAAAGTTCTTTATAAATGTGTATGAGATTGAATTGACCTACCGGGGCCAAAAACTTCTGGGGAACTCCAGGGACACTATATCTTAGTCATGGGACACATTAGAAACAATCAGCTTCCTGGTTCCTTCTGGTCATATGGTGGTTCAGTGGTAAAGGACATGAACTCTGGAATGAAGGCTCAATCCCCTTATTGACTGTTGGCTAGCACTAAGGGATAGATCTAAAGTAGAACTTGAGTGTCTTACTCTGAATTCAATGCTTTCCATTACACGTGCTTGTATTAATAAAAAAAAATAAAGGCAAATTACCTCTACTGCAGTTCTACCACAAAGATGAATTTTACTGAATTGTCCTATCTTTTACAGCTTCAATCTATTTCCTTTGCTGCTTGTAAATATTTAAAAGGAGATGGCACTTGAGACTAAAAGATTTCCTAATCTGTAGACCTTTAAAAAAGGAATGACAATAGTCTGTTTTGCTTTGACTCCCCCATATAGCAAGCAGTATGCTCTGCTTCTACACCCCTAGTGAAGGGGTGGGGAGATCTGCACCAGGAGATCTTTGACCAGAGTCCTTCTCTGCCTTCTCTGCTTCTCTACCTTTTTAGTAGCTAAGTTACTGAATTTTGTATAAACCTACAATCAGTGGATGCTCGTGAGTTTTTGTGTTTGAAAATTTCTTTTGTGAGTATGAAAAATGCCTATCTTATAATTTATTATAAGGCTTATCCAATTCATATTATATATTAAATATTTTTCTACTTTCCCTTTTGGTCAAACCCTAGACTTAAGGCTAAAATCTGGGCTTAAAAAATAATGTGTCTCTGGAGTACCAGTGTAGTCAGTGGAAATGTAAGAAAAAAGGAAGTCTAGCCCCTCTCATTAGAGGCCAAAATCTTGGATGGCTGAACCCCATCAAACTCAAGACAAGCTCCAGAGCAGACAGGGCCTCAGTAGGGAAGACACTGAATTCAGTCACCCAGTCCATGTGGACTCAGCAGTCATTCCTCAAGGCTAGGACCAAAAAGAGGTAGCCATGGTATTGTGGAGAGAAAACTGACCCTAAAGCCAGGAAGACAAAGGTTTGAGTCCCATCATACACATACTAGCTATGTGACCAGGGACAAATCACTTAACCTTTTTAGGTTAACTGAGCAATTAGAATAATTAAGTCTTAATTAGGATTAATTAATTAATCTTCATTAAGATAATTAAGTCTTTTAGAAGCTTCTGACCTACACTAGTAAAAATAATTTCCTCATTTTGGAGTTCACTACATCAGTGAAATCACAGGTCTGGTTCCTAGTCATTTCCTACTTCTCCTGTTGGGAGACATGCTGAAAAGCACAGGTTCTCTTATTACCCATTTACAGAGAGGAAATGTGTGGCAACTTGTTCAGGGTAATGAAGAGGGCCGTTCTGAAATAGAAAGAAACTGAATTCAAAATTTCTGATTACTAATCACTACCCTCACCATGAGACTCTTTTTTTCTACATGACACTATATCCTCTAGAAAAAAAAAACAACACCTCACCTTTTCCAAATATTTCTACCATACTTTATCAAATTCTTTGCACATTAAAGCCATAATCTACTATACAAATGTGAGTTATTATTAGTAACATCATAAATATGATGATGATGGATAATTATTAAAACTTGGATATTCATAATACAACTATTCCTGGAAGGCAATTTCAATGCTCTGTTGATGCAATGGTTAGTGTTTTTCTCTTTATCCTTTATTATAAGGGATGGTTTACTGGGAAGGGATAGGACTATTCCTGTTTCATCTTACAAGTTACTGATGAAAATGTGAGTGAGACTATGGTTAGATGAGATACCAGCACTCCTGCCAGATGAAACCATAGGAAAGTGAAATATTTGGAGAAACATTTTGGGGGGGGGGGACAATGTTGTTGGAAGGGAAACACTTTCTAAGTCTATATCCCTAGCATCATCCAATAACCTGTCTCCTATAAGCTGTGGGAAGAGATATTCAAAGAAAAGGTTCCCTTCTTCCTAATTTATAGATGGGAAATGTGAGAGAACTTGTTCAGTATAATGAAGTAAGTCTGTCGGAAACAGAAAAAAACTGAATTCAAGATTTCTAATTACTAATCACCAGTTAAACCACGGACTCCTTCTCCATCCTCAGAATACTGGAACCTCCAGAAAAACACACATACATTCTTTTTCCAAATATTTCTATCATTCTTTACCAAATTTCTGCAATATTATTTTAAAACCATAATGTGATGTAAATGTGAGATATTATAAATAGTAACACCATAATTAGAAGTCCAAAAGTCCTGGGACAAATCCCATACTAAAAATGAAAGAGCTAGAGGATCCATCTGATGGAATGATGAAAACACAAATCTTCCTGACTTTGACAAGAGTTGTTACGGTTATGATCTACCTGTACAATTTAAACTTTTATCGTTTACTCGGAATTCTGTTTAGTTCTAATATATACAGGAATAATTACTTGTATTGACAAGATGTATTGTGGAATAATGAAAAGAATGCTGAATTCTGAGTCAGGAGATCTGCATTCAAATGACCTTTAAGAACACTTCCAGCTCTAAATCTGATTTTAGCGATGCCTCCTTGTTTACAGAAAATCATTTATCTTTATAGTCTGAATTTACCCCTTGGTAAAATCTACCTCACAGGAATGTTGCAAGGAAACATTTCACAAAACTTAAAGCAATTTATTTATTAAAATAATTTGTTTTTTAAAAGTTAGTTGTGAAGTGAACCATCTATTCTCACTGATAATATTCACTGACAGACTCAATCTAGACACAATAAATAAGGTTGCTTTATCTTTGAGTTTTGATTTCAAACTGGTGGTAGTTCTTAATCTTTAGGTCTCTCTTTTCCGTAAGTAATTAGTACATGAATATGTTAACCAATACTTAAATGAATTACTAGAGCTATTCAGAGGAGTCTCTATAGTAAATTATTTTGCAAAGTATAGACTATTTTTGTACATTGAACAATTATCCCTTAATTATTATAAAAATAGCTACAAAGGTAGAATATTTATTAAGCTCTTACCATGAACTAGGTACTGGGCCCAGCGTTGAGTATACAAAAGGAAGCAGACAAGACTGTCCCTGCCCTGAAAGAGCTCACATTCTAACGAAGGAAGACAAAATATAAAGGAATGTTAGAAGGGAATAAGGGAAAGAGCAGTAACATGTGGAAGAGTAAACCTAAAAGTGATGTGAAGGCCTGTGACCTGGTAAGATCAAAGTTCACTTATACAAGCCACATGATCCAGAGAAAGAATCCAGGGTTCTGGTAGTAGGGAAACGATGATGGACCTAGAACAGAAGGCACAATGTGGAAAGATACTTTGTGTTTGTGTATGGGGTCATTTTAGGGGCAACTTAAGCTATATATACTCAGATGTTTAATAAATATTTTGGTTAGTGGTGCTGAGGTTGTTACTAATGGTGAGTATGCAGAAGTAAAGACTGGGCCTTATTGGGGGGAGGAACCAAGATGACGGAGTAGAAAGATTCACATTTGCTAGTTCCAAACCCACAGCCCATAAAATACCTGTAAAGAAGAACTCCGAACAAATTCTGGAGCAGAGGAAACCACAGAACCACAGAGTTGAGGAGATTTCTGTTCCAGAGAGCCCTGAAAAACCGACACCAAAGGTCTGTCGTGCAGGGGACCCAGAGCAGAGCCCAGCCCTGCCTTGGCTGCACCGCACCGAGAGGAGCAGATCCGAGCAGGCTTCAGGGACAGAATCTCCGGTGGGCAGGCAGGTCCCTCAACCCACAGGCGCTACAGGTCAGTGAGAGAGCCTTCTGGGATGGCAGAGAGGGGAGCAGGGTGTCTCCATAAGTTGGGGCCCTTGGGAGGCAGCAGCAGAGGCAGCACCAGACGGGCTCCCAAAGCAGACAAGAGCTCATATCCATTGTTGAAGGTCTCCACATAAACCCCCTGAGAGATCTGAGCCCTGCAAGGCAGCCCTGCCCCCACCCAAGCAGCTGAACTTAATCTCACACTGAATAGCAGCCCTGCCCCTGCTGAAAGCCCTGAGGCCGGGGAGTACCATTTGAATCTCAGACCCCAAGCACCAGGTGGGCAGATCTGGAGGCAAGGCAGGGGTGGAGAGGAATCTCAGAAGTCAAGTAACTGACTGGGAAAATGCCTAGAAAAGGGAAAAAAATAAGAACATAGAAGGTTACTTTCTTGATGAAGATATCTCCTCCCTTCCTTTTTGATGAGGAAGAACAATGCTTACTATCAGGAAAAGACACAGAAGTCAAGGTTTCTGTATCCCAAACATCCAAAATAAATATTCAGTGGCCTCAGGCCATGGAAGAGCTCAAAAAGGATTTTGAAAATCAAGTTAGAGAGATGGAGGAAAAACTGGGAAGAGAAATGAGAGAGATGCAAGAAAAGCATGAAAAGCAGGTCAATGCCTTGCTAAAGGAGACCCAAAAAAATGCTGAAGAAAATAACACCTTGAAAAATAGGCTAACTCAATTGGAAAAAGAGGTTCAAAAAGCCAATGAGGAGAAGAATGCTTTCAAAAGTAGAATTAGACAAATGGAAAAGGAGGTTCAAAAGCTCACTGAAGAAAATAGTTCTTTCAAAATTAGAATGAAACAGATGGAGGCTAATGACTTTTGGACAAACCAAGAAATCACAAAACAAAAACAAAAGAATGAAAAATGGAAGATAAGGTGAAATATCTCACTGGAAAAACAACTGACCTGGAAAATAGATCCAGGAGAGACAATTTAAAAATTATGGGACTACCTGAAAGCCATGATCAAAAAAAGAGCCTAGACATCATCTTTCATGAAATTATCAAGGAAAACTGCCCTGATATTCTAGAACCAGAGGGCAAATAAGTGTTCAAGGAATCCACTGATCACCGTTTCAAAAAGATCCACGGGGCGGAGCCAAGATGGCAGAGTAGAAAGACTCACATTTGCTAGCTCCAAACCCACAAGCCCATGGATTTCCTCTAAAAAGAACTCCTGACAAATTCTGGAACAGTGGAAGCCGCGCAGAAACACAGTGAAGGAGATTTCCGTTGCAGAGAGCCCTCAAAAAGATCCACAAAGAGAAACTCTGAGGAACATTGTGGCCAAATTCCAGAGTTTCTTGGTCAAGGAGAAAATAGTGCAAGCAGCTAGAAAGAAACAATTCAAGTATTAGGGAAATACAATCAGGATAACACAAGATCTAGCAGCTTCTATATTAAGGGATCAAAGGGAATAGAGTATGATATTCCAGAAGTCAAAGAAACTAGGAGTAAAACCAAGAATCACCTAACCAGCAAAACTGAGTCCAGGGGAAAAAATGGTATTTCAATGAAATAGAGGACTTTCAGGCATTCTTGATGAAAAGACCAGAGCTGAAAAGAAAATCTGACCTTCAAATACAAGAATCAAGAGAAGCATGAAAAGGTAAATAGCAAAGAGAAATCATAAGTGACTTACTAAAGTTGAACTGTTTACATTCCTATATGGAAAGACAATATTTGTAACTCTTGAAACTTTTTTCAGTATCTGGGTAGTTGGTGGGA
>CM053769.1:682810595-682845235 GCA_028658325.1 Potorous gilbertii
TAGAAAGTTATCTGGCCCTACAGGACAAAAGAGAAGATGGGGACAAGGGAAGGGAGAAAAGATAGAAGAGAGGGCAAGATTGGTGATAGGGGAAATTAGAATGCTCAGTGTACTGGGGAGGGGGGAGGGGACAAGTGGGGAGAAAATTTTGGAACCCAAAATCTTGTGAAAATGAATGTAAAAAGTTAAATAAATTTTAAAAGAAGGATTGGGCCTTATAATTAACAAACAGTAAATGCAGTAATATCTCCTTTGAAGCAGCTGGTGACCCAACCTCAGGAAATCAGGAAGACCAGGATACAAATGCAATCCTGGATTCTTACTAGCTGTGTGAGTAAGGGTAAATAATATAACCAATAACCTATGTTTGTCTCAGTTTCCTCAACAGTAAAATGTGAATAATAGCAGGATAAACTCCCAGGACTGCCGTGAGTTTGAAATGAGGTGTGATTTATAACCATCTCTGGCACACGGTAGGTGACATACAAATGATTCTCTTTCTTCCCTTCCCATCCTCTTCCTTCCCTTTTATTCCAAAAACTCTGGCCAGTCAATTACAAAGGTATAATCAAAGAAAATGCCTTTTAAATCCCTTTTTCCTTTGGTCTGCCAGAGATACCACTACCCATAGGTCCTTACAGAAGTTTTTTAAGTACAAGAATATCATAATACATATCTATAGGGTCCCTTGCTGACTGAGAATACAAAAGAAGCCAATAGGAACAGTGCCACCATTTACCTTGTATTGGGCAATTACCTTGTGATTTTTAGTTGTAGGAAAAGGTCCAGGAAAGTTATCGACCTTAACTTGACTTTGAATCTCCAAAACCAATTACTTTCCCCATTTGGAAAATTAGCGTGGATACTTGCAGAAAGATAGGTATTTATAAAAATAAGAGTAAATTCAAGAGGCATTGACAAAGAAAGATAGTCTAGTTCCTACAGTCACAAAAAAATAAAGTTAGGCCCAGAAAGTCAAGAATGTTAATTAAAAAGAGAAAAGCAATCAACTTTTAAAAATCATCCATTCTCTTATAGTCTTTACAGAATAATAGCTTTTCTTTTCGTTTTATAATATTATGCTCACAGAGAGGATCCCAGTTTCTTGAAATGTGACAGGTCCTACTAAACTAGAAAGACTCTGAGGTGAGCAGAAAAGCTCATGAGCTTGCCCCACAAAATGAAGAATTTTTTAGGAACATGAATGAACTGTGTGCTGTGTTGGTAGAGCAATGTTACAATGATGAGAGCAGGGAGTGTGGAATCCACAAAGACAAGGATTTGATTCTCACCTATTGTGCTTATGCGCTGTGTCACTATTAACAAGTCAACCAACCACTCTGAATCTGTTTTCTCATCCAGTAAAATGGGGAGCTAATATCTCTAGTACCTACCTCACAGGGCTGTGATCATTAAAAGCATGTAGGCAATACACCTAAAAAACCTACATATGTGTGTATTGTATATGTATATTGCGTATGTTGTGCCCACTGTTATTACCCTGAACATGTCAAAGTATCAAAGTTCCTATTTTTACAAACATGAATTATTAACATAAACAGTATGCACATTTCTGGAAATTCTCTGAGACAGAGAAGGAAGTGATGCATGAGCTGGAAAGGGTTCAGTGGGAATGTTGTTTATATCTTTCCCTCTGAACTATTGGCTCTATACATAGGCCTTTGAGTTATAAATAGAAAATGAAATCTTTGGGATATGAAAAAATTCTAATTAAAGACTAACTATTTTGACAGTATGGGAATCTGGAGATCTTTTATTTACATTATTTTAAAAAAGGTTACGGGTAGTTAACTTTTCTTCTTCCCATATGGAAGATAAAAATGATGAAAAGGGAGGAAAAAAGGTAAAAAAAAAAACCCAAAGAACAAAAAAGGAAGATGTGGCTGAAATGTGGTCAAGAACACTGTTGCAGATACTCCTGATCAGAAACTTTTCCTGGTGAGTCATGTACAAGTGGATGAATACAACACCTAGAACCCAGACCAAAAGGAAAAACAAAGAGAAAGTGCCTGCTACCTTCTCAAAGCCAGTAGGTGGTGGTAGGAAGAGAGGCACCCAAGGGGTGAAGATTCACCAAGTGCCAGGGTATTACCCTACTGAGAATGTGCCTAGAAAGTGGTTTTTTGTTGTTGAGTCATTTTTCAGTCACATCCAACTCTTCATGACTCTGTTTGGGGTTATCATGGCAGAAATACTGGAGTGCTTTGCATTTTCTTCTCCAGCTCATTTGATGGATGAGGAAACTGAGGCAAGCAGGATTACCCAGAGTCACAGAGCTAGAATTGCACTCAGGAAGCTGAGTCTTCATGATTCTAGGCCCAGCACTCTATCCACGGAGCCATCTCACTGCTCCTAGAAAGCTGTTAAGCCCTACTGCCAGCACCTAAGGAGATTTAGAGCTAGCATCACCCTTGGCACAACTCTAATCCATGCTTACTTGCCACCACAGGGGCAACTCCCTGATGACTTGCTATTGATAGCTGAACTTCTGACCATTAACTGTTTTCCTCCATGGAGGTCCTAACAGAAACTTGTAAATGTAAAAATCTCAGATCGTCTTACTTACCCAAACAAGAAGCTAGGTAAATCTAAACATTAAAAAAGAAGATTTTAACATAGAAAAAAGAGAAATATAAGACTGCAGAGAAGCAGAAGATGGATAAGAAAACAAGAAACTCTCATATCCTGCCCAAAATCTACAAAGCTTCCCAGCTCGGAGGCTAGTTGCTACTCCAATGGATCGTATCTTCACAAAATGGTGTTTTAAATGCCTTGCAAAGCATTCTTATTAAAATATTTGGAATAGCAAGTAAAAAAAAAAATAAAAGGCCATGGATAGAATGAAATTTTTAAGATTAACATGGTAGTGCCAGTCTTGGATGTTGAGAAATTCCTGTCCTTTTGCTCATTTAGATAATTAAAATTAATGTACATAGTAACTTTGGTAAGAAAAAAAAAGTTTTCTAAAAAAAAACAAAGACTGCTTCATAGTAACTTAATTGAAATCCCATAAAAATTTTGCTTCCATATAAAGAGGGGAAAGGGTTTCAACTTACTTAGGAAATTATGCATAAAAACACATAAAAAGTAAGAAAACACTTATAATGTAGTTTAGGTTGCTAATTTAATTTTAATAATTATTAGCATATTTACAGTATCACCCATAATGAACGTGTAAAGCACTAGAAATGGAAGAAGGATTTCTGAATTATATCATTTCCAAGCTATTTACTCTCCAAGCTACTTATTTAAAAATTCCTTAAATTCTCAGAAAAAAAAAAGAAAAAGAAAAATGTTTGTCTTTCCAACTTCTCTTCCCACCACACGCATCAATCTCCTGAACAAACATTAAAAGCTGAGCAGGGAAGATGGCAGTCAGTACACTTGAATTCAAGATCAGTACCTCCTCTTCCCCACAACTCTCCTGAGGTGAGAGATGCTGTTAAGAGGCACCTGCTCTGCAGAGGTAGCCACTGTCATCATTTACTTTCTTTTGAAGCTTTTGCAGTTTGGAGACCTTCCTTAAGGGCTTACCTCAATCCTTACAGAGGAGACAGTCCTGGAAACCTATAAAATCATAAATTTTCAGTAGCATCTAACTGAAGCTCGGGCAGCTAGGTGGTACAGTAATTAGAGTGCCACGCCTTGAATGAGCAAGTCCTGAGTTCAAAACCAGTTTCAGACACTTAGTAGTTATATAACCCTGGACAAGTCACTCTCCATTTGTCTCTGGTTTTCTCTTCTATAAAATAGGGAAAATAAGAGCACCTACTTTCCAGTATCATTGTGAGAATGTAATATTATAATATTGTAAAGGAATTAGCAGAGTTCCTGCCACATAGTAGGCAACCATATTAATGTGAGCTAATACTATTATTATTTTGCAACTAAAACAACTGGAAATTGTTGGTCTACAGGATATCTCCACTTAGCTTGTTCAAAATCAAATACATTTTCTCTCTATCCCCCTCTATTCCCCACCTGAGTCTATCAGTGCTGTCTGCAGCTCTCCTAGTCACTTAGGTTAGAATTTTCACACTTAAAAAATCCTTCCCTTTCAGCTCCTATAGCCATCCCAACAAACGAGTGAAGGCATGCATGAATGAATAAATAGTATTTATACGGTGCCTTTGTGTTTCTAAAATGTTTGATAAATATTATCTCACTTAATCCTCACAACAGTTGTGGGAGGTACATACCACCCATTATATAGATGAGAAAACTGAGAAAGACAGTGATGAAATGACTTGGCCAGAGTCACACAGCAAACAAATGTCAGAGGCCAAATTTGAGTTCAGGTTCTCCTCAATCCATGACCAGTGTTATATTCATTGTCATCTTAGTTATGTGACCCAGGGAAAATCCTGTGATTGCCTCAGTTTCTTTATCTGGGACGTTGAGACAATAAGAGCACCTCCCTCTTAGAGAGGCTGCGAGATCAAATGAGATAATGATTGTAAAATGCCTGGCACAGCGCCTGGCACGTCGAAAATGCGATATAAATATTATTTTTATTACTCCAGAAGGTAATTTTCATTTTTACCATTTAAACTATCACCACTGATATCACCATTTCCTATAAAATCTTAAAAATGTAAAACAGTTGGCATATCATGGAGGCCAGGACCAGAAATGTCCTTAGTCAGCAAAAACTTGGTTGTTCTGGTTTATTTGAAGCCTGTTGTAATACAATCACATATCATTATAAAAGCATTCGCAGCTAAAACTGGCAGGAGGAGAACAAGGAGACAGAACGAACTTCTTACCAGTCTAACAATGTTTTCATCATCAGTGACAAAGAAACTATATTTATGTGATATATATGTGTGTGTGTATAGAAATACACATATACATATTTATATATTATTTCCAATATAATATAAGAAAAGAAATCCCTGACTTCTTAAGCAGGCCTATTCACTGAATGGACATTACCTCCCTCTAAGTGAGCACCTGCAAAGACCTTGGCCTGAAGGTCCCAAGGCCTCCCACTGCATCCCGGGTCACCTCCAGTCATCCTTATGAATATCAGGTCACTAGATCCAGATGACTCTGGAGGAGAAGTGAGGCTGGTGACCTGCACAGCCCTCTCTCACTCAAAACAAAGTCAAGTGCAAGTCATGTCATCATTTCTCTGATGGCATGGTCTTCTGCGGCAATGAAAGATGAACACAACACCTCATCACAGACACAGAGTTCTTCCAATTTTTCCTTCAAATATTCCATTCCTACTGCTACCACACTAGTTCAGTAATTGCTTGAAATCTGCAACATTGTAATAACCTTCTGATTGATCTCTCTCTGACTGTTCTTTCAATGTATTTGTATACAATATACTCTTCCAGATTAATCTATCTAAAATATTGTGTGCTAACAGAAGGCCAATAGATGAGGGGAGACCAGCAACCTCTCTAAAGTGCCTCTAATTCATGATACAGCTACACATTTTCAGCAGCCAGTTCAAGACCCAGCTAAATGGCACCAGTACTACTTACCCTAATTTTCCTAGGTTTGCTTCTATATGTGTGGGTGTGTGCATGCATATGTGTGCATGCATGTGTGTGTTTGTGTGTGTGTGTGTTCTGGGGAAAGTATTGCAGAATTCCTTCTCCTAACTTTTCCCTCCTTTCCTTCCCAATATATTTACTTTTTAGCCTTTCAAAAGAGGACTCGCAACCAAGTATAAGAAGAATTATTTCTCGGGATGGAGAGAAAATAAAACTGTTATAGATGAACAGAATTCAAAACTAAAAAAACTTTTTAGAGGTTTTTATAGTCTGCAGTACCAAAAACTAGACTTATTATGTGACCGACTAATGACTGGCTCATACTATTAATTAACTTCCTGCAAAGCCTGGCTTCAGTATTAACTCAGATCTATTTCCTTTGCTGAAGATTTGGCTGGCCGACCTGCTGGGTTTCAGCCTACCAGGATATGCTTCTCTGGGTATAAATTTTAAATGCAAGAGGGGTGAGGGGCAATGGGCTTCCTACACTTCATATACTCTACTCAGCAGATGTGTTGGTTCATTTTGCTGAACTACTTCTCTCCCCCCACCCCAATCCCTTGTTATAAGGACTGGCCCTCTGGGTAAAGGAGGGAAGGGGGCACAAAGATCACCTAAAAAAGGATTTGCTATTGTATTATCCTTGTGTTTCTTTTCATTAGTCCCAATCAGTTCATGCAAATCTTCCCAGGTCTCTCTGAAACCATTCTCTTTAACATTGTTTTGCGGCAAAATAATACTTCATTACATTTGCTTAGCACAATTTGTTTATCCATTCCCCAATTGATTGATGGCCCCCTGAGCTCCAGGTTGGTTTTTATTTGTTTTTTGCCACCACAAAAAGAACTGCTACATGTATTTTTGTACAAATGAGTTTTCCTCCTCTTTCTCTGATCTCTTTATAGCACGTATCTCCCAGGGCTGTTGCTGAGGATAAAATGAGATAGAATTTGTAAAAACACAGCCCAGTGCCTGGCAGATAGTAAGTGCTTAATGCTTGTTAAAGTTAAAAAAAAAAATTCCTTGGTACAGAACTGGTATTGATGTCATTAAGTCAAAGAGTAAGCACAGTAAGCACAGCTTAGTAACTTTTTTGACCTGAGTCTTAAAGGAAGCCAGGGAAATCAGGAGGCAGAGGGGAGTGGAGAGAACATGGAGGAAAGGAGACAAAATGGTGGTGTCTGGAAGTGGAGTGTCTTGTGTGAGGAACACCAGGAATACCACTGTCACTAGGTCCACAGAGAAATAAATGGTCTTCAGACTATGAAATATAAACAAAAAAGGCATTTATTCAAGTTCAGCATCTAACAAATAAAGATGTAAGCAAAGAAATGGTAAGGACACAAGTCCAGGGCAAAATTAACTACATCTGAGGGTATTTAAAAGACTTAACAGCTCAACACTCATAGCCTTATCTAGGGAAAATCAGGGAGAATGAGAATGGTGCCAAGGAAAGGATGAGCTATGAGGGACTGAGTTTTCAAAAGAGACAGCAAGGTGGGTTCTTTAAGGTAATAGCAGGGAGTTTGGTTTCATTCCCAGGCAAAATTCTAGAATTCACTAACGGACTCAGCGGCACTTCTGCAGAGCTGCTTCCTCTACATGGGGATCCAAGTCAGAAACAGCAAGGGCTAATGTCACACCTGCCGCCTCTGCTTCAATGGCCAGAATTGGCCATACTGAAATTTCTCGAGATAGGAATTGCAGAGGCAATCCAGATCAACCCTGAATCTCAAGACTTAACAGCTACTGTGATTCCTGCCAGGCTGCCAAGCTGAAGAGGAAAACCACTTCTTTCATGACTCATCCTCTGATATCCCCTATATAACCCGGCAATGGATTCTAGGTTTGCTTTAAGGTAACCATAGAGATGCAGACACTCTCCCAGGATTCCACTGATCACTAACATTATGAAATGGGTGGAGGTGTCTGTGATTGTTAGAGGAGAGCGAGGAGGAGGCAGAGTTTGGTATGTGGGGGCGTCTTCCATGTTGGGAACACAAAGGGAGCCGCTGATGCCCAAGGTACCCTGGTTCTTTCATTCAAAGAAACGATGAAGAGCTGATTGGTTGTAGATGTGGGGAGGAGATGATGTGATGCTGAATGGATCTGGTTTGGTGAAATCCTTTCTTCTCTCCCCCCCAGAATCTTCCAAACACCCCTCCCCACTCCTCCCCCCCACCAGACTGTGATCTTCTCTCAGAAGAAAGCTGTTTTGGTAACGGCTCCTCTCCAGCATCTAAGCAGGGAAAAAAGCCATTTCCTTCCCTCTCAGTCAGAAGAGTTTCAACAGGCAGCTGTACTTCCAATGAACTATGCAGGCCAGTACTTCCCCTCCCCCGCAGCTTTCTGCCCTCCCCTTTTTATTAGCAGATATTCCACTGCTAGATGTACAAAACAATAAATAAAAACAACAGTGCACCAAATCTTTGTGTGCTTTCAATTCAGTAATAGCTGTTGGGGAACAAAAAAGTGAGTCTATATAAAGCTAGAGACTCATTCAGTGTCCCCTGTGGAAACAGGCACTGGGGGAAAGAAGCTCACAAAGGGTTTCCTTTGGGAATACGCAAAGCCAGTGGTGCTGCCTGGGACAGCTTTCTAGGCCAGCCTAAGGTGAGAAGCACAGAGAGCTTTGTAAACTGAAACCATCATTCCACTAGACTAGTATTAGCAAGCTAGAATCCAGACATGAACGAAGATGGGAGGGGCTAGCAGTGTGGGGCTCTCCTTCCTCTCTGCTTACTGCCACATGTGAATTGCCCTACCAGAGGATCTCTGTTATAGCTGGCACAATCCATGATCCATAGCTGGGACCCAGATACATGGTCTTTGCCCCTCCCCCATTCCTTCTGCATGATGTACAGGCTGTGGTTTGGGAGTTCCCCTGGCCATACCTGGAGAACTGGGAGATCAAGAAGGAGGAGGGTCAGGGAGATGGCCAGAAACAAACAGTCCTTTGTGGGACCCTTACATTTTTTCCTTCTCCAGAAATAATGCCCTCAGTCCCAGGAACAGTTAATCTATTCAGCTTTGAAACTCTAGCCCTGGGGCTGAGTTGTCTTGATTGGTAAGCAATGAATGCAAACTCACCTAGCTTACTACATATAGCTGGCTGGGTCCATTCCTCTCATCTGATCCAATCACCCCACCCCCTCCACTTACACTTTCTACTTATTGCTCAGAGCAGTATTACCCTGGTATCTGGAAAGAGAATGTCAAATACCTGTCCAACTGACCAACGCCCCATCCCTGACTCTTCAGTCATTCTGCTCGGACCGTCAGCCCCTGTATGTGTTTCCCATCCCTATCTCCAGTCCCAACTAGAATATAAGCTCCTCAAGGAAAAGAAATGTAATCCTATAGTATCTGTATTCTCAGTACCTAACAAACCTAACAACGTTTGGCACTCAATGAGTGCTTAACAAATGCCTTTTCATTCCTTTCTTTCATTTTTATGTTCCATAAAGTATGTTAAATATCTAAGCTATAACAAGGCAGAAGATTCTGATCAGAGAGAAGGAAGCCTGGACAAAGGGTCAGAGATTTAGGACTACAGATTTTTTATTTTTGAAATACAGAGTATTACTCTATTTCATCCTCCAGTTAATGCTGAACCTGGAAAGCATAGATTTCAGCCATTTAGCAGTGGGAAGTAGCCTAGGAGCTGCCACACTGGCTAGTGGGCATACTGTACCATGGGTTGTACCATGCATACACCACAGTGGAACAGAAGTAGCCCCTGGCCTAACTGCTCAAAGACAGTACCACTTGGTGGGTGAATGGAAACAGACTTAGTGAAGACTTCCCAGGGGCACAGACTCCTCCCTAGAGGAGAAGAGACCTTAGGCCCAGGTTTAGATTCCTCCAGAGTCAGGTGATTTCCATATAAGGCTATACAGTGCATTAGGATCAATGATTGGCTATGGCTCCCTAACTCCTAAATATCTAATTTGCATATGCGCACACAGTCTGCAGTTCTCACTTAGGTCCACCTGATTTGCATAAGTTCTCAATACCCAATTTGCATGTCTTCAATGCCTAACTTGCATATGATGACGTGTATTTTCACAGGCTTTGTAACTGTCCAGGAGCGGGGAAATTTGAACCAGGTTCCCAAAGGGATTGCTTAGATTTTGCACCTAGAATGTAAGACCATGCTTCTCAGCCAATGACAATAAGGGTCAGCGGTGGGAGGGGGACTTTCTCATCAAAGTCTATATAAGTTGCCATTCTGCTTCTGTAAGGTGCCTCCCGACTCCAGCTTTACTGGTGAAGGGACTACCCCGCTTCTCAGGAGAACCAAATAAAGGAGATTTTGAGATGCCTCTGGGCAGTCAATTTGAGTAAGGGGGAGGGGGGGCATGCTATTCCACACATTCCATCACTGGATAATAAATAATATGCCATGCTGTCTCACTAGGCTTAAGGAAAGCAGCGCATAGCCTGATGTGGGCTGCTGATGAAGCAGAGGCCCCACATTATATTGCTCCAAGCATTACATGAGGGATATCTACTGGTTACACACATTATTCAAAGTAAAGTATATGAACACTTACAATGGAGATGATAGTCACAGCAGAGCAATGTGACATTTCCATAAAACATATGAAAAAGGTATTTCATTATATCCTGTGGCTATGATGGAGGCAGATTTAGAACTGGCTTGATAAAGAGACAATGTAGTACAGTGGATAGGGATCTGGCCGTGAAGCTCTGAAGATCTGAGTTCAAGTTCTGTCACAGATACGTAATAACTGTGTGACCCTGAGAAGGTCACTTAGATTCTCAGGGCTCTACCAACTCTTGACAAGTATAAATTTTAGAGAAATAATCTCCACTGGTAGAGAATTCTCTAATCCAAGCGTCCCCTTACTAGCCCAATCACAGATCCAGGCTCTATCTCAAAATAAGCAGAGCAAAAGGATTTTGGGCTATTATCAGCTTGAAGGGCCAGGTCTACTGCAGTGTTCCAGTGATCTGTACTTGGCCTTGACCAATGAGTAATACAAAGGCATAAATGGAATGCTTATTCAATCTGAGTATAACATGAGGCAGAAAGAAGTAGCTAATATGTTTGGTGACTGAAATCACTCTCAAAGGGGCAAAACAAAGGTGAGACAGGCAACCTGTGTCTGTGTCTTAGTCTCTGTGTCCTCTATCTCCAGCATTTGCCCTTTACCACAAGAAGGGCATTTGTGAACTTGTGAGGAATTTGTGAACTTCAGAGAGTAGAAAAGTTCTGCTATCATCATCCTAGTCCTGGAATAGCTAATGCAGTGTCTACATCAGGAGCCAAAGGCAAACCAGACACAGGGATGAAAGCAAGCTTCAAAACTTGACAAGAAGTCTAGGAGAAAAGCTGCACCACATTTAGGGGGAATTCCTAAGGACCCCACAAAGGGGAGTAGAAGACATGAAGAAACCAGGAGCTCTGAATTACTCCTCAGCCACATGTTCTCTTATCTTGAGCTCATATTCCTCTGTGCCCTGTATGTACTAGTGAAAAAAGTGTGTCACAGACTTTGAAGCGGGGAGGACATTTCATACCAACTCTTCTTATTATACTATTTTGGCAAATGTCACTTTCTAAAAGTTAATTAACTCTGACTAATTGATATCAACAGATAATCAAAAGAGACAGTACAAGCATTGGGAGTTTGTGAACTATTACATTTGATAAATACATTCCAAACCTCTCAAAGCTACTCCTAGAATGCTGAGAGAACACCAAGTATCTACCATCTGGGGACCTAATTTGCCCATGCAACTGGAAGTTGGGAGGGTAAATCCAGAGCATATGCTGCATGTAGGAAAAGGAGTGGGTCTGTTCTGCTTGACTTCAGGAGACAGAAAACTAGGAGCAAATGGTTAGAACCTTCAGAGAGGGAAATTTTGGTTCAATATAGGGGAAAAATATTATTGAATAGCCTTACTCAAGAGACAGTAAGTTCCCCATCATTACAAATTTTCATATGGAGGCTAGACAGCTACTTTTTGTTTATTTTTAGGTAAAAGGCTGAGCTAGATAGATTCCAAGGAAATACTAATATATGAACTATATACCTTACAAATTTATTTCCAGGATCAAATGAGATGATGCATATAAAGTACTCTGTAGATCTTAAAGCACTATATAAATTTAATTTATTAGTATTCTGTAAAGTATCATACAGATTGCAATTAGTTTTTAATATCCTCCTCAGTACTTACCTCACTGTTATGTTTAAGTTTGGTATTCAATAAATGCTAATTTAATATATGCTTGAATAAACATGTCAGAGAGCCCTGTCCAAAGGTCAACTTTTTAAAAAAAAACTTGCACTGTGAACTTTGGGATGGACTTCTTCTGTTATTCATCTTTCACACATTTTACCACTTACTAGGAAACTGACCAGAGAGTGAGCAGGGGCAGCATGAACGTGCGCAAGTCTGGCTAGTCCAACTTCCTTGTGAGCTGCTCTGGTTTCGGGGTAGGGATATGGGAGGGACTGCTAGGCCATGTGAGGGAGCTGAAATAATTGACTCCAACAATGTTATTGATTATCTATCCTTTCTTTGGTCCCAACCACCATGAATAATCATGTGCTGATTATGTAATACTTGGAGTTCCCAAACAATGAAAACAGACATAGCAACTGACTTGGTTTCTCCAGGACCAAATGCTATTAAGACAATATTAACTTAGACCTAAGTGTTCATTTTTCCTAAGGCCACAATTCATCCTTTCCCTTCAATGAATGAATGAATGAAAAGTACCTATTAAGCATTAACTATGTGGACGCTGTTAAGTGTGTGTGTGGGGGGGGGGGGGAATGAATATAAAAAAAGCAAGTTATTTCCTGCCTTCAAGGAACTTACATTCTAACAAGCAAAGAAAACAGATGTAGGGGAGATCCCAGAGAGGTCACAGGAATGGTGAATGGAGTGGTAGTGCAACATTTAGCAAGCTGATTAATATTACTGTACAGTAGCACCCAAAAACTGAACTTATTACAGTCAGACTGAAGGTTATGGAATTCACTAGAATCCCTATTTTTCTCAAAATTTCAACTAAATTCCAAAGGATCTTCTCAGAAAATGAATGCATTTCCTGTATTCTTAGTCTTTATAGTTTAATCTTAGTGTTAAATCCATTATGTAACAATTTCATCTTTCTTTGCACCTGAAGATAGAGTCAAATTTTGTGGTCAATCCCCACCTATGCCATGATTCATGTAGGCCCTTCCCTGCCCTATCACTTCCTTAAATGGTTCTAAGTCCTCCAACTATCCTTTGTAGAAAATATATAAAACTCTGACTGGACAATAACTTAAGAGAAAATGTGCAACATGGTTTGTAACCTTAAAGGACGAGAACCATTAAAAACAACAAGTTACCTTGAGATCTTTAAGGTTGGAATTTTAAAAACTATCTCAAAACAAATGAACTTCTATTATCAGCCCTAACAGGCCAGGACTCAGTCAAAAAATAAAGTTACAAAAGTCGGCAAAAGAGTTAGAGAGAACCATGCGGTGACATAATGCCCACTGCTATTTCTGAATCTTTCTCTGAGCAGGGAGACTGTGTGAGGGTTTTGCTCATAACCACACACTTACATAGGATTGTTTAATGTGGCTGATACAGCAAAGCACAGAGGAAAGACTCTGCTGAAATGGGATGCTTTCTTGTTCCTCTGAGGGCTCCTCCTCTCCCCTTATCCCGCCTCTTCCTTCTCTGTCATCATTAACTGGTGCCGGTTCAAACTGGCAAGCTCCAGCCTTCGCAGCATCCTCTCTGTGCTTCTCAGCTTTTGTTCTCAGTTAGAACAGAGCACTACTTCTGGCTTCTAAGGCAGCTTGTGTAATTAGCCTGCAAGCTGCCAAATATCGCAGCACATCCTTTCATAACCAATTAATGACATGAATAACTGAAAAGGATTTTTTATTCACAAAGCAAATGCAATTGTATTTTAACAATTTCACTTCAGGTACAAGGATATTTTATTTATTCCTCCAGCACTGATGGCCAAAATAACGATTCCCCTGTTTATTTTTATATAATTCCCCCTAACTGCTTACTACCTCTCAGAAATGGTTATAGGGATATTTACATCAACAAAAGAGGTAAACCACGGAAATCTGGAACACTCAGAAATTATTAAGTTTTCTTTTCTTCTATAGGCAAGGTAGGGAGAGTAAGGAGTACTTACTGCTCCAAAATCATTCAAATATGGCCCACAGGAAGTTGGAAAATGTCACTGAAACCCCAATTTCTTTCATGAACTGCTTTAAGTCCTAAATGCATTTTTGATTGTCTCAAAGGATCAGAGATTCAGGAGTAGAAAAATACCTTAGACATTATCAAGTCCAAACCTTTTATTTTTACCTAGGATAAACTGAGGTCCAGAAAGGTTCATACCTCAAGGTCACACTGACAGAAAGTGACAAGGCCAGGTTTCAAGCCCAGCTTCTTTGACTACAGAAACAACATGAAGAAGGAAAGATATTTCTTAACTAACAATTATTTTCAAAATAACAAAAATGTTTGCAGAAATCCAAGAGTAGGAAGGACAATGTGAAAGCAGCTTATCAGTAGCATTAGAGCTACCTTCCCTACCTACTTTCTGAGGACTGATAATCTAATTTGTTGTAGGATTCCATCGGGATTCTCCAGCATCAAATTTATTAATTTTTTTTCCACACTACAGGCTTACGCAGCAATTTCTAGGCTTTCCTGCCTAGATGGGAAGGCTATCTCTACCTCTTTTTTCCCTTAGCAGAGACAGGAGATAGGGATATGGCATGGGAAAGGGGAAGCCAAGAAGTTGATATGAGTGCGTCAGGTTAAGGATGCTTTGAGGCATCCCTATCTACTGTCTCAGACATAACTGACTAATCTAGTGAATGTATACATACATATATGTGCATATGTATATGTGTATACACAGACACAGACACACACAGCTAAAACTAATTAGTTGAGAGAGAGAGTGGTGGTGCCAGATCTCAAACCTATCCCAAGAACTCTAACACTAGCCTTGTTGTACCTTCTCCTAACTGAGCACCTGGAGATATTTTCTTTCACTAACAGATGTCAGAAAGAGATTTCCCATGGCCAGAGAGGTGGCAGACAACCAAGAGATGTATGAGACACCTGTCTCCATACTCTGGTCTTTTTTTATATTCAAGGATAGAACAGTTTGGAACTGTGCCATTGTGTTTGCATAGGGTCCATGTGCAGATAGCAGTCCAGCTCAGAATGAGCATTGCAGCATCATAAAAACCACAGAGGAACCACTGAGTGAATGCCATTCTCTTAGACTTCTTATTTTCTCTATAGATAAATCTGGACAATTTTATAGACATATTTATTTCTTTGTGAAATTGCTTTTAGCCTGAACATTCTCCTGTCATAGTATATAGTCGGGCCCAATTTCCAGATACGGACACAGTCAAACACAGCCTGGCATGAGATCCAAGTTCTTAAAAAAGAGACAGTGTGGGCTGATGAATTCTCAGCCTGTTTACATTCTTTCCCTGAAGTGATTGCAGTTCTCTGCAGTTCTGCAATACTAGGAGCTATTTACATTGAACAGGCCCAAAAGGAGGAGAGAATTTTGTAGAGCTTCTAAGGTGAAATTTAGGAGACTGAATGAAAATAGGAACATGAAGTAGTTAATCTGGGAACTTGTCATTCTTGTGCTGTGTAAGGAGGTTAGACTCAGAAAGACAGGATCACATACCTGCATGGTCAACCATTAATAGGTCTCAGCTCTGAAGACGGGAGATAAGGGCCTTTTTCCCTATCCTTTTTAAGCTCTTCAGAAAATGGATATTACTATTTTTTCTTGAGCTTTTCCACATATTACCTACCTCACAGGGCTGTTGTAAGGGTCAACGGAGATAATGATGCATGTGAAAACACAGTGAAAACAGGAGAGCAAAGGGGAGAGGTACTATTACTTTTTAATTCAATTAAAGGAAAAGTAATGCTCTTCTTTTGGTTCAATATTCCCATAAGTTAAACTTGAGTGAAAAACTGGTTATGGATTTTAACACATACTCCTTTTTTTAAAAGTTATAAATCATCACATTTATCCTTATTGTTTATGGCACATTATACCTGCTCAGTTGAGTGCTTTACGGATAAAAGCTTGAGTTCTCAGTCTCTCCTTGTATCAGAAGGCAAATTCAAATTTCAGTCAGTGCAATGGGTCCGTAATGGCATTCAAATTTCCTCCCTTTTTCTAGGGCTCTGTTCTGAAGGTTACATTATACAAATAATGAACTGAAATTAACATAGTTGTCATAGCCCACTCATCACAATAACACATCTACACAGAGTAAAGAAAATGAATGTCTTAAAAGGGATGCATTTCATAAAATCCACTTAATTGAGAGATACTAAAATACATACTTTGCACCTCATTAAAAATTAATCTGTTGGTTACTGTTTTTAAAATATATTTTGAGGCTTCAAGTGATAATATGCTTTTACATCTAGCTCCTTATTCTATTTTCCAAGCTTGAAAGGGGTGAATTACGATTTTCTGAAAATTTATCCATATGCTTTCTAGTTGAATAAAACACTTAACCAGTTCTTTTTATTTTCTTTTATTTTAAATTCTATACCAACACAGTAAAAATAATTACCACTGAGATGAAACAAGTCACCATACCAATGATTCTAAGCCTTGGGACTAGATATCCAATCTTCTCATTTCAATTCCAGGGCTCCATCCTCAACTTCAAGTGACAGATGGAGTCTTTCGTGTTTTGTAATCTACTAACTCAGTTTCTTCATCTGCAAAATGACGTGGTTGAACTAGGTGATTCCTAAGGTCTCTTTTAACTTTAAATGCCATGATCTTACATTGTCTCCCATTCACTAAGATTCTCTTTCGTGTCTCAGAAAATGTCACATGTAAAGTCTGAGCCAAAGGATTTCTTACTGAGAGATTCTCCAAATGTTTCTAATCTAAGACCAGGTCGATTCTGATTCCAAAAGTATGTGACTGTACTATTTGCACTGAGTCCAGAAATACTACAAAGATTTCTCAAAGAGATCTAACAAAGTAGAAAAAAAGAGATAGTTTTCATTGTCTACATGGGTAAAAAAAATCAAGAATATGATTAATATCTGTTATCAGGACTATGGCTTACAACTATTGTACAGAGATGCAGCCCAATGAGTTAGGTCTTCTTGTGTATCTGTGACAGCGCTACAGACAGACAATGAGCTAGGCCTAGAAACTGGTATATAGAGGAACTGGCATGGATTACATTTGGGAAATGCAGCAATGCTTTCTAAAATTCCCCACGGGCTGCTCCTACAAAAGTCCACCTCTTTAACCAGGGCTATTCGCCTTATGGCTGCCACTCATGAAATCCTACGATGTTAGAAGAATTAAAATTACAAAATAATCCAAAGTTCAAAGGAAAGATATATTGTAAATATCAACAGACTGTAGCACATTACTGATGATAAACTGAATGTGAGAAATGGTATAGAAAACATTTTCTAGTCCTAAGTAAAGATTTAGGCTTAGAAAAGAAAGTAGGCTGGTTATGCAGCAAAATGAGAAATAACAGGTAGCTCAAGTGGCACATAGGCAGCTATACCAAAATGATAAAACAATAAAGGAGATTCTCCAGGGTAATAAGGGGGGTGTCAGTCAATAAGCACTTACTATGTGTCAGTCTGCCAAGAAGCCTACTATGTGTGCTGGGGACACAAAGAAATCATCAAAAGACAGTTCTTGCTTTTGATGAGCTCACAGACTAATGAGGGAGATAATATGTAAGAAGTACATGAACTAGCTATATGCAGGATAAACAGGAAATAATCAACAGAGGGAAAGCACAAGTACTAAGTGCTGGGGAGAGAAAGGCAAAAAACGCAAACCCAGTCCTTTGAGATATCAAGAAACATACATAATAATGGGGGAGAGAGCCAATAAATAATGAGATACAAACAACATTATGGAAAAAGTAGACATAGGTAAGTTGGGAGGGGAAAGCACAAAAGCTACCTCAAAAAGCTCAAGGCTGGAGAAGCCCTCCATCAAGTTACAGAATGTTAGCGCTAGGGGCCAGTGCCAAGCACGAGATCACATCTGAGTCATCAAAGTCCTAAAGAAATGCTATGTGCCTAGCATGTGTTACATGACCTTAAATACTTGTAGGTCCATTAATGAACCACGAATTTTCTGACACATTTTAGGTTTTATTTCTGCCCATTTTATCTAGAGCTGGATTCATTTTAGGGTAAAAAGACTATGTAATGCTACTCTAGGAAATCAATGACTTGAGGTGGCTTTGCAGGACCTCCAGTAGTGCTAAAGGAAGGACTAAAAAGGAAGTCTGAGGTCATTCATGTCCCAATCACCATCAGAGGAGCCTTTGCAATGAAGGCTCCACCAAGGGCTCCTTTCTCTCATCCAGGAAAAAGTGGCTCTTCACTAGAGTCCCTTTGGCCTGTTTCAAGAGGAGGGCTTTAGTAGTGGGACTACTTCTTTCAATCACCCACTAGAGAAATAAGATTCTTATAATATATAATTGGACACCCATATGGAAACCACACACCTTCTTCATCTCCCAGTTCAGACCTGGGTCTAGCATCAAATAAAGGGAAGCATCCACTACTTATAACTCGGGCAAAGGCACTACTAATTCTGGGGTTACTGTTAGGTTTGTATGGTTAGAAGCCTGGTTCCTTGATACTTAACTTAAATCTTCAAAGAAAGACAAGCTGGAAAACCACAAGCACATTTTTTCAGATCCTTCTTGCTGAGAATGCAGAACATGATTCTCCCTCATTAATTTCTGCTTAGGCAAATACCACAATTGGGGGGAAAAACTACTCTTCTTTTGGTTTGGGATCGTGTCCATTGTTGATGGAATCTTTCTTCTTGAGAGTATTGCTGAATGAAATCAAAAGCATGTTTTTGTCCAGGTGAACAGGACTTTTAACCTATAAACTTTCCCTCTGAATCAACTGTGTGCAGCCATAGGACTAACATTACAAAAGAGTGACCGGTTTCAATCTGAAGTATCTTAATGGTTCATGGAATATCCTAGAGATTAGACATTTAAAACTATCTTTGAAAACTAAGTAAGGAATTTCTTCTACTACATTACCAAATATAAAAACTATGTAAATGTAAGAAATTCTTCATGGAAATATCATTAACAGTAATTATATTGAGTACATATGATCAGATATGTGAAAGTTGCATATATATATAATCTTTCTATGAAGTAATGTGACATTGACAGCTTTTGAAGCATCACAGAGAAAACCAGTCTCATTCTTCATAAATACACTATCCCTGTACAACCCTAACACACCCACCCACACTCCAATTTTTCTGATAACTTAGAAATTCCAAGTTTTGCTCATAAAATTACTTCTGTGTTTCCTTTTTAACTGGCTTTCCTTCTTTTGTGCTTGTACTTGTAATTTTTAACTCCTTTGTTGAGGCAGGGGAAGGGAGGACTTTAACAAGTGGGGACCAAGAGAAACAAACTCAACCTCACTTAAATCCAAGTCATGCACATCTCAAGACGTAGCCCCATGATGCTACTGGTCCTCTTTAAAAACTGAAGGACGAACAATAGCTACCATCTATCTATCTACCTACTGATCTATGACAATAATTTCTCAAGTATAACTAGAATTCTTTCATTATCCTTGGCAGTTGTGTGGACTGGACTCTTCTAAAATGTTAAACTTATGTGTCTGTAATTACACACATACATAATACACAGGGGTCAGGAAGACCCCTGCCTCCCTCAGTTCCTCATCTGCAAAATGAAGCAAAGAAGGAGATGACAACCTGCTCCTGTACCTTCGCAAAAACAAATGGAGTAGAAAGAGCTGAAAACCACTGAAAATGATGGAACTGAATAAATATATACACATGAGCAACAATCCTACCAGTTTAATAGGCAAATTCTGTTATTTCTATCAATGACTACAGCTACTGGGAAGTCAGGGAGAGGAGGGGGAGCACCATGCTACTAAAACGAAACATACAAAAAGCCAAGCAAGAACGTAAGGCTGATTCTGGGACTTTCTCAAACTTTTGAAAGAACATAGTGTGGATACAGCGCCCCCTAGTGGATATGTGTACTCAATGCAAAAATCTGAACCCTAAAGTGAACCAACATTCTATGACTTTCTCAGGAAACCCCTGTACATGACCATCATCTTCCTCACAAAACAGATTCCATTTATCTTAGAAACCTGTCTCAAAGCAATATAAGTTAAATTCCATGACAATTTCTAAAAATACTGTAACTGAGTGGAATCATGAATATGTAAGTACACACACACACACATAATTAATGGCAATAAAACCAATTTTAAGAGCTAAGGATAAAACACGGGGAGAGCACACCTCTGCTCTGGTCTACAAGTTCAGCGGTGCATGAACACAAAATGCACTGACCCACCTCCAGGCTTTGGTTCAGTTTTACTGCTTAATATGGATGCTGCCTCCCACCTTAACTAAATCTTATCATCCTCCAAGGGTCTGCTCAAGTTCAGGGTCTCAAGGAAGGCTTCCCTGGCAACTTTTACCCATTCTTTATACTTTCTAGGACAAATAATTTACACAGCATCATTGAACAATTATGTACAATCTCTGATGGTTCACTGATTGCTTCATGTGACTTCATTTTTTTTTCCAACCTAATGTTTAGCCCCTTGAGGTAAGGGGTATCAGACGAGACAGGCTCTTACGACTCTTACAGCTTTAGGTCTGTGACTGGAACAGGGCTGTTATCATATATACTGTTTGGGTGAATTAACTGGGGGAGCAAGGAATGATGACTCCTACAAACATTCTCTCCCTGAACCTCTTCCTTTACTGATAAAGCATCTTCCTCAAATCCCTTCCTGCCCTTCCTTTTGGTCTCAGCCGGTGAGCCTCACCTCATCATTTGCTCTCTTGTTCTTTTGGGGGGCCTCCTTCCATCACTCATTCCCACAATGACTCCCATTCTCTTTTGCATTTCCAACTCTAGTGTTTTGGGGCTTCCTGCCTTCTATCTCTCAATGTGTTCACATCTCCCCTATTCTGCTGGTCCCCTTCTTTCCACTTTTGCTTTCAGCAGTTTAATTCAGGCCTAGCTTCGCCACTGCCACAATACCGAATTTCCAGTGGCTTTCACTGGACATGTATATAGGTAAAGGTTTCTTTTTCACTTTAGGAATGTGTTCCAATAATTTCTCTTTTCTTTAGTTTTAGGAGACTATCATCATTGTGGGGCATAGTTAAAGAATTTGTCATCTCTACATTTTGGAAACTGGAAAGCCTCTTAGGCACAGAATAATTATCAGATTAATTACCTAGGTTTTTGTTTACAATTCAGCTAGATGGATCAGTGCATAGAGTACTGGACCTGGAGTTAGGAAGACTTCTCTTCCTGAGTTCAAATCTGCCCTCAGACACTTACTCAGACAGTGGCCATGCAACTCTGAGCAAGTCATTGTCACAGAGAGTCAGACATTATAATTCTTTGTTTCTGATGTTATCGGAACATCTTTACCATCCCTTTCTCTTACCTCTACTTACAATTTCACCAACCTAGCTCAGGCCTCCATTGCCTCCTGGGTGGGTGCTTCTATTCCCTATCCCCAGAACACACTTCCTCCTTATTTCTGCCTTTCAGTCTTTCAAGCCTCCTCAGGTGCCACCCTCTCTGGGAAATAAGACTTGCTATCCCTCTGTTTAAATGTTTCTAGAACACTAAGTCTGGATCTCTCCTCAGCCTTGACTCCTTTGCTCCCTACCTATTGGACATTATCATACATAGCCCCTTGATGTGTTTACCATGTTACATAATGAGAGTTGTGCTCATTATTTTAGGTAGCAATTTTCATCTAAGGGTTTCAAAAATGTATACAGAACAATGATAGTCAGCAAAATAATTAAAAAACATTCAACCAATATTTATTTAAGCACCCACTATATGGCATCCAAACACCTAAATCAAACATAGTTTTGTGAGCAAAGTCTTGACTATATAACAAAACTTTGGGATCTTAAGTCTGGAAATTATTTACAAAGTATTTAATTTTTTGCTTAATTTGGTTGTTTATGTTCAAAGTTAAATCTTAACCTACTACTAACATTTTTACTACTTTGACAGTGGTTAGAAAAAAAAGAGTTGGCACGGTTCCACTGCCAATAAACCGTACGTAAATTGTTAATCTTCTGAAAAGTTATGTAAAGGGCCACCCTGACAAAAAGAAACATTGACGCTTGGGTCATTTTGAATTTGAGAGGAGGAATCTGCAATAATATTCCTAGTCTGTTTAATTGTAGGATAGACATAATTTAAAATAATTAACATTTATATTTACCATGTTTATTGTTTCAGTTTGGTATTTGCAAAATAAACCTATCACGTCTTTGGCAACACATCAGCTTTGTTGGACCAACACTGAACAAATAACAGCACTCAGGACCTTCCAATGGGAAAGCTGTGCTTCTGACCCATAGCCCAGGAAGGTGTTGCATCAGTCACACCATGAAAGTACTTAAAATAGCACTGTTTAGGGAAACTACTACTTTGCCAACTTTTTTTTCAGGCTAACAAGACACTTAAAAGAGAGAAATGGAAGCACACACATACACACATACACACACACACACACACACAGACAAAGAGAGAGAGAGAGAAATCTTTTAACGAGTAGGGTCGCTCATGACTAGCCTAGGATACTCAATGCCGACAGCTGAGATAAACATAATTCTAAACAGATCAATGGCAAAATGTTTGTCCTCTTTTAAAAACGATCTTGGCTTTGCTGTTTGTCCAGAGCTTTCTACCAGTCTTTCTTAACCCCAGGAGGTGGGAAAAATCTGTTAAAATTAAAAATTTGCTTCATCTCCATACTTTACTAACTATAGACACTACAGTGTCAAATGAGACATTACCAGAGAATGGAATCACAGTTGCTGACTGTTTTGCCTACATTTTAATCATTGTTATGCTTTATGCCTCTTTCCCTCTAGATTATGCTTATTTTCATATTCTTTTGGGATGATTTAATGCCTCCTGGGGATGCAATGAAAAAATGTGAAACTTTAAACAGAACTTTAATGTGTTTATTAACAGGAAAAAACAAACACCCCTATGTCTAGAAACCTACAATATTTTAAAAGTTTTCCACTTTTTCTAAGCAAATTTGTCTGGAAGAATAAAATATCCCTTTGGCAATGGTTCCAATTATACAACTGCTACATAAAAGAAAACCATCACTAGTACAACTGGTATCACTCACATATAATGCTAACAAGTTAGGAACACCAGAGAAAGGAAAGCAGTCTGGAGAAAGGAATGACAAAATTATACAACTTCAGAAGGAGATTGATAATTGGCTTGTTTCGAAATTTTACGGATTCTATTGTGCACATGGAGAAGACATGATTCCTTAATAAGTTGGGAGACATTCAGATTTTTAAAAGGTATAACTCCATGTTATCCCAATCTCCCAATGTTCACATTTTAATCACTCAATCCTAAGAGCCTATATATTTGTTACTTCTCTTTACAAAGAATTATATAATTCATTTGTACATTCAAAAGGAAATTCACCCAGACATTTTTGATGTTGTGGACTAAATTCTTTGAATATTTTGTAAGAATAAACTCTAAGATATTAAGGGATTTATCACTAACCCATAATATATAACATATCTAAAATTTGGTAACATTAAATTTTTATAACTATACATACCTGAAGTTAACATACTCTTCTTGTTTTTTAAAAAAAGAAGGTAGTCCCTTTGTGAAAACAACAACATACATTGTATTAGCAAAATTTAAATATTGTAGGCCTTCTTTCTTACCTAAATTATCTTGATATTTAAATCAACAGGAATCATACCAGCATGCCCCCCCTCAACTGATTCTAGGCTTTGCTGTTTCTTTTCCCCTTAAAACCAAAGGAAAAGTCCTATTTCCTGTGGAGAGTGTATTGGAGCTGCTGAATATATTTTTAATGGTTTACACTTCCTTAATTAGTTGCTCTACACTCTTAAGGCTTTATCTACACAGTGACCTAAAACAAAGCAAAATATGAGTTCCAGTTCATTTTTAGCACCAAACAGATTACTTGTGGAAGAACTTTTATGATTCATTCAAGTTTTCCCACGGCTGGGGGTTGGGGGGAATAATTTTCATGATTTGAGAGTTCCTTTTTAAAGTGCAGGTGGTTCAAATCCTGTTTTAGCAAGCATCTTTCTACACTTATGTGTCTATAAAATACAATGCTGTTCCAAGCCCCAGCTATTCTCTTCTTAGAAACTATTCAATAGAGAGACTCTAGTACCCAAAAAAAGGTGAACAGTTCCTTTGAGTTTGACTCATATTAACCATATTTGGAGATTCATTTTACTTTAAAACTCTGAATTCTGAGATGAATAATAAGTGCCACTCCTTAATTTATTATCACATAAATTATGAGTGTGCACCTTCCCTCTAAGTACCAGATTAGAATTTCCAACTATCTATGGGGTGTCTGGATAGTACATCAAACTTGTGTCTAAAACCAACCTTATTTTCTTTTTTCCAAAATATAAGCTTCCTTTTGCTAACTGATTTTTTTAAAAAAATTAGACTAGAAAAATTAATTTCTGATGAACGCAGACTTCTTTCTTCCTGCAAGTATAGGCTCAACAAGCTATTATCACCAGAACAACTCACCAAATTTTGGGTATCACCAAATTTGGGTACTAAAAGAGAAAACAAATACTTGTGTTTGTACAAAACCTCAGCATAGCTACAACTTAAAGTGTTCAAATAAAATAATTGAGGGACCTAAGCAGATGATATTTGAGGTCCGGCTAACAAAGTAAGAATTCTTCAATATGAAAAAAGAAAACATTTGTGGTCATACCAAGTCCATAAAAATCACAAAAAGGTAGAGTACACATAGAATTGTTCCATATTCAGATGTAAACCCTCTGAGATAGATGAAAATGTGATCAGCCTTAAAACCCCATTTTGGGGACATTTTCAGTTTATAGACGTGATAAGTGGAAACAGGTGTTCCAACTTATTTTCAAATATGATTCAGGAACTTGGGTGATTTTCTTTAAACGTCTTAAGGATCTGGCTAATTGTTCAATTAATATTGTATTTTCCACTTTGAAACAATCATGACAAACATAGGACCTGTTAGGTTCAAATGTAAAGACTTACGGACATAAGTTTCTTAGCAGCAGGGCTTCCCACTTTGGAACTATTTCCTGCTGCAGCAGCTTTCCAGATCCTGAGTGGGGAGAAGTTTCACACATGAAACGAGCCATATTGGACTGTCTGGTTTGGAGCTGTTATGTTCTCCTTTGTTTAGTACTAATATTCTCACCATCAACCCATTGTTGGCACCAGCAATGGCAGCTTATCCCCACCCCCTTTTCCTCTATCTGGATGGTTATATACAATTTGCATTTTCTTTCTGATTTTGTAGAGAATGACTTATCCAGCAAGTATGTGCTAGAATAAACTAGCTGTCACTGATGCCACCACAGACTCAGCAGCTGCCACTATATACTATATGCTGGGTTCATGTTTAATTCTGAATTTGTATTGGTACTATTTGCAAATGCAAATATTTATGACATCTATATTTTTGCTCAGTTTTGAAAGCTTTATGCAACTAGAAGGATTGGGGGAATCCTAGAACCAAACTGTTTCCTGAACTTCCATAACTTTCCAATGACCCTAAATCTAGATAGGCCTTCTTAGCACAGCTGGAGACTAGATGAGGTTCTGTATCCATCAGACAATCCAAACCTATAATCCTAGAAAGGGTTTGAGGATGTCATTGAGAGCTTGGGCCCATGAGCAACTTGGTAGTGCATAGTCTATGCTGAAGGTTTATAATGAGTTAAATCACTTAAATGAATGGGCCTAATCAACAACTCAGCCCATTTGCTATTTTAAAATCTAGCAAAAGTAAACATTCTTAAATTGCTGTACAGTACCATGTCCTTGAGCAAAGTGCTCTGCTCTGAATGCCTGGTGGCACAACTTCTCCTGCCACTGCTCCTGTGGGGGAAGGGAGCATGGACTGTCACCTTCAGCCAAAGACCTGACCTACTTCCTCGCAACACAATCATAGCAATATTTGATTTTAGAACCTGAAGGGCATTTTTTTCTTTCCCTTTCTCACCACTCACTATTTTCCCTACCTTTCTCACAGTCAATCATAACCTTCATTTTTGTCATGTACATTTTTGGTTCACAGAGAGTAAGATCTTCAGACGTGGAGAAAACAAATAAACCAGGTCATGGTACTAGTCATGCTCAGTTCATGTGCCCGTTCCTCAGACCTCTGACCAAAGGCCACCCAGATTAATAAGTAATTCTAAAATCACAGAGATTAAATAACATCTAGTTCTCTGGCCAAAATAGACTCGCATGTCCCTAATACACATTCTTCTTTCCTAAACCAATTCTTCTATCACTTTCTTCCCAGAATATTTTTAGAATGTCAGCTTATAGTGTTAATATCCCATAGACCTTATTTAGCCACCATTATCTATTAACAAACAGCATAATTTATTCAATTCTATGGAAAAACCATAGTCTACTTTTGCCACCCCATAAATCACACATATCCATTTATGGGGATTCCAATAATTATGTGAGCTGAGAGATCTTACCTGAATTTAAAATATATACAGGTAACTGGTTCTTTTGAGGAAGACAATATATAAAACTATAAACTTATAAAACAGATCTGGCAATTATCAAATTTAGAAATATTTCTTCACAAAATGTCATGGTTTCCCTAATATACTTAAATGCTTTTAAAACATTACTAACCATTTGCTGAGGAAATTACTAACATTTTAAAGATCACTACCAAGTGAATGGATCCATTTCTATGAATGTGTATTTGTATGTATGTGTATATATATATATATATATATATACACATATACACACAAATATATACAAATACACACTCATATATATATATGTATGTATACATATATACGTACATGTATGTGTGTGTATTTTGAATAGATGCTTCAAATGGAAAACAAGGTGGGCCCCAAAACTGAACAGGTTCAAGACAATATGGAGGGATAACTAGAAGGAAACTGTACAGTTCTTATGCCCAAAGGGCTATGAAACTATGTATACCCTCTGGCCCAGCAATATCACTACTTAGTATGTATCCCAAAGAGATCAAAGGAAAGGGAAAAGGACCCATTTGTACAAAAATATTTACAGAGATCCTTTCTGTGGTGTCAAAGAATTAGAAATTAAGGGAATGCCCATCAGCTGGGGAATAATTAAACAAGTTGTGGTATGTGATTGTGATGGACAGACAACTCCTGTGCTCTTAAGAAATGAGTCATAAAAACCTGGAAAGACTTTTATAAACTGATGCAAAGTGAAGTGAGCAGAACCAGGAGAACATTAGCGTAGGCAAATCAACTATGAAAGACTTAGCTCCTCTCATCAAGACAGTTCCAAAGGACCTAGGATAAAAAGTAGTATTCACCTCTGGAGAGAACAACGAAATCTGAAAGGAGACTGAAGCATGCCTTTTAAATTTTATTTATTTTGTGTGTGTGTGTCTGCTTTTGCAAATGCCCAATATGGAAACAGTTTACATGATTTCATATATATAACTGATATATAATGCTTGCCTTCTGAAGGGGTAGGGAGGGGTGAAGAAGGGAGAGAATATGTAACTCAAAATACTTTTTAAAATGAATTTTAAAAATTTTTCTTCATGTAATTAAGAAATATGTAATAAAAAATAAAAACATTTTTAAAAGAAATTATAAAGTTCTTTTAACTCAACTTCTTCCTGAAAAACTCATCTTTTTAATATCAAAAATCTTCCCAATAATCTCATCGAGGGATGGTCGGCAGATTTCTCTGCCTTAGCCGTCTTCAAGGAAAGGCTGGTTTCATGTAAGGGTTGGACAAGATTGCTGCTGAGATTCCTTCAAAGTTGCAACTCTTCCAAGGTCATATGGCTAGGAAACAATAAAGTCGGGACTAGAACCTAGGTCCTTTCACTTCCAATATAGCACTCTTTCCACTACACTTTGCTATGTCTCTCTGGTCTTTAAGGGAAAAATAAAGGTTATTTTTTTGTAGCTGTCCCTTATTCTTTAATATAAGTATGGCATTTATGCTTCCTAGGAGGTTTTAAGACTTACAGCTGGAAGAGAATCTTGGTGATAATCTAATCCAGGCTCGGAGAAGTAAGCAGCCTCCTAAGCCCACATACAACCCAAGCCCATCACAAGTGGGGTTTGAACTATGGTCTTCTGATTCCCAATCCAGGGTTCTACCCAACATATGATGTTTTCAATAGCAGAATTCAATACAAATGGAATTTGTAATTGGAGATAGAACTTATATTTGGAGAACTTAAAGCTGACAAAAATGGTTAGTCGAAGACAAAGATTTCATAAAAAAAGTTCACCACTATTTATTTTTAGATTGCAGCTTGTGGGAAATATGTACACTGGGGAGAAAAAGAAATAAAGCATCAATAAAGATTTCTGAGACTCATTATTTAATTTACTTATGAGAGCTCTGAACTATGAATTCTTCTTTCCCACATTTGTTTCAGAGTCTCTGGAAAAAAAATGAAAACGTCTGGAAGGCATTTATTAACATTAAATCCTAAACTTATTTTTGCTAAAGACATGCTAAATGTATTTAAAAAATCAGATCTGAAAAAATAATTTATTTGATCACTCTTTTCTTCTTTAAGTCATTAATTTACATTCTTTGTTGGCTAGAAAACTGCTATTTCTTATTTAAAATCTTCAAAGGCTCATGATTTTCTTAGTGTAGAAACTTCCAGCACAGATATTTACTTTATCTTCTCTACATCTTTGGAAATATTCTTTGTGAGTCGTTGGAGCCAAAACATCTTTCGCCCTATGGCCAACCTAGTCAGGAGCATTTCTGAACTTAACTAGTTGATTTTCAGACTTCAGACATAGGACCCATCACTGGACTCTGAGTGCTCAATGAGTCAACAAGAATTAATTAGAGACTAAAGTGTGGCAGGTATTCTGTTAGGCACTAGGAATGAAAGTAGTTGGTGGTTTCAAGGAACTTACAGTCCAGCTCGGGGAGTCACATACTTTATGCGCATAGGGGTACTGAAAAGAGAAAAAGTTAATTTTGGTGGGAAAGCACCAAAGGCTATAGTGGTCAGGAAATGTTTTACAGAGGTGGTTTCTCAGCCAAGCCTTGAAGGAAATTCTAAGAGGAAACAATGAGCAAGGAGTGCATTTGAGGCATCAGGAACAGCTTGCTCAAAAGTAAAGAGAAAAGAAAGAATCTCTTCTATGAGGAATAGTAAATAAATACAAGGGTAGCCAGAAAGACTCATCTTTATGAATTAAAAACTGGCCTCAGATACTACCTGTGTGACCCTGGGTAAGTCACTTCACCTTGCTTGCCTCAGTCTCCTCATCTGTAAAATGAGCTGCAGAAGGAAACGGTAAACTGCTACAGTATCTCTGCCAAGAAAACCCCAAAAGGGGTGACAGAGAATTGTACATGATTGAAACAACTCACCAATAATAGCAAAGAAAGATAATTTAGGTGAACAATAACGTGAGTGAAGGGAATGATATGTCATAAAGCTTGAAAAGAAAGGATGAAACCAAGCGGCAAAGAGCTCTAAATGCCAGACAGAAGTGATCCTAGAAGTAACAGGTATCCACTGGGTCATAATGACGAGGAGAGTGACACGGGCAGGCCTGCATTTTAAGTGATTCACTTTGGCAACTACACAGAGAATGAGCTGGTATCAGGGGAAACTTGAAACAGAAAGAGATCAGTTAACATTTCTTCTAGCTGAAAATTAACTGAATCGATGTGAATATTGGAATCTAGGTGGCAGACAACATCAAGGGCAGAACCTGGACTTAAAGATTTGAGTTCAAAATTAGCCTCAAACACTTACTAGTTGTATAACCTTGGACTAGTCATTTAACCTTTGTCTTCCTCAGTTTTTTCATCTCTAAATTGGGGATAATGACACCACTTATCTCCCAGGGTTGTTGTAAGGATAAAATGAGATATTGTGTAAAGCACTTTGCAAACCTGAAAGCACAATGTAAGTGCTAGGTATTCTTGTTGTCATATATTGATTTATTGAAATACAAACGCACTTTAAATGCAACTTTTAATTTTAACAAATATTAAATTACTCTAGTTTTTCTTCCTTTTTATGCTAAAAAGTTAATAGCAGGAAAATACAAGCTTTATATCCCATGCTAGTAAGATATGCTTATCTGTGATATGAGGCAAAATCATGGAAGAGCTATATTTCCCTGGAAAGATTAAGAAAAAGAAAACAAATCAGACCTTTAAATGAACTCCAGAAAAACACAAAGGTAAAAGAGTTCATGAATTCAGCACATGAGGAATTTATGAGACAACTTGGGTTAGGCAACACATTGGTACTTCCCAGTGTTTACAGAGCATGGAAAGAGTTCAAAAGAAAATGTATATATAACTATCTGCTTTAAAGGACTTTATCAAAGTTGGTAACTCAAAACAAAGAATGACCTAAGTTAAAAATAGAATTCTAATTATACCACCACCATTTTCCTGAGAAACAGGTCTCAAAATCAGGGCCATAACAATCTTTTAATTTATAATTAAACTTCCTAGTAACCCAATCATATTAATTGAAGGTGTTACAATTCTCTGTAAAAAATTCACCAAGCTCATTCTTTTACTAAATTCATTTGTAAGGTAGACAGGAACGCCAGACTGGCCTTTGAATTTATCCATATATTATCCACACAAAAGAATAACGGCACATAAACTCCATATAAATATAATCTATTAATCTTACTATTATTACTAGATACACACAAAAAATAAAGTAGATAATTACATTAATGCCCTATTGGAATATTCTCTTCACATGCAAAGCAAACCCAATTTTAGTGCACAAATTTGAATTTGTCTTTTTAGTCTGCCAGCATGTACTGAGTTAGATTAATCTTTCTCATTTATACTAAGTTTGTCATAACTTTTATAACCTCTCATATAAATTATAGGCATAAACTAGAAGGCAAACAGTATTTAAGGATGCTATATTTACTTCTGGAAGACAATTATTTAGCTAACTCACAAAATATCCCTAAAAGATGGATCAATTTCATTATATTTTACAGATCAAGATTGGATTTTCAGCAGCAGCTATCCATAAGAGGTAAACCTGGAGTATTTGTATAAGAAGCTGATTGTGTAGGGAACGGTGCTGACATTAAGGGCAGAGTAGGTACACGAGCCTGGACAAGGAGGAAACTTCATGTTCCTTCTTGTTTTGAGAGGACACATATGGTTCCAGAATCTCTTTGAGGAGAGACACCAGAGAGGGGGAAAGAAAGGATCTCACTAAAATGGCTGACAGCCCTTCAAATGTCTTTGACTTCCAGTATGCTTCCCTAGAGATGTCAGGGAATTTCCCCCTGGGTAAAACTGAGACCCTATCTTGATGTTCTGTGATATATCTCACTCCAAATCAGAAAGTGCCTTCACTCTATTTTCTGAAATGTCTGTAAACCTTTAATTTGTTTGCTATAAATTGGATAAATGGGTTTACTTGCTATTCACTAATTTGTGACAGTCTTTTGTGCAATTAGCATTTGGTATGAAGAAATCAACCTTTTATATAAGCTTGAAATACATCCCTGTCCTCTAAGGGACAGTGACTAAAGAAATGGTTTTTGAACCTGAGAGAAAAAATCATTCTCATACAGGAGTAATATTTAGAGGGGAAAATAGATAAAATTCTACATGGGCACTCCCACTCTGAAGAAAGCTGAGTGGCTAGCCTCTTCCATTCTTCTGTTGTCAAAGTTTCCCTTGGATATAGGTGGATATCCCAAGATATCTATTCATGCCTTCCCGTTAGCTGAACTTGGACATATACTTACATATAATCTATATAGGCAACAGATACATGTTATCCATACACATGTATTCACACACACTTTACAAATAAAAAAAAAAAAGAATGCGAAGATCTGAGGATCTTACTTCCAGCAACCATGGAAGGGAAGAAAAATAACTGACTTTGTGTCCCATGCTATCTATGCTCAAAACCTTTCTTAAAGTGGAGATTGCTACTAACAGATTTGTTTTTTACAAGAGAGGAAAGACACTGCCCTAGAACATTACAGTTCAGCAACGCAAGCAAACTAAGTACTGCTTCCAAGTATGGCCAATCTCGTGGGATAGTCTATCTGGTCTACTTTTGTCCCTCCATTATGGAGTTCCAAAAAGTCCTACCATCACAGGTGAGGGGGTAGCCAGTTTCCTACTTCTTATCCATTCCTAGACAACTGCATTGTATCCCATAACATTTTAACACAAATCAACAGACATGTCATCTCAAGGTATAAACTCTCCAGCGTTAGAGATAACAACCTAGCTACACTTTCTCATCCTATGCAACCATGACATAAGACTGACTCTAAGTCTTTCACAGAGGGTCCACCAAGACAAGCTAGCTAGAAGTCTCCTCTAGATGAAGGAATCTTAAAAATGGAGTATACAGCTTATATGCAGATAGATGGATTTCAGAGGGGTTCATGAACTTGGGAAAAAAGTATACCTCTTTCCTGAATAACTTTTTGTTTCATTTCTCAACTTAGGTATTTTATTTCATTAACTTAGGGTCCATCTGCTACATCAAACCAAGAATCCAGGACACAAAATAGATAAAGAACACCTTGTCAAGCCATTTTAACATTAGAGCATGTAAACTGTCCATTGTTATGCCAGGATCACACATTCAGAGCTGAAATGTATCTTAGAACTCACCCCAACCCCCTCATCTTAAAAATGTGCAAACTGTGAACAAGGGAAGTGAAGTGATTTGGCCAAGGTGGTAAGGGCAGAGTAGGGATTTGAAGTCAAGCCTTCTAACTCCAAACCCAGCACTCTTCCTTCCATATGCTTATTCCTTTCTAGTCAGACATCTCTCTGCTGATATTCTTTATTTCTGTGCAATTCCTCACTGGAAGTGTGACATGGTGGATCAGCACTCTTTTTTTGTTGTTTGGGTGACTTTCAATTTTAGTTTTTTAAAGACTGGCTTTACATGATTTGCTGCCATATATTACAAACTAGAGAATACTGTTGTGAAAAAAGATGGGTCTCTGTTTCTTAGAGAAGCTTTGAGACAACAAAAACACTGCATGATTTCCCAAAGACTTCTAGCCCCCTCTTCTATTCTTATTTAAATCTGAGTTTTACCTCACCATCCATGCACACTGACCAATATACGTACCAATGGACCATTTCTATGAGCTGTCCACAGAACTGCAAATTACAGTCTGAACAGCGGGCGCTCTTTGTTTCCTTGTTTTTTATTGTGTAGACAGGTCAAATTCCTTTGAATACCAATCAATCACTTTTAAATGACTGTAATATAAAAATTAAAACAAATACTTCAATGTTGTCTAAAGAACAATTCACCATCTATTGGGAATGCCTCTTCCATTTGAATTCTCTAGGACTGGAATTCCTTTGTCAAGTTTTTCCCTGTCTTTCAGTCTCCCTAAATTTAATAACCAGGCCCCAAATAAGTTATCTTCATTTGTCACTGTCTTTCAAGATGTCTTGCCTGATTTTGACATATACACAGTAGGTACCTTTTCGGAAAGAACCTTTAAAATGCTATTTTACTCTTATGAATCATGTAGTGCTTAGGATCAAGAATAGCAGAAATGATGCTGTCTTATATTATCTTCGCCTTTCTAGAACTATTAACGTATGGTCTTCTGTAAGATTCTATTTGTAAAAGCTTGCAAGAGTGACCTTGGTGTTTATGAAAATCATTACCCAAACTTATTTGTAGGGACAGGACCGTAGGTATGTAGATTGGTAGCCATTAATATGTTACGCAACCTTTGGTGGCAGTAGCAGACCTGAGCTTTTTTCCCTGAGGCTTTGCTATTTTCTCTCTTTTTGATAGCTTAAGAATCTACCCTTTGGAAGCGTCACACTCACGTTGCCTCTAGCGTGAACGTCTTCTGTGTGTGCCTGGTCTAATAAAGGCCTTCTTCCCGTATTTCTTTCTTTAATAGATATTTCTATTTCCTCATATAGCATATCTAGAATGTGTTATTACATTTCGAATGGGGTATCTTCACTGCCACTTATGAAGAAAAGAGTCCATTATAGAAATCTCACAAATATTCTCAAGTTTTCAGTGCCTGCCTTCCAGGTCCTTAAATCCTCTCAGAATGCTTTTCTCAACCATCTTTCTAAAGACATGTTTTCCCTCCATAGTTGCTTGCTGTATCATAAAACAATACTGCTGAGAACTTCAGCCACCCCCTGTGAGGCCTGACAAATGAGGTTATATCCAAACTGTTGCTGTCCTTGGTTGTCACTTCTTTCCACCTGGAAAGAGAACCAAGGATTTACTGATAGAGGCCATTTACAGGTTTCTATGTCCTTTCTGTGTCATTGAGGATTTACATAGGCTATTGGACAAACTGCTGAGCCTGGAGTCCGCAAGACCTGCGTTCAAATGCGGCCTCAGACACCTACTAGCTGCGTATCCCTGGGCAAGTCACTTAACCCTGTTTGCCTCAGTTTCCACATCTGTAAAGTGATATGGAGAATAAAATAAGCCACTCCAGGATCGTATTGTTGCCAAGAAAAATCCAAACGGGATCACAAAGAGTAGAACATGACTGAAATGAGTAGACAGCAACAATTTAGGAAATAGTGATAATCTATTTGTTTTTCATCTGCAGCTTATTATGTAAATAAGTCAATTTGAAATTTTCACTCTTGGGTACTCATTTTTTCCTTATTTTTTATTACATCATCTAATTTGGAATTTACTTCAGTCTTTGCTCTAACAAAGTGATGGAATGAATGCAAGTAAATATTTTTATTTAAAAGTAATTCCATATGAATAATTGGTCATTTAGTCTATTAAAATATAATTAATTTCATTATTTATTTATTTTTTTTTTTTATTAAATAAATTTATTTAACTTTTTACATTCATTTTCACAAGATTTTGGGTTCCAAAATTTTCTCCCCATTTGTCCCCTCCCCCCTCCCCAATACACTGGACATT
>CM053769.1:682845735-682893647 GCA_028658325.1 Potorous gilbertii
GTTCCCTCAGGGGGTTTATACAGAGATCCTTTGTAGTGGAGCTGGGGTGGAGCTCCAGCCTGCTCTGGGAGTCTCTGGCCGAGCTGCCTCAGCCTCTGCCGCCGCGGCCGCTTCCCAGGGGGTCCGAGTCCCGGAGATCCCCCGCTCCCCTCTCAGCCCGTCTCTCTCACTGACCTGTGCGTCTGTGTGTGGTGGGACCTTCGCGGCCGCCCGGAGATCCAGGTCCCTGCCGTCTGCTGGGCTTTGCTCGCTCCTCTCAGTGCCGCGTGGCCGGAGCGGGGGAGGGGAGCGCTCGGCCGGACAGGGCTCCGCTCCCGTGTCCAGGTTACCTTTGCGGTTGGCTCTTCAGGGCTCTCTGCAACGCAAATCTCCTTCACTGTGTTGCTGCGCGGCTTCCACTGCTCCAGAATTTGTCAGGAGTTCTTTTTACAGGAAATCTATGGGCTGTGGGTTCGGACCTAGCATAGGTAAGTCTTTCTACTCCGCCATCTTGGCTCCGCCCCCTAATTTCATTATTTAATACGTTTGGTGCTTACTATGCCTAGCAACTCCCCACCCTTTTCTTGAAGAATGTGTTCATGATATGTTCAGGTATGGGGTTTCTGTATAGTCTATAAGCCTTGACTCTTTCATCCCTCTGTTTTTTTATTCCTGAACTGCATTTTCACACACGTGTGTGTGCACACATGCAGAGGCTCCTGTTTGGTTCATCTTTTTCATCTGGTTTATTTCTAATAACTCAAGGGTCTTATCAAATCCTTCACAGATTTTCGGTACTTCCTTATCCTCTGTACCAAATTGTCAGTACCTAACCTGCAGTTATCTTCATGGGGTCTTTCCCTAAATGCTTATCATGAGAAGTGCTCAAATATCCCGAGAAGTAATGTTTCTTACTATCTCTGAACTCAAGACAAAATTAACTCCTCTATTTGCCCTTTCAAGAATAATCTTTTGTTGTAATTTCCTCTTATAGCCTGGTTCCTTTATATTGAGATTGTAGATTAAAATAATTCATTTCTTCTAGTAGCTTTGTCACTTTTTGGTCTCTAGACAAAAATCTCACATTTCAAAAATGAACAGCTAAGCTGGTGCTTATAGATAGCTTAAATATTATGTTATTCTCAGCATATTACTGGCTGATGTTTCATTCTGACCAGTCAACATGTTTGCTGTGTAATCTATGCTAACTCTCCCACTTTATCTGACCTTGAGTAGTGGTAGGATTATCTTTTTGTCTCTAATGTCACTATAACAGCTAACATTTAGGTAGCGTTTTAAGGTTTGCAAAGTTCTTTAAATATACAACCTCACTACCTCCTCACAAAACCCTTGTTTTGTGAGTTGGTCAGTGTTGTTATCCTAATTTTATAGGTAAAGAAACTAAGGATGAGAGAGTTTGGGTGAATTCTGAGGGTCTCCCTGACTCCAAGCCCCACTACTTCAAAGACAACATTCAATCTGGATAGCACTAGTCACTTTACTCACGTGTCCCTGATGCTACAACTCCTATTGAATGAATCCATGGCCATCCAACTGCCCCTCATAGGGATTTTCTGGTTTTTTAATCTTCCCTCTAATCAGGCCCCCAATTCATCTGGGCCCTGTCTTGTCCAACATGTTTATTCATAAATTAAATGAAGGTATCTAGAAGATCTACTCAACTAGATGACTAATAGCCTAGATGGCAGAATGGAGATCCAAAATGATCTCAATGGGGCTAGAATTATGGACAAATTCTAGTGCAGTGAAGTTTGTGAGTTTGATCAGATTACAGGAACTACGATCCTGGAGTTCAAAAAAGGAAGTATATGAGTACAAGGTGAGAGATGTTAAATATGACACGGTGTTTTTAAGTACACTGCCCAATCAATGGGAATCAATGGTGTGATATAAGTCAAAATAGCCAATCTGTTTTCAGGCTATTATTAAGAATAACAAGACTTGGGCTCAAATCCTACCCCTGATGCTGACTATCAGCGTCATCCTAAGCAAGTCACTTAACTCACCTTCGGGCTTTGTTTTTCTTTGTTGTAAAATGAAAGGTTTGAACTAGATGACCTCTAAGGTCCTTTCCAGCTTTCGATGTATGAGCCTAAGGTATGATGATTTGGACTTTAAAAATCACCATTACATGTACATTATCTTGCTTTATCCTCACAATCAACCTATGATGAAGGAGGAAACTGAGGTTCAGGGAGAGTAACTGACCTGAGCAAGGTCTTACAGTTAGTAAAGGTCAGAAATATGGTAACTAGAAAGAGGAAGGGGACAGTGCCACAGGTGTTAGGCAGGCCACATCTGGAGTACTGTGTTCAGTCTGGGGCACCATATTTTAGGAGGAACATTAATAAACTAGAGCACAACTAGAGAAGAGATCACAGGGAACTGAGACCATGGTACTTAAAAGCTGGTTAAAGAAATTATGGATGTTCAATCTAGAAGAGAGACAACAATGGTTGGGAGAAGATGACTGTGGTCTTCAAACATATGAAATATGTAACATGGAAAGGAGATTATACTTGCTTTCTTTGGCCCCAAATGGAAGAATTAACAACAATGGGTGAAAGTTGTAAAGAGAGATTTTGGCTCAAGATGAGGAAACATGACTTGAGAACTGCTATGGTCTAAAAGTGGAATGATTTGCTTCTGGAGAAAGGAAGAGTCTCATAAGGGGACTTGATGTCTTCAAGCTGAAGTAAAATGAACACCAGTCATGCAGGATGCATTTGGGATTCCTACTCAGGAATGGATAAGATTTGTTTACCTCTGACCTCCCTTTTAAAATATGGGTTCTTAGACTGACGTTTTATCTTGAAGAGGGTTTCACACAGAATGGGTTCTGCATAAACGGTTACGATTGACTAAATTAATCTTGTGTTTTAGAGAAATCACTTCAAAGTCTTCAAGCAAAAGAAAATACTAATTATGAGAAGATAAATCTAGATATCTCCTTACTTACCTTTGTAACTTAACAATAAAGTATGGGATTACTACAGGGATAGTCTAATTGCCCATTGAAAAGAGATAAGGATTTAGATTTTGTTAAACACACTTATAAAAAATTTTAAAATGAACATTTAGTATTTATTACAAAGCAAACAAAAGAAAAAGCCACAGTTTTTCTCTAGCAAAGATCACAAAATGCACTGTAATAATTGCAATATCACGGAAATATTTTGGAATGATGAGTTTTAGATGAATGCAGGAAGGACATCATTACAAAAAACAAAGCATAGGAAATATACTGTACAAAATAATCCTGTTGTGGCGAGGGAACAAGCTCTGTGATCTAATAGGATTTTTCCATTCTTAATGTGGTTGATCTCAGATACAGAGCAAACAAACGACCACGTTCTTTGGTTTCTAGAATTCTGTTTAGGTTCTCAAAAGATCTTATTTTCCCTTGACAAATAGTGATCAAGAAAATGAATTATTTTAAGAAAAACAAAACTAAGGTTTCTCGTTTATTGACATAATGGAGTAAAATACAACCAAGACCCATTTTCCCCCAAATAGCTTCTCTTTCTGTTCTCCTGTCCTTTCACTCAATCACCATTTCTTGCCAAGTCCTGTGCCAAGTACGGAGGACCCAAAAAGGCAAAAGGTGGTCTCACAATCTAATCTAATGCCCCAGTACTAAATCTAGCACTCAAAATAACAAATATAAGGAGATGAAAGGTTAAAAAGAGAAAAACTGAAAGTATTTGATCCATACAGAAGGGTCCAGAACTGATTTTTCCAAGATACATAATGACCTGGTTGATATTTTTGTGTTGGGAAGACAGTGGCAGCAGAGAATACGCACTAATAAGATAAAGTATTTGAGAATAAAGTGCAGGGTGCTAGAAGAGCTGGTGCTAAAGTCATTATCATCCCGTTGCAGGGCCTGGGGGATAAGACATATTATAATGCTATTATGGATTGGGTTTGTCCCATATAAGTTTCTGAACATTCCACTGCCATTGACTTTCCAGCCTCCTACTGAATCAATTGGTGCTTCCTCTGTCCTATGACTAGCAAGCTCTTATATCCAGCTACCAGGATCAACCAACAAATATTTATTAAATACCTACTGTGTGCTAGGCACTGCACGGAAAAATCCAAAAGAGAGACAATCCCCAACCCGAAGGAACTTGCCTTCCACTGGGGTGATAGAATATGTTCAGAGATAAGCAAACACAGGACACAAAAAAATAGAGTGATTTTTGATGAGGTAGCACAACTAGGAAGAGCAGGGAATGTCTCATGAGGGAGGCCTCCCTCACTTTAGTTGGGCCTTAGAGGGAACAAGTTTCCTAGAGGCAATGGCAAGTAGGAAAAGCATTCCAGGAACTGGGGACAGCCTGTGCAGAAGCTTGTACATGGGAGACAGAATGCTAGGTAAGGGAAACGACAACTAGAATACAGTGCATGAAAGGGAGCATTATGTTATCAGTCAGGAAAGAGAACCTGTAGCCAGATAATGGATGAGTATATATGCCAAACAGTGGGGAGTATATTTTATCTTAGAAGTAATGGAAAGCCAGTAAAGTTTTCTCCAAAGGAGAAACTCTTGAGAAATGTTGATTTGGAAGATGAACTGGAGAGGAAAAAACTAAATGCAAGACCAAAGAGGGAAAATGAAATAGCAGGGATGAAGTCTAGGTGATGTGGGTCATAGGGCCTGGTAAAGTATCTAGGATCAGAAACTGTGGGGAATGAGTCACTGGAGATCTATCCTCTCCATTATTGCCCAGAAGCTTCCTCTATGCAGTTACTGTCCTTCCCATGTTCCTTAGAAGTCTCAATCCTAGAGCCCTAGAGGCAGAGAAACGAAAATATTCCCAGTGTTTCTAAATGCCCTTCTAACTTCAATTTGAGGAATGTATTTTCACATAAAAATAATATTAAAATTTTTTTTTTTTACAAAACTTTGTCTGGGTTTCCTAATCTTGCCCAGGATGGAAGTGTAGCAGACATTCATGAATCTGATCCCAATGTATCCCAATGTATCCTTTGAAATGTTTTATTTATTCAACCTAGGTGGCTTTGCCTTTGACTGGGAATTCTGGTAGCCCTTCATTCCCAGGGATACACCATATTAGTGCCAGACTTGCTACGGACATCCAATGGGTATTGATCCTACTTTAGCTCAGAACTCCTGAATTCATGGGATTCACCAGCCTTAGCCTCACAAAGATATACACATCACCATGCTCAGCTCCAAGGCTTTAAATAGTCATTATACAGAATAAAAATTAAGATATGACAAATGAGAAATGATGGAAAAAATTTTGAGACAGTTATTACGTCTAGAGCTATATCATTTTAGTGAAACTTATGTTAGTCAAAAAAAGACTTGGGAAAAATGGAATAGCATGTCTATCCAATCTCTAGATGGAAGAACAATTTCTGATTTCTGAAGAGAAAAATAGATCCGGATAGATTCATTTTATATATATATATATATATATATATATACACACACAAATATATATGTGTATATATGTATGTATATACTTTTCCAGTATATACTCAAAGAAAAGCAAAAGAATAAATTTACATATATGTGAACATATGACAAGCAACTCATATAATTCTAAAATACAGAATGAATTTATATCAATATATAAATTTAATATTATCAATAATCAATAAAGGTGGATGAGTGCAGCCAGTAAGTATGGAATTTTAAAATGCACTGTGACCTCACTGGTGATTCAAAACTACACACTAAAGAACTTTAAGATGCCACCAAAGGTCATTCAAACAGGGACTGCTAATCTCTGCAATAAAATGGGGGAAAGTACTGGATTTAATACTGGAGGCCCCGATTTCCCAATCTGGCCAGTTACTGGCTAGAACACTTTGGCTAAGCCACCACTGCCTCTACCTCACGCTTCCCCATCTGTAGAATTATGGTCATAATACCTATCCTACTCACATCCTGGCGTTTTACAATCAAAGTGAAATGATTATATAAAATACTTTGAAAACTTGCTCATAATAGTGGCTATTATCATCTGTGGCCTAACACAGTGTTTTTCACATCGTTTGTACTTAACAAAGGTTTTTCTAACTGAACTGAAGGCTCAATAAACTGGCTTAATCTCTGTGGTGCCCAATCTGGCCATATGTAAAGGTAGTTTACTCAATAAACAGTTCATGCCCATCAGACCAGTGGTTTTACTTGAGTATATACCTCATGGAAATAACCACAAATTTAAAGTAATTTATTCCAAGATGTTTGTAGTGTAGTGCTACTGATGACCACAAAAAGAACAATAAAGAAGAAATAATCCAAATATCCAATGACAGAACAGCAAACTCAAGTACATTAAGATGAAAACTATTTTAAAAGGCAAGGATTCTGATATGTGAAAATCTTATGTAAAATAATTCCAAGTTTAAAAACTCCATAAAATAGAATGTACACATGAATTACAACTGTGAAACAACATATGCACATGAGATAACATGTCGCACACCAGAAAGACTGCTAGATTTAAATCCGGGAGACGTGGGCACACATCCGACCTCAGACACTTGCTAGTTGTGAGATCATGGATCAAAGGGCCATAGAATTAGAGCTGACCAAGACCTCAAGTCCAACAGCTTCATTTTACAAAAGCTGAGGCTCAAAGAGGTAAAATGACTTGTCCAGGATTACACAGAACAAGCTCAGTTCTTCCTCTTTTCATGACAATATTTCATGGAGTTGTGAAGAAAAGGTCTTTCAAAAGTTAAAGTAATACATAAATGTGAATGTGTTTTAAAGAAGACAAAAGAGAATTTGTAAGAATGGAGTTTCATAATGATGACTTTTTTGTTTTATAAATGGTTTAAGTTTATAGTTTAAGAGAACAGTAGTTAGGTTTCTAATCTGTAGAAACTTAAGTAGTAAATAAGTCATAATTATAACAATATTGTTTTCTACTATTATTCAATACAATTGAACAATATTTCAGTTATATCATAAAGAAAATAGCATGCTAAGGACTAGCTTGGAATTCTAACTGCCATGGTAGCAGCCTTTTTTTTTTGTATTCCAAACAACAGATTTACACATAGGATTTTGAAATGAAAATCATTTGTAAGTTGGAAACCACTATATTAAAAATAACAGAAACAGAAGTGAAAGAGATTCACTCTAAAGGTGACATGTGATAGACACAATGAGGTAGCAATGCCATTCAATGAAGCTAGGGAAACTGTTGATGACAAAACTTGCGGTTTAGACGATTTCCTGTTTATACCCTTCCCTAATACTCTTTCCTTTACACTCTTAAATTATCTCTGGACCTATTTCAAATGACAAAAGACACAGGATTCCTCATTATAACTGAATTAGAATCACAATAATTCAATTAAACAAATATTTCTAAGACATACACAATACGCAAAGAAAGCACTGTGCCAAGTTGTTGGGATACAAGGCTGAAAAATGATTCAATCTCAGCCTCCAAAGGTCTTACAATATAATTATGGGGGAGGGGAGTAGGATACACATACATAAATGTGATACAAAAGATAGAGATAAGGACAAAAAAATAAAGATTCAGGCAACACCTTGGCAGAAAACGTGAGGAAAGTTCACATCCCGGTGGAGATATCAGCGAAGTCTTCATTGAGGAGGTGAAGGAAGGGTATTTCATTAAGCAAAGATGTGAAGACAGAAGACTTACAGTGCAATGGAGGGTTTGACACATGACCAGATCAACTAAGATGGCAAGTGGAAGATGCTGGAAAGACTTGCTTCTGGGAGACTAGAGGACACTCTGTGCTGGTCTATGACATGACTGGGATCAGCCTTTTCCCACTGGTATCATCTTTCAAACTGTCTGAATACTGTGAAACCTTTTCTCTACATTCACATTGAAGGGGAAGGACTTCTCTCACTGATAACCACTGACACCATGTGGTAAGGGTAGAAGGCCCTAGGGATTCTTTCCTCCCTCCTCCAAATAGGCCAAGAGGTACCTGGGGTTCTGACCTTTTCCTTCTCCTTCTACACAGGGTCTGTGACAGAGGAGCCAGAGCCTCGGGAATTGAGGAGTCCAGGAATCTAGGCCCAATGTTGCAGCCAGTCTACCAGTAAAGATTTGGTGAGCAAGGGCCTGGGAACTAGCCCAGTAGGGCTTTGTGCTTGAACTTGGAAGAACTAAAGTTACAGAAACTGAGCTAAGCTCAGAGTCTAATTCCTCTCCCCTCCTTAGAGACTGAGGTATGGAGTATGGGGAGGGGATTCTGACTCCTTGAGGTATTGAGGAGAACCATCTGTATGTTTGTGTTAACTATATCTTTGAAGAATACACATACACACTCTCTCTCTCTCTCTCTCTCTCTCTCTCTATATATATATATATATATATATATATGTATGTATGTATGTATGTGTATGTGTGTGTGTGTGTGTGTGTGTGTGTGTGTGTGTGTGTGTGTATGCCTTTAAAAAAGATGATCTGACATTAAGTGGATAAGTGGAACTGGGGCCTAAAAATGAAGGAGAAATACCACTGGCATGGGTTTCAGTCAATGACAGAAAAGATATACACCACCCCTTTGGGTACTGGAGAACGCCGTGAAGGAATAAAAGGGAGCAGACTGAATCCTCAGACAGTGAGGGAGCAGCATATACTATATTATATTAGGCAATGGGGAATGGCCTCTACTATTCAGAGACAGGGTCATAACAGAGCAAAGCTAGTTTTCAATTTGGCTGGAAGTTGTGTAATGGGATACTTTGAATTGACTGGAAAAATAGATTGGAGCCAGACTGCAGGAGACTTTAAATGCCTGGCTAACTACTTTGTATTTGTTCCTATGAGAGGAAGGAGCCAATGAAGTTTTTAGTTTTTAGACATGCCCTGACCCATGCATTAAGAAGGAAGATCACTTCTGTCACTGCTGGAACGATGGAAAAAAGAGTGGAGAGACTGGCAGTTAGGAAGCCTGCGTGACATAGTCTAGGTCGTAGCTGATGGAGTCTCGAACTACGACAACGTTCACGCTGGAGAGGAGAAGCACTGGGGATGCAGACATAAAAGGTCCTGGCATCTGATGAGATGCCAAGGGATGAGAGAGAAATAAGAGTTGGAATAATGCTCAGAAGTTTCAAGAGCGTGACAATAGTGGCACCAACAACTCTGAGGAAGTCAGCAGTAACAGGACTAATCATTAACCCTGATGTAGCACTTTGATGTTCAGTGACAGCTACATTCATATGGCACTTACCAGGTGCCAGGTCCTGTGCTGGTGCGTGACAACGTTTATCTCCTTTGATTCCCACTACAACGCTGGGAGGGAGGTACTCATTATCCTCATTTTACACAGCTGAGGAAACTGAGGCAAATACGAGTTTTTCAACTTGACTTTGTTCAAGGTCACACAGCTATTAAGTGTCTCGGGTCACACGTGAACTCAAGTATTCCCAACTCGATACCCAGGGCTCTGCTCACCAAGTCCCCTTGTCGATCCTGCTCTGCTGGGGAAGGCAGAAGAAACTGAGACGCAGGAAATCCCATTTCTTGCCCATGAAAAGTCATGGCCACTAGGGTGAGATTGAAAGGAAGACAAAGAGAAATGGAGGGGATGTCACGCAGTAAATAGTAAGAACGTGTGCACCACAGGACGGAGCATTAGGATCCAGTCAGTTAGTGCTAAAAAGAAAATCATTTATACACATAAGAATTTAAATCAAGGTCCACAAGGAAATTCTGTGAGATCAGAATCGCAGTTGTCCTTAACATCCATAAATTCTGAAGTTAAAGGGCCCAGGATGTTAACTTTGCTCTGCACCCTTAACTGTGTCAACAACTAAGAACAGGATTCCAGGCAGAAGGTCCAGAGAAACAGCAATTCTTTCTTTTTACTCTGAGCCATCACACTGCCACATCTGTCTCCACTAAATTAAATACTGCCGTCCTTAGTGTCTCAAAGGCCTCTTCATTTGCACATGGACCGGGTTGTACAAGCATTCTGTTTGGCATCTACCTCTTTTCCTTATCAAGGAGTTAAAAAGAACTTCTAAATATGGAAGCCCACCTTCATGGAAAACAGAAGGAGATATTCAGGGCCTGTCAATGAATTCTAAGGAGCAGGCCCTCTACTGAAAAGACAACCCGCCTTTCACATGTGTTTTTGTTTGCTTTGTAAATACTATGTGATCATGGTGTTTAAAGAAAGAGTAAATAAAAAAGGACTGCCGAAGCTAGGTGATTTTTTTTCTTTGAAATGTGTGGCCATTTGGACTTTATTGTTTATGGAAAAAAGAAAAGACAGGTAGCAGCAGATTTTGTTTTAAACTTTAACTCTATCTTCATTCCAAGAAACAGTAAGATGCATCCTGAGCATCTCTGGGTCAATTAAAGTCAACCAACTATCAATGCTGCAAATTTTCAAGCATGCCTGAGACCCAGATATGTTTAACAGACTTTAACCTAGAGAGAAGAAAGCATGAAAATGCGTTCACTTGGGAATTCTTTTATTCATGAGGAAGGGTACCTGTCAAATCATGAAAGATACTGATTTTCTGTGAGTGGGGAAGAAACAGAACAAAGACATAAATCTAATGGTAAGAATAAATATTTCCATGTATCTAGAAATCAAATTTTTAATAAAGTTCTTAAAACTTTTTCTTTAAGGACAAAGTTCAAAAGTGAAAGATGAAATAAAATAGATCAGCTACTTACGAACCTATTTAACACTGAAAATAAATGATGTGTGGATTTGAAAAAGTAAATGCTTGGATTGGTAGTACGGTCCTTGATTCAGGGCTTTCTTTTTTTTTTTTTAAATCCCAGCAAGGCAGAAAAGACAGTTCAGAAATTCCATGGGAAGAGTCCTTAGCTTAAACTTCTGAAATGTTTCTGAAGGGGTGCACCAAACATGCCTGACTTACCAAGGAATTTCCATTAGGTTTAAAAGGCCATCTTGGGACCAGAAGAAAGTCAAAGTCAAAGACAGCTGACCAAAAATAAGGCCAGGAGAACTCTGGAAAAGCTAAGGATAGCATTAGCGTAGCTGGAGGAAACAGACTAACATCCTAACGTGAATACCAATTTCGCTGAATTTGTTATAAGTATGAGCACTGTATAATATGGTGTAACGACATAGAAGAATGAGTTGGTTATCCATTACACCTTTATGGAAGAGAGGAAGCACACTGCTTTATCCTCTCTTAAAAATGGGTACAAATGATTCATATCTAGACAGCTATGATGGATTAGTGGAGAGTGGTTCAAAGACTCCAAATCAAGGGGGTGGCCAAGAATGTATACTGTGGTCATAAGCTTGCTAAGTTTTGGGGGAGTGTATCAAGAACACTTCTGTGTAGCTTCTGTGCTCAGTTATGACATAAAAAAGGGGGAACATATGGACCTATGTACATTATCTGCCTTTTTCCATTACTGTCTCCAGTAACTAACTGTATATGGAACCTAGTCCTGACTTTAAGTGTAGTATACAGAGGATATCCCAACTCACTCCTCTATGAAACCAATCTGCTCCTGTGCATAAGAAGGAAATCTAATGATAACGATTAAATAATTTCATAAGACTTGACATGAAGCATAACATTCACACACTAAAAAAAACAAGTCGTATCAGGACATATTAGTTCTAATTGGTCATGTTCAAAACCCAAACTTTTCTAGTAAAACCTTCTGAGGATAACTCAGTTTGGAAAAGTGACCAACTCAAAGTGGGTTCAATTTTTCATTTTTCAACACTGAGAAAATTTCCTTTCTTTGTATTTTTTTAGGTCAGCTTTTTTCTTCTAAATAGCTATTCTATAAACAAATAAAACTTGCAGTCCATTCTCTTCAGTGTACAAATGCTAACATTGCGTAACCTGAAAATGTATTATTAAGTAATTTGTAGGATTAATTGGTAAACAGGCCACATTTCAACCACATGCTGTAAGCAGCATTTTGGCCCGTCCTGGCCTGCTCTCGCCTCAAGGTTTCGCGCTGCTCTGCATTAGCAGAACAAACATCACTTCGCTGTCAGGTTACACTTTCTTTCCCTTGAGAAATCACAATTGTTATTGTTTAAATGTTTAAACGTTAAATTTCTGCTAGGTTCATTTTAATTAAATACACACTTAATGCATGAGAAAACATTCATGTAAATCATCTAGAAATTCAAGTGAGTAATTTGGTAAAGAGTAAAATTCTTACAATAAGAAATTGAAGTTTATTATAAAATTATTTTTTTATTATTTTGAATTATAATAATACAAGCGGTTTGGTTTCCCAAGGGAGGAAATGCTTAAACCAAAACAACCTCTCTGAATGTCCTCTCCCCAATCCCCACCAAAACCCGTTTTTCTGCTTAATGAAAGTCATTTAAATATCAGAGACTCATTTTGCATAGCTGTAATTTATTTTTAATCTCCTTTTGGATTCTGGAATTGCTGAGGGAGGAGAAAGACTTCAGGTAGTGATATTTACGATAGAAAACAGAAGTCATGTAAACCAATGAAGAACCCATCATACTAGAAGCACAGCTCTGAGACATAAAATGCTCACGACAAGGAGACAAAGAGTTTCCTTATTTATAAAATTGGAATGATAATTCTACTACCTACTCCACAAGGTTATGGTATGGAAAGCTTTGCATACTTCTTCCAGTGCTATATTAATGTAAACTCATTATTCTCAGAAATAGCAGGAGGCCAGCTCATCTGCTGGAAGTTAAAGAACTGAAGAGAAGACTTAGAAAAACTACTGTAAGGAGAAAATAAATAAAAGGATGTCTTCAACTAATCCAGTCAGGTCCACCTGGGACTCTATAGCATGAACTTGTAGGAGAGCAACTAAGTCAATTCCCTGACTTGTTCTAGCAACCTTCAGTCACTTAGGAATAACCCCAACAACTGCTGGGAAAACGACACAGAAATCAGAATGAGACCAATACTTCACATCATCTACCAAGAGAAGTTCCAAATGATCTAGACATAAAAAGTTACATTAAAAACACATTAGAAGAACAAGGGGAAAATTGCCTTTCAAAGCTACAGAGAGAAGAAGTCATGACCAAACAAAGGAGAGAAATGATCCAAGAGAAAAAATAGATAATTGGGTTCATAAAAAAAATTTTTAAGAATTTTTTTTCCAAAAACAATACAACTAAGATCAAAAGGTAAATGGAGAAAAATCTTTGTAGCAAGCTTTTCTTTTAAAGGTCTCAATTTTACGATGTATCCCTATCTATCTATCTATATACAGATACATATATGCATCTATATACAGAACTGATTCAAATTCATAAGAATAAGAACTATTTCTCAACTGATAAATGGCCTAAGGAAACAGGTCATTCTCAAGCACAGAATTCCAACCTATGCAAAAAATGCTCCAAAACATTAATAATAAGAGAAATGCAAATTAGAGTCACTCAACTTGAGTCAACAGTATAATATGATAGCCAAGAAAGTCAATTCCAACTTGGAATGCATAGAGGCACAATGTCCAAGAATAAACAGGTAATAGAACCATTCTGGTCAAACCACATTTAAAATAATTTGTTTGGTTCTGGGAATCACCAATCCAGATACACATGGATACACTAGAATATTGAGAGAAATGAGTGTGAAGGGCCTTGAGTTCATGTCACATGAGGAAAGGCTGAAGAAACTGCAAATATTTAGTATGGAGAAGAGAAGACTTGGATATGTATGTGTGTCGGGGGGGGGGGGCGGGTGGAGGTTCTTCATAACTATCTTCAAGTATGTGATATGCTGACATATGAAAGGAGTAACACTTATATCACTGCTTCCAGAGAAGAGAAAAAAGGAAATGGACTGTAGCTGCAAAAAGGAAAATTTAGGCTTCACATGAAAACAATTTCCAATCAGTCAGAGCTTTCCAAAACAGAAATAGGCTATCTCCAAAGGTAGAGGTTCTTCCTACAAGGGCTAAAAGGTCACTGAGTGATTATGGTGCAGAAGGAATTCTTTCCAGGTAGGGGCTGGGATAAAAGGGCGTTGAGATTCCTTCCAAATCTAAAATTATGTGATTCTGTGACTTTCCTGATCCTTCCTAATGTTAGATTCACACATAAAAGGAATGACAACACTATACAGAAAATTCTGAGTAAAGGAGGTAGAGAATCTGAACAGTGGATGAATTTACTAGCTCTTTCTCCTGATGTACTTCAAATTCTTTTAAAAAGTTCATATCCTGTCAGTGATGCATACACCTAAATAGAAACAAACCTGCTGATCTACTCAACAGAAAATTTAACATTATTTTGACAGAGAAGAAAAGAAATTGTCAAGGAAAAATATGGAAGGCAGTAGGTACGGCACAGAAAAAAAAAGGCCAATGGTGAAGAGATTGCCTAGTGAGTATAAGAACAATTTAGTATGGACATATTAATTGTACAGAGCAGATGGTAGGCAGAGCGGCCTTGGAATTGTATCACACAGAAGAAATTATGACCTCTTCGGTACAACTAGTACTTGTTAGGATGATTCACTATGGAAAATGCCTTTGCATGTCTTGCAAAAACCAAAAAACAGGCCCTCCTCCTCCTGCCCCACCCCACCCCCAATACAAAAGTATACTCTAGTGACATTCTGTTTTGTTGTGTTGTCTTTGTTGCTTTAAAAATTTTTTAAGAGCTGTATGCCACAAGTGGAAATCCACACCCCTAATGGGGGACCCTATGGTAGAGCACACTCAGGTGAGCAGAAAGCATAGGTAACTACTGTGCAAGTATTTATTCTATGATAAACTAACTGGAAGAGCCATCGAGTCCAACCACTTCATTTTCTACATGAGGACCCCTTATTAGGTGGAACTGAAAAATAAACAGAAAATGTTGGACACATTCCTTATATAGATACCAAAACTGGTAGAGGCAAGCTGTAGTAGTGATGGGGAGTTCAGATCCTGAGACGTTTCCTGGCAGAACATTCCCTCAGTCCATTGAAAGCAGAGAATCTGGTGAATTCTTGAGTAGTTATGCTGAAAATTCCCTCTTTTAGAAAGCACAGAAAATAGAAAAAAACTTCTACTTTGGACCTAATGTTAGGAGGAAGTCATTGGTGAATCTTAAAAAAAAAGTGACCTTTATCACATTCAAGGAGTCAAATATTGGTCAAAGGTAAACAGGAAATTCTTTCAAAATGTTCACTGAAGAGATACATACATACATACATACATACATACATACACACACATGTAATCTTGTAATGAAAGAAGGAAATATGATTCAAAGAAAATGAATCAGAGTTTAAGAAATCTAGAACTGGAAAACTGCATTTAGCCCAATTTTACAGGTGATAAAACCGAGGTCCATGAATGTTCTGGGCTTGGTCCAAATCATGCAGATCGTGAGTATCAAGGACTCTAAAAAGTCCTATTGTGGACATGCAGTATTAAATAATGCTGAAGAGGAAGATAAAAGAATATATTTACAAAGAACTAAACAAATTTATAAGAGTTTTGCCAAGTGACATGAACTTTAAAAGGACATGAATAAAAAGCATTTAAGGATTAGTTTTTAAGTTTCCTAAAGGAATAAAAATCATCATGGATTGTATCATTATCATAAAATGGTAGCCATGAAAACATGATACACATAGTGACAATAACTATGAACATGTATGCCCACTTTTTAAATGCTCTATGCATAAATTGGTATCCTTCTGGAAAATATGAAAAAAAGAACATGTATTATATTTGGGAAATAGTATAGTATTTTCACTGATTCAAAGTTAGTCCTTGCTTCAAAAGTTCATCATTCTTATACCAATACTCTTCTAGTAATATTATATTATTTCAAATGGAGGAACACGACAATCTCAAAAAAAAAATCACAGGTTACCAAGAATGTAATAGGAAATACATGGCAAATGACAGTAGGGTGTAGCATTTTATCAACAAAGAATTTGTGAAGGAGAAGGGATATAAAATCCATTGTCATGGACATGAATGACAAGAAAATGACCTTGACTGCTTATGAGGCAAGAGTGAATGAAAAAGACCAATTTTTCTACTACTACTGATGGAACACGAAGAGACTTAGAGAAAGGCCTCCAATGTAGTAGATATCCTATGACATATTCATGGAAGTATAGAGATAAGAATCTATACTTACTGGAAGAAGCACGAACATCAGTGAGAGCACCGCTCTCTCCAAGAAGCAAAGAAGTATCAAATTAAATACAAAAGATATAAGCAGGATGATAGAACCAAGGCCTGACAAAAGAGAGTGGCATGGACCTATAAGAACACACAGAAAGAACGGAGGCTTGAAAAATGCTCAGAGCAACACAGCTCTTTTCACCCATCAGGATCAAGAAAACCATACAAGGAAGTGATAAGCTTGTGATGCCAAAGTTAGAAAAAAATGACACAAAGCACAACAGCTTGACTCCTATTTTAGCTTCATTATCTCAATCAAGAATGGTCTTCTTACATGAAAGTATGGGGGAAAGGGCTACAAACGAACTGAAACCCCAAGTGCTGAGGAGATCAAATAACATCCCCCTACTCTCAATAAGTTCAATTTACTGGAACTAAATAAATGAGATCTCCGTGCACTAAAAGAATCGAGAGTGTATTGGATTTTTTTCTTTCCTTGTCCCCTATTAAAAAACAAACAACCAATCGTTATTTTGCAAAATAAGCAGAACTAGAACAATTTATACAATAAGCACAAAACTAAAACAATTAAACTTGGAATGCTCTAAGTGCTATGACCAGAACAATGGCAGCTCATCAGCCCCGGGGACCAGCGACGAAACATGCCACTCCATGACGGTTTCAGGCCCAGAACAAGACGGTCGGTCCTCGTCAGACGCAGGAGTTACATTCTACAAAGTCTCTGCGAACACTTGCTCCGTTTTACCAGCAGGTCAGTACGTAACCTTGCTTCATGTATACTTCTGTTCAAAGACATTTTAGTTAACTTATACCTGAACAGAGCTTAAGGAATACATTTATTTTCTCCATAAAGGACATCACAGTCTTCTTGTTCTTAGAAACACTAGATAGGACTTCAACACGTTTGGGGGAGATTTTAAACAGGGAAATCATCAACTAAAAGCACAAAAAATGAAAAGATGCTAAATGGACTGTGAAAAGGACATATGTTTACAGTATGAGCTGAAACAAGAAGGCAGAGCATCACTTTTTTCAACCTCAGCTGAGAGTGCAAGTGTCAAGCAATTCAAATTTTTCATCACTGAGCATATCCAGGAATGACTGAGAAAGCACTGTTAGTGCTGATTTCGGAATTACAAGTAAATTTTAGCAATTAAGTGAATTTGCAAATGTAGAATCCATAAATAAGGAGGATCAACTGAATAAATTCTCGTATATAATCACTGAGGAAATTTGTTTTGTGTGACTATGCATATTTGCTACAAAGGTATTTTTCTTTTCTTTAGTGGGGTTGAGGGAGTAATAATATAGATTTCTGTAAATTTTTTATAAAGAGAGGTCAAGAATTCTACAGATGTGGAATGTTGCATATACTTCCAAACTAAGTCAGCGCATTATTTTTACTTAATTGTTTTACTTCATTAAAAGAGACGTTTCATGGAGTGGTGTTCATCTGCAAATGTCTTCAATGTGAAAACAAAACGTGTTGGTAGATTTTAGCCAAAAAAAAGGGAGGGGGAAGGAAAGGGAAAAAGTACAGGAAAAGAAAAGAAAGGAAAAGAGAAAAGCAATTTTTGTGTTTTCTATATGCAAGGCAATGGTGTCAAGCAACATGACCAGAAAAAAAAATTATTCCCACTTTCAAGGAGCTTATAATTGACTTGGAAGAGCAGGGGTGAGAAATTGCAGTAATACTTACATTATACATATTTGTGTACGTTTGATTCCCCCCAGTAGGCTGGAATCTATTGAAGGGGGTGGCCCCTATTTTTCTTCTTTGTATTGATAGCCTCAAGCATAATGCCATGATACAAAAGGGGGCTTCAAATCAAGTATGTTCATCAAACATATATTACCAGGCTTCATACATTTTTGTTGAATTGAAATTAATATAAACCTTGACCCACTGTCAATGCAATATATAGGGAAGAACAGAGAGTTTTCACAGGATTCTTAAAAAAGAAATATCTCAATTTTTTTAAGGGGAATCAAAGAGGGTGAACACAGAGTGCTCAGTTTGACAATGATCCTCAGGTAAATACCTGTAAAATTTATTAAATGGGTGTTTAATAAGTATATAGGGAAGTGATAAGCATTGGGAGGTAGCCATGATAAATTAATCTAGCTTTCCTTTTTGACCAAGTTATAAGACCAATAGTTCCCGGGTATATTGTCTCATCTCAGAGAAGCTTTTAATAAAGTCTCTCATGATATCTTTGCGAATAAGATGGAGAATGTAAACTACATAGTATAGTTAGGTGGATTTTGATCCATTTGAACTTTGTAGTCCCAAAGTGATCAATGCAGAGTCAGTTCTTCAGTGATTAGGGCATTGCTTTCTATTTGAAATGTCTTCCTCTATTTAACATTTTTACCAACGATTTGGATGAAGATATGATTATCAAGATGACGTATATTAAAGCTGGGAGAGATAGCTAATCTGCTAGATTGTACAATCATACCAATATCCAAGACTGAACTCAACAAAGATCTTTTAAGAACTTACTACACAGGACGCACTGTGCTGGTCACTGAGAATATAAAGACACAATGCTTAGTCTCTGACCTCTACACATTTATAATATAATGTAAGGGGTGGACCATGAAGAAAGAGAGATACAAGACAGAATTGTGCAGTTGTGGCTGCTTGTCCTCAATTCTCAGAGAGTACCAACAAAATCAGGAGGGCGATGTCTTGATCTGCAAGGATGAAATGAAGCATAATATATGGTAGAAGGCACTAAAGGGCAAAGGAGAGATTCAGAGAAAACTGACTCTATGAAAATGAAGAAGAGACATACACTTTCAATAGAAAGAGTTCAGGGGGAAGAGAGATATCTGAGTTAGATCTGGGAGGAAGAACTGATTTCAAAAGGGGGAGGTGTATCAGAAGTACATTTCAGTGCTGGGGGAAGGGCCTCCATAAAGGCACAGCAGTGATAGGATGCAGGGCAGCATCTCAAGCAGCCTGTCTTCCCATGTGACTAGAAGTTAAACTATGTAAATGAATCAGTCAATCAGTCAACAACAAGCCCTTATTAAGTACCTATTAAGTACCTAAGGCTAAGCAGCCATGGTGGTCGGCACTGGAGACACAAAGCAAAAAATGAAAGCCTCTTTCTTAAGGATCTTACTTCTACTGGGGTGACAACCTCTCCATCCACTTAACCTTTGTTTGTATCTATGTATCTATCTATCTCTTTATCTACTATCCATCAGCTATCTACCCCCCAGCTACATTCCTTGGATTCAACTCCACCACGATCATGCTCCAGGAAATTCATCACTTAAGAGACAGCCTCAGCTGTGCTACTCATATCTCATCAACATTCTCAGATGTTGATGAGCTTCTGCTCCTCTGATTGGAGGGTTGGAAGATGGAGCAAAAAATTCCCAAACCTTCCATTTTAAAAGCGCTTATAGATCAGCCATTTCTCACCAGGCTCCCGCTGCAGGGTGCCATATTGTCAGCCCCTTTCAACAACCTCCTTTTTTACTGTCTTCTTCCATTAAATTGGAAGCTCTTTGAGGGCAGAGCCTACTGTCTTTTTTTCTTATGTATCTGTCCACTGCTTAGCTCAGTATCTGGTATATAGTGGGTGCTTAATAAATGCTCATTGAATTAAATAATTTATCTATCTATTCATCATCCACCCATCTATTTATCTATACCAAATGAATACAAGGTGAAATCAAGGGAAGGCTCAAGCAACCAGGGAGATAAGAAAAGGCTTCCTAGAAGATAAAGTCTGAGGAAACTAGGGATTCCTTTCTTTGAAGGGAACTAGGGATTATAAGAATGTAAGGAGTAGGGGGCGGAGCCAAGATGGCGGAGTAGAAAGACGCACATATGCCAGCTCTCCCCTTACAGCCCATAAAGTACCTGTAAAGAAAAACTCAACAAATTCTAGAGCAGCAGAAGCCACAGAACAACAGCGTGGAGGAGATTTCTAGCCCAGGGTGACCTGAAAGGCCAATGGGAAACGTCTGTCGAACTGGACACTGATCGAAGTCCAGCTCACCCTGTTGCGGTGTAAGCTCAGGTAAAGGTGAGGGCTTAATTGCTAAGCTCTCATGAGACCCCCCAGGGAACAGCTGGTAAATGAGGAGTAAGACACTAGCTATCTTGTTTTTCCACCTCTTCTCAGTGGAAATTTGCTGGGGAGAACATCCTACCCTTGAGATTGGTCCGTGGTCTGAGCACACCTGTTAATTGGCTAAGGGGTAGAGAGCATGCTGTCCACGAGAGAACTATGCAGCTAGGAGAGCTTAAATGGGGCCAGGAAAGCCTGGGGGTGGAGTTCTTCTCTCCTTCGGTAGGAGGAGGGGGCTCCACAGGAGAATTTGTCCTTCATGTCAACATGTAGCCTGTCTCAGGAATAAAGCCTACACTTCTGCTTCACTCTGGCGGTCTCTTCTCTCATAAGTATATCCGGCTGATCACCAAAGACCTGGAGTAGGTAAGATGACCTGGTAGCCCGTGGCAGTTAGGCCCAGCCTTGGTAGCTCAGCAGCACTCTGGAAGGAGAACACAAGCCTGCCTCGGGGGCAGAATCCCTAATCGCAGTAGCAGTGGTTGACAGATCCCTCAACCCACAGGTGCCAAAAGTCATTGACAGGGTTTTTTCAGCTGGCAGAGAAGGGAGAAGGGCCTTCCCATAGCTCCAGCCTGCAGAGGTCCTATCTGGTGGGCTGCAGCAGCTTCCACAGCAGCCCCTACAGCAGCCCACATCCATGGCTGGATCATAAAACCCCTGGGGGAACTGAGCAAGTGACTCTTACCTCAGGCCTGTGTAGAGGCCCTGCCCCCACTTCATACTCCTGGGGGATTTGAGGGGCTGATCTTTATCTCACACTGAATGACATCCCTGCCCCTGCAGCTTATCTGAATCTCAGCCCCCAGTGCTGGCTTGGCTGAACTGGAGTTGAGGTGGTTGTGAGGACAAAACTCTATTATTCAGATTCTAGGCACAAAAATTTCTGCTTGCTCCCAGACCAGTGTACATGCTTGATTGCATCACCTTGGAGGAATTGAGATCTTACAGACCCCAAGAGTACACTCAACTCTGGACAAAGGACCCAAAAGTCAAGTAACTGGTTGGGAAAATGACCAAAAAGGGGGGAAAAAATAAGACTATAGGTTACTTTCTTGGTGAACAGATATCTTCTCCCATCCTTTCTGATGAGGAAGAACAATGCTTACCACAAGGAAAAGACATAAAAGTCAAGGCTTCTGTATTCCAACATCCAAATAAATATTCAATGGTCTCACGCCATGGAAGAGCTCAAAAGGGTTGATCAAGCAAGAGAATTGGAGGAAAAATTGGGAAGAGAAATGAGAGAGATGCAAGAAAATCATGAAAAGCAGGTCAACAGTTTGCTAAGGAGACCCAAAAAAATGCTGCATAAAATTTTTAAATTTTTAAAAATAGGCTATCTCAATTGGCAAGAGTGGTTCAAAAAGCCAATGAGGAGAAGAATGCTTTCAAAAGCAGAATTAGTCAAATGGAAAAGGAGGTTCAAAAGCTCACTGAAGAAAATAGTTCTCTCAAAATTTGAATGGAACAGATGGAGGCTAATGACTTTATGAGAAACCAAGAAATCACAAAACAAAACCAAAAGAATGAAAAAATGGTACATAATGTGAAATATCTCATTGGAAAAACAAATGACCTAGAAAACAGATCCAGGAGAGACAGTTTAAAAATTATGGGACTACCTGAAAGCCCATGATAAGAAAAAGAGCTTAGACATCATCTTTCATGAAATTATCAAGGAAAACTGCCCTGATATTCTAGAACCAGGGGGCAAAATAAATACTGAAAGAATCCACTGATCACTTCCTGAAAGAGATCCAAAAAAAAAAGAAATTCCTAGGAACATTGTGGCCAAATTCCAGAGTTCCCAGGTCAAGGAGAAAATATTGCAAGCAGCTAGAAAGAAACAATTCCAGTATTGTGGAAATACAATCAGGATAACGCAAGATCTAGCAGCTTCTACATTAAGGAATTGAAGGGAATAGAGTATGATATTCCAGAAGTCAAAGGAACTAGGACTAAAACCAAGAATCACCTACTCAGCAAAACTGACGATAATACTTCAGGGGAAAAAAATGGTCTTTCAATGAAATTGAGGACTTTCAGGCATTCTTGATGAAAAGACCAGAGCTGAAAAGAAAATTTGATTTTCAAACACAAGAATCAAGAGAAGCATGAAAAGGTACACAGGTACACAGCAAAGAGAAATCATAAGGGACTTGCTAAAGTTTAACTGTTTATATTCCTACATGAAAAGACAATATTTGTAACTCGAAGCTTTTTTCAGTATCTGGGTAGTTGGTGATTACACAGAGAGAGAGAGAGAGAGAGAGAGAGTGAGCACAGGGTGAGTTGAATAGGATGGGACCATATCTTAAAAAAATGAAATTAAGGGGTGAGAGAGGAATATATTGGGAGGAGAAAGGGAGAAACAGAATGGGGCAAATCATCTCTCATAAAAGAGGTAAGTAAAAGACTTTCAGTGGAGGGAAAAAGGGGGGAGGTGAGAGAAAAACCATGCAGCTTACTCTCATCACTTTCAACTAAAGGAAAGAATAAAATGCACACTCATTTTGGTATGAAAACCTATCTTACAATACAGGAAAGTGGGGGAGAGGGGGATAAGCAGGGTGGGGGGATGATGGAAGGGAGGAGGGAGCAATCAGAAGTCAACACTCTTGGGGAAGGACAAGGTCAAAAGAGAGAATAGGAGAAATGGGGGACTGGACAGGATGGAGGGAAATATAGTTAGTCTTACACAGCATGACTATTATGGAAGTTATTTGCAAAATTATACATATATGGCCTATATTGAATTGCTTTCCTTCCCAGTGGGGATGGGTGGGGAGGGAGGGAGGAAGAGAAGTTGGAACTCAAAGTTTTAGGAACAATTGTTGAGTATTGCTCTTGCATACAACTAGGAAATAAGAAATACAGGTAATGGGGTATAGAAATTTATCTTGCCCTACAAGAGAAAAGAGAAGATGGGGATAAGGAAAGGGAGGGATGCTAGAAGGGAGGGCAGATTGTTGATATGGGTAATTAGAAAGCTTGGCATTTTGGGGTGGGGGGAAGGGAGAAATGGGGACAAAATTTGAAATTCAATATTTTGTGGAAATGAATGCTGAAAAATTAAATAAATAAATTAAAATTTAAAAAAAAAAAAGACCTTAAGGAGCATATTCTTGGCATAGGTTGTAACCTATGCAAAGGAATGGAGTTGGGAAATGGAGTGTCACCTGGGAAGAACAGCGTGTCAGTTTGGCTGGACCATACAGAATGTGAAGGGGAATAATATGTAAGCCTTTAAAGGTATATTTATTCAATTTTCAGTTTTGACATAAAGCTAGGAAAGATGTCTGGGAATTGGAATAGATTGAAAAAAGTCTACAAAGTGGAAGACCTTTATATTTTATCTTATAGGTAACAGGTAGCCACTGTAGGTTTTTGGAGTAGAGAGTGGCATAGTTAGACCCACACTTTGGGAAGATTATTTTGGAAGCTGTGTGAAGGGTGGATGGAAGAGGGGAAAGAATGGAAGTAAGAATATTTAACAGAAGGAATGAAAATAGTATAGTAAAAAGATGATGAAGGCTTGAATTAGCATGATATGGAGAATAGGGGTAAATATACTGCATAAGTGCAGGTGGTGAGGGACAGGGAAAACTAAAACTGATTCCAAGGTTGCAACTCTGGGTGACTGGTAGGATGGTGGAATTAAGGAAACAGAGAAGAGGAGTAAGCTTCGAAGGATGATACTAAATTGTTTTAGGCATACTGAATTTAAATGGGGTACCCAGGTGTAAACATTAATAAGAGAATTAAAAATGTGAGATCATGTAATGGACTGGAACGTGAACATCCGTGTGTGTGTGTGTGTGTGTGTGTGTGTGTGTGTGTGTGTGTGTATATACCCATATATGCATATATACATGTAATAAATAATATTCATGTGTCCATATACATGAACATAATACAACACATACATAAATACACTAGATTTATAGGAGAGGCTAAATATGAATTTATGTGTATGCATGTACGTACATATGTAGTCTACATCTCCCACCTCCTCTCAGATATTTCCCTAATTTGTACTTGCAAGTTGGACTCCTGATAGAGCAGATTTTAAAATCATAGAGACCATGATTTTAAAAAAATATATAACTACACTTCATTATAATTGATCTCCTCTGCAATCATGTTTTAAAATTTATGCATTTAAATACATTCCACATTTAAATGTATACAGTTAAAAACATTATTCTGAGAGGAGTCCATAGGTTTCACCAGACTGCCAAAGACTTTCATAACACCAAAAGGTAAAGAAGTCCTATTGCAGGGCAATCCTATAGAGCTACCCTTCTAACACAATAGCTTATGAGTCTCTAGCAGTGTGCTTATCATTAATAGAAATGCCAACAGATTTTTGTTCAGTTGTTTTTCAACAGTGTCTGACTCTTTGTGACACCATCTGGGTTTTTTTTTTTTTTGGCAAAGACAATGGAGCAGTTTCCCAATTCTTCATCCAGCTCATTTTACAGATGAGGGAACTGAGGCAAATATGGTTAAATGACTAGCCCAGGGTCACACAACTAATAAGTATCTGAGGTCAGATTTTAACTCAGGAAGATTCATCTTCCTGACTCCAGGCCTGGCATTCTAGCCACTGTGCCACCTAGTTGCCCTAGAGGTAGTACCCCACTGATAAAAGTACCAAGCCCTCAGAACCCTGACGGATGAGAGCAGACACTGCTCCACCTAGCTGCCTTAAGAGACTTAATTAGCTCCAATCGAAAGCCCCTTCTAAGATAATAGCAAAATGACTCACATTTACATAGCACCTACTGTGCGTTACTGTGCTAAAAACATTTCACAAATATGACTTCATTTGACCCTGACAACAACTCTGGGAATAGGTAGTTTTTGTTATTCTCATTCTACGGTTGATAAAACGGAGACAGGAGGTTAAATATCCTGCCCAGGGTCACACATCTGAGTCTAAATTTGAACTCAGGTCTTTCTAACTCAAGGTCCAGTGTTGTATGCACTGCACCAACAGCTGCCTCTCTCAGACAATAGAGCAAGAGGAGTTGCCACGAAATATTGCATCATAAAACTGGAGTGCAGCCTCCAGCAGATGCACACAGCATCTGTAGGAAGTAAGGGCTTGAACTTAGAGTGGTGGCAATGAGACATACACATAGGGGACACTGAGGTATCTCACAACTTCTGGAGTGCAAGGGGTGTGAAAATTGTTTTTCTCTGGTAGAATACTCAGACTGAATTTCCAGAATCTGCCCTTCTCCCTGGCCAAATTCTCCATTTCCAAGAATCAAGCTCTTTGAAAGGCTCATCCACCTAGAGTGTGAATGTCTACTGCCCACTGGACACAGGGCCAGCAACTAGTCCAGTAACTCCCCTTCAAAGCCATATGGCTGCTTGGAGGAGGGGGAAGAAAGTGACATTTCCCCTCTCCCCAGCCCCATCCCCACCCAACAGACATTCCTGAAGTTCCTGAAGTCATCAAAGGCTAAATGATGAGGGACAGAGAATTTATTCAATTAAGAAGTGGGACTAAATGATCTCCACATTTTCTTCCAACTTCAGATTCTCTGATAGCCACACCTGGTATGGCCTCATACACTTCTAATTCAGCAGGCTTTTCAATCATGCTGCTACTTGGTTGTTGTAAAAAACTTGATGTAAAGTGGGACCTAAATTTCCTTAAATAGTTCAAAATACATTTAATAATGTTAAGATCCTAATTGTGAAATCACCTATAACTCTTACCTAAGTATCGCATACTGTGGGATCTCCTGCTTTTTAAGCCTGAATTAGGAGTTTTTTCATATCTGCATCTCAATATGCTGGTCTATATTTTAATAGGACTTCTTTTGAACCCCAGAGTACTAAAATACGTGTGTTCCGCTCCTGTGAAATCTGTGTATTTTTTGGACTGATACGATGATTTGTTAAAATGCAATTTTCATTTCAAGGCTTATCTTGGTGATGACCTAGCATAATTATAGCATATTTTTTTAATGTGGAAATTGATGACTTTCCCTTTTTTTTGAGGGGGGTAGGGGAATTATCCGCATGAAAACAATGTTTTCTTTATTGCTTCTATTCTATTGCTTTTTAACAGCACTCTAAGAAAAACTTACATTCTAAAAAGGGAAGAAAAGTCAGGTAACTATGTTAAGAGCAGAAACATGGAGAGTTTTTACCACTCAGTTTTGTTTTTTTGCTTTTCTTGCATGTACTTGTCTTCTGTCCAGATCCACAAGGGTCTTTACTTTTTCATATTAAATTGGTTAGAATAAAAGGGAGCTGGAGATGTAATTGAGGGAGTAAAGAAGGCCAACAAAATCCCACAAGAGCCAATTCAGTGTCAATACATATAACAAAAGTCACATTGAGTTAAAAAAAAATTGAGAACTCTCCTTTAAATTTTAGAATGAAAACATTACACTCTATTACCAAATTTAAAATCCTTAAATTGAGTTTTATAGAAATAGCATGATCTTCCCCAAAGATTCTAATTACTAAAAAGTCTAGAAAAAATGTTGGCTTCAGCTACTGAAACTTGGCTCCTCTTGTCTATTCAAGCATCTTGGCCAAAACTAACTACTTTGGGCACTCCTCAGCAAAGAATGACTGCCCATGGTATCAATGTGTAATGGTCCAAAGCAGACAGTTTTCTGACTGCTCACACTTTGGTCCCCTCTAAGAAAATGTAGGCACAACCACACACACACACACACACACACACACAAACACACACACGCACACGCGCACACACACATTTTAAGTGAGAAAACACTGAGGCTGGACAGAATCAACTGACAGGCCCAAACACAAATGACCATACTTGATGGCAGAAATTACAGTAACTTTCACTCTTGACATTTCCCTTCTGGCTAACAGCCAACTCTAATTCTACAAAGACAATCATACCCTCAACTCTGCCTTTTACCCAGAATGCCAGTGAATTACTTAGTCAAAGACTGTGCTCTTGCCTGTAACATTGGCTATTCTATAATCAATCTATACTTAAAACTGTAGTATAAATGGTTGGTTGGTTGGTTGTTGTCCTTCATTTTCAAAGAGGACCAAAATGACATCACCATTGTAAAGTGAAATTTCAGAGTGTCCAGCTGTGACTAATCAGACCAATACGAGCTCGGAATGCTCTACCACAGGTTGGGCACAGATAGTGCATTGAATATTTGGGGTGGATATCCCAAATTTGTGCTTCCTGCATTTACTTTGTGCTGTCTCAATTCTGCTTTCCTCAAAGAGCACAGCATCTTTTCTTATGTGGGCACACCATGCTGAGCAATCCAGTGTCTCCCATGTTGCACAGTCAAATACAAAGTTCTTGAGAGAGACCTTGAGAGTGTCCTTGTATCATTTCTTCTCGCCCATGTGATCACCTGCCCCATCCAAGTTCTCCATAAAATAGTCTTTTTGGCAAGAGCACATTTGGCATTCGAACAACGAGGCCAGCCCATTGGGGTTGCACTCTCTGAAGCATAGTTTGAATGCTTGGCAGTTCAGTTCAAGCAAGGACTTCAGTATCTGGTACCTTATCCTCAGAATCTTCCTAAGACAGTTCAAATGGAAACGATCCAGTTTCCTGGCATGGCGCTGGTAGACTGTTCGTGTTTCACAGGCATAGAACAATGAGTTCTGCACAACGGCTCTGTAGACCTTCAGTTTGGTAGTCAGTCTAATACCTCTTCTCTCCCAAATCTTTCTTCAGAATCTCCCAAACACTGATCTAGCTCTGGCAATGTGTGCATCAACCTCATTGTCAATGTGTACATCCCTGTCAAGTACACTATGAGAGTAAGTGAACTTATCCACAGTATTCAAAACTTCTCCATCTGTTGTAATTGATGGTTCCACATATGGATGGTGTGGTGGTGGCTGAGGGAGCACCAGTGGTTTGGGGTTTTTTTTGGTGTTAATTATTAGCACAGGCAGCAAAGAACTGATCCATACTTTGTTGCATCTCAGCTTCAGAGACTGCATGGAGTACACAATCATCTGCAAACGGAAAATCATTCCCCAACGCTCCCTCCACTTTGGTCTTGGCTTGTAACCTTTTCAAATTGAAGAATTTACCATCAGTACAGTAGTTGACCTTGATGCCATGTTCATCCTTGCTGAAAGCATTTGTCAACATGGCTGAAAACAACATGCTAAAAAGCATGGGAGCAAGCACACAGCCCTGTTCCACTCCATTGGTGACTGGGAAGGCACGAGAGCTTTGTCCATTATCCAGAACCCAAGTAAACGTGCCATCATGAAATTGACATAGAATATTGATGAATTTCTCCGGGCAACAAAATTTTGACATAATTTTCCATAAGCCCTCATGACTAACAGTGTCAAAGGCCATGGTCAGATCTACAAACATTGTGTAGAGACCTCTGGTTCTGCTCTTGGAGTTGATGAGCAGCAAACACCATATCAACTGTTCCTTGGCCCTTTCAGAAGCCACACTGGCTCTCGGGTATATGAACATCTTCCAGGTGAAAGATCAGCCTATTAAGGAGGACTCTAGCAAGAATTTTGCCAGCAATAACTAAAAGAAAGATCCCTCTGTGATTGTCACAGGATAACCTATTCCCTTAACCCTTATAGAGATGGACAGCAGAGGCATCCTTGAACTCCTGGAGAATAACCTCCTCTTGCCATATAACCTGGAAAATTCTAGTCAGCTTTTTTATGAACAATGGTCCCCCTCCCTTGTAAATCTCAGCTGGAATAGAATCAGCACCAGGTGCTCTGCCACATGAGAGGAGCCTAATGGCCCTCAAAACTTCTTCTTCAGTTGGAAGTTCAGTTAAGGAGGGATTGACTTCAACCTGAGGTAAACAGTAAATGGCCTCAGTACTGATTGATGATGGTCTGTTGAGAATACTATGGAAGTGTTCAGCTCATCTCTTTAGGATCATGTCCTTATCACTAATCAATGTGGCTCCATCAGCACTGAGTAGTTGTGATGCACTATAGTTTTTTGGTCCATAAATAGCTTTCAGGAAATTATAAAAGCCCTTTGGATTTTTACTATTAGCATAAAACTGAATTTCATCTGCCTTCTTACTGAGTCAGGAATCTTGCATTTCTCTAAGCTTTGCTTGTACTTTGCTTTTGATGGAATTAAATGCCGCCTTCTTAAGAGGTGGATGAACTATCTTGCTGGTAAATCCTGTGGAGTTCTCATTTTTCATCTAGCAGCTTCTGAATTTCCCCATCATTTTCAACAAACCAGTCTTGGTGCTTGCGAGTATTCTGACCCAGATGAGCAAATGCAGTGCTGTACACCAAATCTCTGAGAGCTGCCCACTCCTTTTCTGCTCCACTGTTGCCAACTGTGTGTTGGCTCAACTTTTCTTCCAAGTCAGCAGCAAACTATTCACGCTCAGAGAAGAGCTCTAATTTGTTGACGTTAATTCTTCTGGTAGTCATTTTGCCTTGGGGTCGGAGCTTTGGATGAATGTGAATATTTAGCTTGGAAAGGATAAGTCAATGATCAGTCCAGCACTCTGCACCACACATTGCCTTTGTCACTCTCATATCTTGTCTGTCTCTTCTCCTGACAATCACATAATCTATTAGATGCTAGCGTTTGCCGCGAAGGTGCATCCATGAAGTTTTATTGCATTTAGGTAGATGGAAGACAGGGTTGGTGATGAGAAGGTCATGTGATACACAAGTCTTCAGCAGTAAATAACCATTACTGTTGCTGTTTCCAACTCCATTCCTCCCTAGGACTCCCTGCCAAGCCTGGTAGTCTGAGCCTACTCTAGCATTAAAGTCACCCAGAATTATAAGCTTGTCCACTTTTGGCACACTGACGATAAGGGTCTCCAGGTCTTCATAAAATTTTTCTTTGACTTCATCAAGATTTGTCATGGTGGGAGCATAGTAGTACAAATACAATGTAATACAAATGACAGCATAGTTGTGAGGCTTGGGAAGGAAGAAGGCAGGGAACACAGTACACTACAGGCAGAATTCCTTTATTAAAATATCACTGGTAACATCATTTCTCAAATCTCTCAGGTTCTTCCACTTCCCCATTACCTCTGTCACCAAGCCTTTACTGAATTTTTCTTAGATTCAGCCCTTCTCCAACCTTCATCACGTCACACTTCAATCATTTCAAGAGGCATCTGATTAATCCATCCTGTACAGTGCCTGCCAGACTAATCTTCCTAAAATGTCCATTTCTTTAACACTCTCCCTAGCTCAAGAGAGCTCTCTATTGCTTTGTGATTTGAGTCCCAACTGCTTTCAAGGCCCTCCCTCCACAATCAGGCCTATCTTATATAAGGACCCAACCCTTTCCCCTTTTTCTACAACATGAACTCTTTGCTCTCCTTGATGAGTTCTTACTGATGTCTGTAAATGATGTGCTCACTCCTACTTTCATGATTCTATCTGCTGTTTCCATATATTCCTCCTCCTTAACCCTCTCTCTATTCAAATCCTACCTACCATCCTTCAAGAGTGAGCTCAAGATTCGTTTCTTGCATGTTTTTACTCTTCAACACATTCATCTCTTGTCGGATGTGCTATTGCATTACCATACTGTTCAAAGCACTGTGAAACTACTAAAAGGAAATTATTTTGGAGAGTTTTACAGTAGGGTTTTAGCTCTATTATAATGAGTATGACATTGGTGATTTTCTTAGCATGCCTTAGCTTCACAGCTAGACTGAGAGATTCTGAATGGCAACACAGCCACTACAATGCCCAATAATACGGCAGGCCAGATTCGCCGGACTTGAAATTTTGAGATCATTTTAAAAGGAAAGCAAGATACAGGAAGGAAAGGGAGGGAGGTGCTGACCATTAAGTCCTTGAATGGAATTCTGAGAAAAAAGTATTTGCTGCCTATGACCAAATTTCTGTCCAAGCAGAAGACCTCTAAGTATGGGGTATAGTGGCAGTGATCAGTTTAGCATTCTCCCAGGTAAAGTTTCAAAGTCAACCAAAAGATGGGAACTTCTGTAGAATTTAAGCGTTTCTTCACTAACTGCTTCTTCACTCCTTAATTCATAAAATGTTTTCTGTTTCTCCTTCCACTGATCTTCATCCAGACGTTACATATGATGTACTCCCTCTTTTCTTGCATTTTCTCACATAACCATAATGTCTAATACCAAGCTACTTAATACCCCCTCCTCCTCTACCTTTTTATCTATCTTGTTCTTTTTGAACAAGGTATATTTGTCCAAAGTCACATAGATCCCATACCTCCATTTATTAGTGACATCTCATGAAGACAAATTTGGCCCCTCTGTTAGGTTTTCTAGTTCATCTTGCCTATCACCCATACTTGGTACATTATTACAGCTTTTATTAGGCAGAACAACCATCTCTTCTTTCAGGGTGATGAATTTAAAGGGCACCGATAACACTTCCAACATTTCAAGAACTTAGAAATAGAGCTTGCACATAGTTAGCAAAAATTATTAGTTAAAACTGGAAGGTACAAGTTAGCATATGCTACCTTTTTTTGGTAATCACTTTCCCCAACCTGGACTGACAGCATACCTCAACCTCACCCTGATTCCCATCCTATGGCCTCCACAGAGTGTCTTTTTATGCTGCTTGCCTCAGGAATGTCTTCTGATACTTGTCTAGAGAAGAAAAATTCCTAGTTATACCTCTGCATTTATGTACAGACATAACAGATTACAGGATTTATCATAGATTGTTTTCTTAAATTTTTCTTCTGTGATTTTTTGGGAACCTCCATGGTTACATATGTAAATAAACATATATTTTATGGAAAATATTTTTCCTTTTCCTCAGTCCTCCTTTTTAGTTTAGTAAAAGTTTTAGTTTAAAGTTATGTTTCAAGAAGTCTCTGATCATGAACAGAATTTATATTTAGATATGTATACATATATATGTGTGTGTATACATTACATATGTATATATCTAATATATGTAGATATGTATATGTATGTGTGTATGTGAGTATGTGTGTGTAGATGCTGTGGTCCAGAAATCTAAACCCATCTTGAGATATCTTCTTAATCAACTTTACTCTTATACAATACCCCTTGTGACCCTATGAAGTTCTCTTAAATGAAAGAGTTAAGTAGTACAGGTGTACTACCACTTGTTTATTTGAATTTTATTTGGAAGATGCAAGAAGCCTTCATTTCTATCTACTATGTGACATTGTCTCTCTTCACATATAGCTTACTCACTGTTTATTAGAAATTGATTTGCTTAAATAATTGCTTTCAAAAGACTCATATGCAAACTTGTACAAGTTTCAATATATATTGAAACATTTTCATGCCATTTCATGGCATCTTTGGTAAACAAATGCTTCTTTGTTTTATAACTCATTTGATATTGGTACTTAATGGATTATTGAACAGTTACCTCTATAACTAAATCTGTCATGGAATTCTAAGTGATCTTGCTGAATTGAAACTTTGTTGTTACCACAGCTACTCTAAGGCTACACTGGAGCTACTGAACCATGTTTAAGAAATCCACAAGCAACAGATGTGGTGGCAGTCTATGGAAACAGGATTGTTAACTGAATCCAATACAAGTGTTGGCATAGAGAATATAAGTGGCAATAAGCTATTGTGGATAAACAAGATATGTGCTTGTAAGATTCAGGAGAATGAATTTATAGACCTAAAAGTCCTCAGATATAAAGTCTGAATCTATGGGGACAGGTATACCAAAAACGCCTGAGCAGAATGGAGGTCCTTTTAACACACTCACTGCAATTCCACGGGTCAGCTGTTTACAAATGGGTCCCCTGAGAAAGGAAACGAGCACCATCTGGTAGCTGATAAGAACGACAAAGCTACAAAAGGAAGCAGCACCAGAGAGTGCAGCCAATGTGGCTTGGGACGCATTTCACCTACTGGAATCTCGGTAGAACTACAAGAAGTGGAAGCGAGAATGAGAAATTGCAGTTTCTCACTGGGAAGATTGTGGTGAGGAGGAATAAACCCAGACTCTAGTTTCTTCTGGATCTTACCAGCAGAAACTCTAGAGATCTCTGGGAGGAGAGCTGCTCGCGGTCATGTGTCATTACTTACTTTCGACTGAGAAGACTTTGTCTCAAAAATGTGGCTTTTGTTGTTGTCATTGCTGTTGCTAGTTTTACTGGATTTGGGATTTCATCTTCTTCTACAAAAGTTGATTCATACTGGGTCTGAAATTTATAATCTTGGAGAGCTGTCTAGGGGCACGGAGAGGTTATATAGGTTCCCCAGGATGACACAGCTATAATGGGTCAGAGGTGGGACTTGAATCCAGGTTTTTCAGACTTCAAGGCCAGTTCTCTATCTACTGTGTCATATGACTCAAATTATATCAAGTAAATTAAGTTCCTGGCATTGGATCTGTTGCCAGTATGGTGGAACTGCTAAATAACATGGCAACAGACTGGATAAATAAATGTGGACACACTAGAGGTTCGTTACTATTAATCTTGGTGGTTTGAAAATGCTTTAGGTCTGGGTGTGGCAACTTCTTTGGAAAAGACTCATTGGCACTAGTACAGTGGGCCTTGTTAGGATCCCTTTTCTACAATGGACACACCTTGTACAAAAGACAAATGATTCATAGGATGGTATAATCAGAAATGTGGTGTTCAGCATGTAGCTAGTAGCAGTTTTAGCTGAATCATGTGTTTAATTAGGGGTAAAATATTATACTAACATAGTAAGAGCCATGATTTTCAAATTTCAGCAAGGTTACTTACAGGGGTTCACATAAGGTAATGGAGCTAAATGTTACAGAGAGGTTGTAAAAATTGTGTCAATATCAATGGGACTCAATATTTGCCCTGACTAGTAAAAAAAAACTGTTTTAAAAAGTGAAAATGGAGAAAGTACAAAAAGTTAACAATTAAGGTAAAAGTTGACAAAGAATATCCATAGTTGTTATGAAAATGCAGATAATATCCAGCACAAATAAATCTCACTTTTTTTAACCCAAATTGTAATTTCATTGGTTGGTATAAGGAACTTCCAAAGAAGAAACTCCCTATGCTAATGCAGATTAAACTGCAATTTTTAGTCCTACAGAGTTGCCTGGGGTATTGAGAAGCTAAGTGACTTGGTTACAGTCATACAGTCAATATATGTCAGAGGTATGAATTGAATTCAATGCCTTCCTAATTCTGAGGCCAACTCTCTATCTACTATGTGACACTGTCTCTCCTCACATATAGCTTACTCACTGTTTATTAGAAATTGATTTGTTTAAATAACTGCTTTCAAAAGACTCATATGCAAACTTGTACAAGTTTTAATATATATATTAAAATATTTTCATGCCATTCTTGTTGACTTTCAATTGTGAAAAAATTACGTACAGTTTTAATCCTAATAAAGTATTCTAAGACATTCTCTGATTTTCCCTTTTGTTAATGTTTTTGAAAGGCAAGTACAGTTTCCTGAGGTTCCTTAGCACTTTCCCAAGTGCTAAATGAAATTATAAATGGTGTTACTCTGGGAATATAAATTACTCTGCTGTACCTAACCTGACCTCAAAATACACAGGTTTTAAAGTAACAGATACCTTCAATAGAGGCATGCCAAAATTTAGTCATCAGTGGCAAAAGTCTGCCTTCCACTTCAACAAAATTTCTCAAGACTGAATTGCCACTGCGTGCATATAGTATCCTAAACTGTAGCTAAAGAGTAGAAAAAATGCAATTACTGTGCCTTTAAAGGAGGCTTCAAATTGACAAACTGACAAAACCAACTCTGCAAAAAGAAACCTAAGTAGGATCAGTGCAATTTCCTAAGTTAGAATTTGTGGCTAACATCCCCCTCAGACTCAAGTGACATCAAAGCAGCCATACCCTGCTGGTCAGAAGCTCTTGGAATGCTGGCACCTGGGATCACTGTCACACTAAATCTTTATTCGCAGGGAAAAGCCCTCCAACCCAACAGCTAACACCTTTGTCCACAATTGTTAGGTTTTATAGTTACTTTTCGTGCCCTCTCATTCTGAAACACTGAACTAACACTTTTCTATTGCTAGCAAATTCCTCCTGGGACAGGTTTTTTTGGGTCCATTTCTAATTTAATGAATTCAGGTTTGTTTTTTTTTAATTATCCTAGATAAGTTTCTATAAGTTTTATTCACAACCTTTTATTAAGAAAAAATAGGTGCCCACTTTATTTGTTCAAGTGAAGTATTCAGAAGAGATCATGTGTCAGGAAAGGTGATTTTAATTAACCTGGCCTCAGCTCTTTGAAATCCCTCTGACAGGCCGTGACCTAGGTGAGGTAATTCTAAACCAGTGATGGTTGTCACTTGCCCTCCTCCTCTCTTCTAGTACTATCTCCATAGATTGCCATAGAATAAAAGATTGAAGCAGGAAGATACTTCAAAAGCAATGTAGCCCACATCCCTCATTTTTACAGATGAGGAAACTGAGAATGAAGGACGCCAAGTGACTTGCCAAAGGTTATGTTGGTAGTATGTGTTAGAGTGAGATTAGAACTTGGGTCTTTCTAATTCCAAGGCTGGCTCTCTAGCCACTATATAGATTGATTTAAGACATTTAACACCATTCAATGCCCAGATCTGAACTGTATCTACAAGTATGAGAAATGAAAAGGAAGAGGAAGACAAAGCAAAATGTTAAAATGAATACATTTAGGAACATTTGAAACTTTGCAGTTCGTACTGAGGCTATCCTTGAAAATTCAAGTAAATTTTTAGAAATTACTACTTCTCATTCAACCCTGCCCTTAAGAACTGAATCACAGAAACTTTCAGCGCCACAGTCAGAATCAGAAGATACCATTATTGCCATCTTCAAAAATAACAGCACTAACTAACAAGCAAGATAAACCCAGTATTTCCATGCTAGGCTCCCATCAGAGAAATTAATTTTCTCGCAATCTCTACTACAAAAACAACCTCTTGAACAACTCTTCAAAGCCCTACCAAATCATATCATCAGGAGTGAGGAACCTGAACGTGGCCTTGACCCTCGAAGTCCTCAAGAGTGGCCCTTTGACTGAATCCAAGTTTTACAGAACAAATCCCTTAGAGCGCCACATGCCACATGCCAGTTCCCTATCCCTGTGTCAGTTCTATATTTTAGTGTAACAAGGCCTGAGCTAGATAAGTTAAAAAACAAATTCAAAGTAACATGGAAATGGAGGCAGTGGATAAATGTGAGCCACTTCCACCCTGTTTTTCCCTCTGGCTTGTAGATACTGTTCACATGTAGGTATTTAATATCCAAGATAATGTTTAATATAATAGCTAGAGGAGTAGAAGCCCTGGGTTCAAATCCCATCTGTGACAAAAACAGGCTATGTGACCCGGAAATGTCATTTGAAGTTTCAGTGCCCTTCCAAACTCTTCCAAAACTTTCTTGCAGAAGAGGGGTTTCTGGAGATGACACCTTAACGCAAAGGAGTGATTCTAATGGCACCATAAAAGTCAGTAGCAGAGATCATTGGAATCAAGAGTCTTTCAGTACCCTTCAAAACATGTCCTACTGAAGACAATCAACTTTATAAGCATGTAGAGTTGATAGCTCACACCTGATGTCTGAATCAGTTACCTAAAAATTGCTACACATAAATCACTATATTTTCAAAGTGTATATGCAATAGTACTGACAAAATGGCCTACGGGTTGTTTAGCAGAACCAATAACACATTCATTGATAGTGGGAAGATGTGAGGTACTGGGAATAAGTACTAGATTTAAATCTCAGTTCTTCTAATTAGAATCTGAACTGGAACAAGCCACAACCTCGCTGGTCTCCTGTTTCCTTTTCTACAAAAGGAGGTACTGACTCCAGATGATCTCAAACATCCCTTTTGGATAAAATCCATGATCTTGTCATTTTAAGAATACAGAATAAGTGTGAAAAAAACTTCATATGACCACATATGAAAGTGAACAAAAGAGCTGGCAGCTGATGAAAAATTCTGCTCCAGGAGCAGCACAGTGAACCAAGTGGGAATGCCCATTTTTTTAAAAAAACTGTAGTGACATAGCTGCTATTGTGCCCTTTGTAACTTCCAGGGAAAGCGTTTGGTGACAACATGGCATTGATTTCTAGATATTTGGAAATGGAGTAGATTTAAGACCAGTTACCAAGCAAGCACTAAGGCAGAGGGGTCAAAGTCAATTCAACACTATTGACAGTATCTTTAAAGAGGCTGCAATGAGAAACCAGAGGAGAATCTTACAGATAGAGCAAGTCACTAAGGATTTATTTAGCACCTGGTGTGTGCCAGGACTGTGTCAAGTACTGGAACATAATTGATAAGTCTTTTCAAACACATTCACACAAATTATATTAACAGCAATGCTACTCCATCAGCTAAATTCAAAGAAGGGCACATGTTTCTTAATAATATATCAGGGTTAAGGAAGTAATTTTGTTAACCAGTCATATTTTAAAGTATCAAAATACAAACTGGACAATATTTTAAAGCATGATTCGAGAAAAGATTTTTTCTACAATAAAGTTTATAAAGAAATGCATTTTCCTAAAAAGAGTTAAGAGAAAATGTTAACAGGAATTAGACCTTTGGGGAAAAATTCACTTTCTATTACAAAATTTCATTATACAGTTTATTTAGTTTTGATATAGGCTGTACGTGGTCTATAAAATGAAGAAATTATATTAACAGTATAACTTTTAAGTTGACAGGAGACAGGAAAGAGAGAACACTAGTTATTAAGAACCTACTCTGTTCATAGCTTTGTGCTAAGCAGTAGGGAAGATGATACAGTTTTGCCTACAGAGAACTTAAAGCTATATTGCATAAAAATTGTTAAGCTAAGTCAATAAATCCTGGCTTTGAAAGACAAAACAGTTTTTTTAAAAAATGCTATGTCTACAAACAAAGATCTATTAATTTTTACTTGAATATTTCTCACAAAGAACATAAAATTTTTTATATTCATTTCTACCAAAGAAAAAAATAAGCTCAATGACCTTCAGAAATGATTAAGGTTGCTCTATCTCACGGAAATATCATTAAGATAGTGGTTCTAATGCCCCTATTATTTAAAAACAGTGATCAGATTTTATTTCTTCATGAACTGCTGTTTTAATGCAAATAGAACAACTAACATACTACTATCATAATTTTACAACATGATAGTTCTAATTGTATAAAGCTAGTTTATTATTTTAAAAACCTACAGGCCATTTAATAAAGTGAGAATTTTAATTATAATTACTTTAATGTCATTATCATAATTTATAAAATCACAAACATTCTATGGCTTCAGATTAAAATACTTTAAAATATTGTATACTATTTATTGGATTCTTGTTAATCACCACAAAAGATCTTTGCATCTCTTTAGGGTTCATTATTTTCATCTGCCAAGACCTCAATCTGCACCCTTTAATTCTTTTAGAAAAGTAAAAATATGAAAAATAAGACACATATCTCTCCAGATATCAAGGTTCTAATATGGCAAGAATCTCTGGCACATCTAAGCAGGTAAATAATGAATTCAGAGTTCCCTCTAACCAATTGTACAGAACAGAGTTTCCATCTTTAAAAGCTTACTTAAAAAAGCTACAATGAAGTCCAATTACCAGAAGTCTATATTTAAAGAATGCACCAAAAAGAGTCAGATGGAAAGTTTTGGAAAAATTATTCTTGATAAAAAGAAAAATCTTTCTCCTTATATGATAATCATAGCCACAACATATTCTAACAATAATTAGACAGATATGAATCGAATAAAAATAGGACTATAGAAAATAGTTGCTGAGTTAAAAAGCACATTAAAGCCTCAACTTTCTTGGATATTTAGTATGTTTTCCACATGTTGTTTAATGCTTGGATTTCAGGAGTTCTAGTGGCTTAATGTTTTTGCTACTAATTTCAGAAAGAGACTCTTTCCCATTTTTCCTCCATAGTTCCTTTTTTCCTTCTACCTTCTGTCTACAATTCTCATTCACAGTGCTCTCTTACAGGGGTTGTATAATGCCATCTGGTCCCTATTTCCAAATTCTAAGCATGCTCTCCCTGTAAAACGTACTCTGTCTTCATCCCCTGCAGTGAACTGCTATCCAAAGTCCACTCCTCCTGAAAAGTTTCCCAATCATTAAGACAATGGGCAATGTGGCTGGATGGGCATGTATGGAAAAGTACAAGATTACAAAAATTAAAACCCCACAGTATGATTCCTAATGGAGGTTTACAAGTGACACGAACCCATTAAATGATTGGTACACTTAATGAGTGCTTAACCAATATCATTAATAATGAAATAATTGGGCCTATTTACCACAAGAAAGTCGATTTAGCACAGTTATCATTTCCGGCCATGCAGGTCATTGGTGTTTCATTCTTACTTGGTATTTTTCCCCAGTTGAATAAGCCTGAAATAATGAGCAAGTACAAATCTTCCTGGAACCTCAGCTCAGGCATTTAATTTTTTTTCCTAATAAAATATCAGTGGCCATGTTTAATTAAGGTAGGTGGAAGTATCAAATGACTACTGACCTAATAGTATCTGACAACTTTTTACAATATGGATATTTTTTTGGAGGGGCAGTTAGCTGAAGTAGGATCAAGTGATATACAAAGTTCTATCAATCATCAACTATGGATGGCTTCCATAAAGAGGCTATTTCATTTTTTATTGTTAAAAGGTAACGTAAAAGACTGTCCACCTATTAAAAATGAAAGAACTTCATGAAGTAGCCGCTAAATAAAGGGTTAGCTCCCTTGGGTTGGTCTGCACAAAAGGATCATCCTGATTGGGCCAATGGAAGCCTCAACAGATCATTGTTCAGAAGATTATTCAACAGGTCACCATTTTTTCAGTATTCTCTGCCATGTTTTCCCCACCCATCCTGACCATGCCAAGCTGCTGGAGACCTGAGCTGAGTTTTGCTCCCATGTTAGGGATCTCACTATCCAAGTGCTTCCATCATTCATACCCAGGTTCCGGGCAGGCAAAAGAACCTGCTATGGTCAAGTCCAAGGCAATGTGCTAGGTCACTGTCCCTCAGAGGCCCTTGCCTAGTCTGTTGGGGATACTATGACAGCTATACAAATAAGTATAAAATAATGCAATTAGTGAAGAGATATTTTTTTTTAAAAAAACTCTACCTACTTAAAGCCTGCACCACACAACTGAGGATTTGACCACATAACGTCTTTCCATGGTTGTGCTTCCCTCATTTGGATTACAATGTTCTTGAAGCTAAGGATGCTTATCTTTATTTAGCCTAGTTTGTGCTGGGGATACAAAGATGAATATGATATAGTCTCTTCCCTCAAGACCTTTTCTATCTAATGGGAAATATATATATATATATATATATATATATATATATATATATACATATATATGTATATATATATATATAGAGAGAGAGATGTAGATATATAGATATGTGTGTGTATTTTATATATATATAGTATATATGGATGGATATCTATATTTTTAAATATCTACATTTATAATTATCTATATGAAGGAGAGAGAAGGAAAGTCGAACCCCCTATTTTTCACTACACAGTCTACGTTAGATGTACAGATAAACAGGTTGATAGGCATATATCTTTCATGAACAAAATGCTATGAAAATTTAGAATAGGAAGAGATAGAGCTGACCTGGGGGAATCAGAATGTGTCACGGAAGAGGCTACATCGGAGTTGGCCTCACCTCTTGCCTAGACTATGGTGACAACCTCCTCATAGGTGTTTTGCCTTCCTATCTCTCTTTTCTCCAATATCGCTCTGTGACATAGCTGCCAAAATCAAATTCTTAAAGCATAGGTGTGACCCTGTTCAAGAATCCTTTCTTACATTAGATATGTACTTCAAGGAAGTGAAAGACAGAGGGAGGATACCATATATACACAAATATTGTTAGGAGGGATTTTTAGAGTACCAAAGAACTGTATGGAAAGGGAGTACCCAATGAGAACAAATATAGCCTACGAATGTAATTGGATATTATTTTCACTGTAATAAATGAAAAAATGAATTCAAAGAAACGTTTGCCTATTGGCAAAACCAGTAAAACAGTTTATATGATCACAAATATATAAAGAAAAAAACATTTAAAGACTGATTAGTGAATGTAGTAAGTAATTGTGACTTCAAAAGAATAACTGTGAAGCATGCCTCCAGCTTCTGGGAAGAGCATGGACAGAAGAGTGTTGCAGAATGAGGTATCCATTGTTCCATGACAATGCAGTGATTTGTTTTGCTTAAGGGGATAGGGAGGTTCTATAGATAGGAAGAAGGAAAAGATTTAGGAAGGTGAGGAACATGTTAAAATTAAAAAAAGGCCTGAAGAAAAGATTGAAAAACAAAAGACCTGGTGGCTCCCTATGCCTCTGGGATAAATGTCAGCCCCCTTGACTGTCATCTCACATTCTGGTTCCAGTCTACCTTTCCAGACATTTTATAATGTTCCCCTTCAGAGTATCTACATCCCAACTAAACTAGCCTTCTTACTTATTCTCCAAACTTGTTATCCCTTCTACTACGACTTCACCCTCACAGGCTGTCCCAAACTCATGGAATGCATCATGTCCTCATCACCCCCTCTTAGATTCCTTAACTTTCTCCAAGGGAGACGAAGTCTTTTCAGGAACATATACTTGTTAGGGCTCTTTCCTCCATCAAGTTATATTCTGTTTACTTATCTAGTTTAAGTATTATATTGAGAGCAAAATAAATGCTCCGTAAATGGCAGGGACCATTTTGTTTTGTTTTTTTGCAGTGCCAGTAGCTAAGCAGAGTACTATGCATAGTGAATGAAATAACTTTTAGAAGTCTTAGCAATAATAGAGAGGAAAGAAAGGATGAAGGCTTGAGGAAGTATTGGGTGCAAGGAAACTATTTTTACCCCTATGATGGGGAGAGAGAAGCATGTATAAAGAAAAGGAACCATTGAGAGGATATGAATGATCAATGGAACACGGCCAAGAGGAAGACAAGGGAGACGGAATTAAAGGCACAGGACAAAGGTTCTGCGTTGACAAAGGCAGGGGATAGGGTGGATGAATGGGCACTGAAAGGTCCTAAGTATCCATTCTTTAGGCACTGGAAAACACAGAGTGAGTCTGGTTGATAAAATTCAGATAGGTAATTCTAGGCTGAATTTTATCACAAATTTTGTCACTGCTGACTCCAATTCTAATGTGTCTATGGGTTCCACAGCAGGACAAGCTAGGAACCTAGATGGACACAGACACCAATGGAAGAAATACAAGGGGGCACCCATGGGGGGTGCTACAGACTATGCCTACTTTAGACTAATAATGCTCCATGGACTAACTCTCACTGTGCCGTCCTCTCACCACAACATACAGACCCTTTCTCACTATCCTACAGAAGGGGCGCTATTATAGCACCAATTTTAAGCTATTTCCTTCTGCACTGGAGCCATAAGAACATCCCAGAGGAATTTCCCTCAAGTTTCTCAAAGTGTCATGTTCACTATCTTCTACTCTAACATCTCACAATGAACTCTATAAAATATAAGTGATGCGGTATTTATAGAATTTATAGTACTTATAGAAACTAGTAAAACCACTCATTTGCAGACTATGGTCGAGAGAGGTTACTCCTTCAAAGTCACATAGGTCACAGCATCAGGATTCAAACCCAAGTCTCTTGACTCCAAATAGAATGCTTTTCCCAACCCCATATTACCTTCACCCATATCACACACTGCCAATCTTAATCCACAAATTTTCAATAATCCACTAATTCCCTCTATGATACTGAATTATAGAAAAAAATCCAGTTATCCTTCCCACAGATGTAACTTAAAGCACTGTATACAGAATGATGAAATTCAACTCAATAAACCTTTATTAAGTTCCTACTATATGTAGATCATTGTGTGCAAAACACCGTATTCAGAGCATTGAATGGTGTATGGTCAGCATGAAATATGGTAAACAATACAGAGACAACTACAACACAATACATCACTAACTGTCAACGCAAAATAAAATGTGGCAAAGACATTACAGAACCAAAAAAGTGGGCTCTAAGAGGCATCACAAATACACACAAAAAAACAAGTGATTACTGATGGAAGAACAAGGGAGTGCTTCATATAACAGGCAGCACTTGAGTTAAGTTTCAGTAAAGTTCATAGCAGCTCAGAGGAGTAATGGAAAGAGGACTGGTCCATACTACGACTCTGACTATGAAAGGAGTAGCTTGATGTTCTCCTACCTCCAAGGCAAATCCACTAGAATTACAGAATCACAAAGCTTGAGTGATGGAGGAGATCCAGTCCAACCCCATCACTGTGCAGATAAGAAAACAAGCCTCGAGAGCTTTGCATAACATCACACAGTGATGCCAGCAAAAGCATATGGGGATCCTGACTCCTGGGGTCAGTGCTTTTTTCATTAGAGAAGAGCATTTTATTATGTAAAACTGCATTCCCATATCATTCCAAATTGTTTACTTCAGTCTTATTTGTCTTTTAATTTCACTTCTAAAGAGTTTTTTCTTGACCTACTTCCTTTGGTATAGCCACTAGTGATACGGAATGAAACTAGAAAAGAAATCTCTTAAGGATTTAGGCCTCAGATGTAACTTGGCAGTCACTTGTAAACTTCCAAAGTGTAAATCAAACAGCAATAACTGATGAGACTGAATTGCTTCCTCTTTTAGAGCTTCCCACAAGACTATCTGCATTCAACTTCCCTCCTCTCTCTAACGTTCACTTCTGATTGGCTTCCCCTCTCTTTCTATCTTCTATTTGGATTCTATTAGTAGCTGACAAAAAAAATGACATTATCAATCATGAATTTCAATTTTTTATTAAAAGCTACTTGTACATGTTTTGAAAAATTTGTTTTCTAGGTCTTATAATTCTGTATTTTCCTCAAGATTATAATTCTACAGTCTTAAGTAAACATCAAGGTACTACAGTCTTAGTGAGGAGAATCTTGCAGGCAGGACATTCGGTGTTGGGAGTGCTGCCTCTGATGTACACACAGGGGCTTCATGGCCCCTGCAGGGTAAGTCACTTACTCTCTCAGGGGCCCTGATGACTCTATCTGCCTCATAAGTTACAGAGAAGTGAGTGACCTGCTTTAAGGAAGGGAGTTTCCACACTGGCAGTTTCCTACAGAGATGAAATCACAAGCATGGCTGCCATGCTTTGTTCTCACCCCTCACAAAAAAAAAAAAAAAAGAAACTTAAATGAAATTACACATGAACAGTGAAACAAGATAAGATTTATCCTATAATTGATGTACTTGAGTATGTACTCAAAAGTTATTTTCTGAATTATGCCCCTAACTTATCTACAGAGCATACAGAAATCTGGGTATGAAGCACAGCAACAAAAAAATATTTCTGATATACATTAAGATCCATATATATGAATCAAATTATATACACACATATACATTCATATGTATAGTGAATAAATATGTGTGTATATGGCTAGGAATATATTTTATCTGCCTTTGAAACGTTTCCCTCCCACTGTTTACTATGCAGTAGGGGAAGCAGTCCCATCAAAAGAAGGAAAAACTCAAACCAAACTATACTTTGCAAAAAAATAATAAGAACCACCTAAATTTATATATCACTTTAAGACTTGCAAAGTGCATTCCAGACAAAAACCTGTGAAATGAGAGATTTCAGGCTTCTGAGTTGGATGATTTTACTTCTCAGCCTGAGCTCCTGTTTCCAGAGGTCTGAAGGAAAGGATCATGTACAACAGAGCTGTAAAATGTAAGAGCTAGAAGGGAAGTCAGAGGCTATTTACTCCAACCTCTTAGCAGTACAGTAATGAATACTGTACAACCAAAAATCCTCTTATCAGTAAGAAAACTAAGAAATTTAGTACTGAATTGCTATAGCTGCCCTGAAACACTTAATTACACTCACCCCATCATAAATAATTCATTACAATTTTCCTGCTCCAATGTACCTCAAGGCTTCCTACCTTGCTGTCCCTTGATTCAATCCATCTCCAACACAGAGCTGAAAATCTGAGCTTCTAGGTGCAGGGTCAATGTGTTCCCTACCCTTCCTCCCCAATACACTTCAATGGCTTCCTATTACATCCAGGATCAAGTACATTCTGTTTGGCTTGAGAACTCCTTCACAATCTGGTACCTTTCTAGTCTTTTTATATTTTATGCCCTTTCACAACAATCCAGGAACAGCTGGATTCTTGCTCTTCCCACACAAGACACCATCTCCTGACTGTTCCTGGCTATTTTTCAGGCCTGAAATGTGTGCTCCCCTTACCTCTATCTCCTGGCTTTACTAGCTTCCTTTAAGACTTGACTGACAGCCTCCTCCCCTGCCCTCTGCTGGTGCCTTCCCTTCTCCCATGATATCTTCTATGTATTTCCAATGAGCATTGTGGTTGTAGTTGCTGAGTCATTCCAGTCATGTCTAACTTTCCATGGGATTTTCCTGGCAAAGCTACTGGAGTGGTTTGCCAGATCATTCTACTGATGAAGACACTGAGGCAGACAGGGCTAAGCAATTTGCCCAGAGTCACATAGATACTAAGTGTCTGAGGCTGGATTTGAACTCATGATGAGTCCTCCTAACTTCAGGCCTGGCACGCTATACACCATGGCACTTACTAGCCCCAGGCACATAGTTATTTGCACAATGTTTCCCTACTAAGAGTGTGAGCTTCTTGAGGATAGGGACTTTGTTTTGCCAGTCTTTGCCTCCCTGGCATTTAGCATGGTGCCAGGCACATAGTAGGCACTTAATAAATGTTTCTAGAATGATTGAACTGCGCATGATACAACTTCTCATAGTCATAGTATGACATAATCTAACTCATCTATTTCTACATGTTCATTGCACATAAAGAAAGGCTGGAAGTGAACAGGCTTGGGAGGTAGAAAGATCTCAATGCTGTTTACCTCTGCTTCCTCAACTGTAAAATGAAGTCATAATAGCACCTCCTGCAGGGCTGTTGTGAGAACCAAATGAGTTAACTGTCAAGCTCTTAACGTGGTGCCTGGCACATAGTAGGTTTTAGTAGGTAAGAACAAAGCTAACATCCGTTGGCTTCCAATTATTTTTCATTTTCTCTATTGCTATAAGACCTATCATGGAGAAGAAATGGGAAAATCACAACAGCATCTTTGCCAAGAAAACCTCCAATGGGGTCAGGAGGAGTTGGACGTGACTAAAATAACTACACAGTAGCAGTAAGATCTATCAACAACTCACCCTAAGGAAGCCATGACTCCTACACTTGGAAAGGGTTTTAGCATGTTAAGGCATTTTCCCAACAAATATATTTGAATATGCTATGGCCTGCTATCAGTATCTAGTTTTTTACTGTAAATAGTAGTCACTGAAATGGCAGAAATGTCTAGTACACAGCTTCTGGCATCTGTGACTTAGCAGTTAAGTTCTTAGAGTCTTTTCATCTTTTTGGAACCAACATTACTTGTAAAACATGTTTAGTCAGTAGCTTACATATATGAATTTATATGGATTTATGAATTTATATATAAGATACAAATAAATACACTACGGGAAGAACTGCTCAGCATCCAACCATCTCTTATTATCTGCTTCCAAAAAGACCCACACATACATGATGAGGTCTCTTCCAGACACCAGTGAAAGAGTTCTAGTTTTAGCTCTCTCGGTCGGGCAATTAAGTGCAGCTGTTAGTGGGCTTGGTTTTGGTGGTGGGGAGGCAGGTTTGAAGGTGAAGGGGGAAACAGTGCAGGCCAGAAATGTGGACTAGATAGAAATGAAAAGCTGAAGAGCTGGGGAGGAGCCAAGATGGTGGAGTAGAAAGATACACACATGCTAGCTCCTACCCCACAGCCCATAAAACACTTGTAAAGAAGAACTCTCAACAAATTCTAGAGCAGCAGAAGCCACAGAACAATGAAGTGAAGGAGATTTCTGTTCCAGAGAGACCTGAAAAGGGACCAAAGGGAAAGGTCCACTGTGCCCCAGATGAGAAGCAGAGCCCAGCCCTGCCTTGGCCCCACAGCACCGAGAGAAACAGGTCCAAGCAGGCTTCAGGGACAGAACCTCCAGCTGCAGCACAGGTCCCTCCACCCACAGGCATCAAAGGTCAGTGAGAGGGTCTTTTCGGCTGGCTGAGAGGGGAGTGGGGTGTCCCCATAACTCAGGCCCCCTCAGGAGACAGCAGTGGAGGTGGCAGTGGACAGGGGCTCCCAAAGCAGGCATTGAAAGTCTCCTCATGAACCTTCTGAGGGAACTAAGCCCTGTGTGGTGGCCCTGTCCCCACCTGAGCAGCTGAACTTAATCTCACACTGAATAGCAGCCCCACCCCCTTGGAAAGTCCCTAAGGCTTGGGAGCAGCCCATTTGAATCAGAACAGGCTGGGCAGAATTGGAGGCAAGATAGGTGTGGAGAGGAAACTCAGAAGTCAAGTAACTGGCTGGGAAAAAGCCCAGGAAAGGGAAAAAAATAAGGCCATAGAAGGTTACTTTCTTGGGGAACAGGTGTCTCCCCCGATCCTTTCACATGAGGAAGAACAAGGCATACTGTCAGAGGAAGTCAAGGCCTCCGCCTCCAAAGGGAACTTAAACTTGGCACAGGCAATAGAAGACCTTAAAAAACAAGTTAGCAGCTTACTAAAGGAGAACCAAAAAAATGCTGAGGAAAATAACAGCTTTAAAAAGAGGCTAACTCAATTGAAAAAAGAGGTCCAAAAAGCCAACGAGAAGAAGGAGGTTTTTAAAAGCAGAATTAGCCAAATGGAGGAGAACGTTCAAAAGCTCACTGAACAAAATA
>CM053769.1:682894147-682953785 GCA_028658325.1 Potorous gilbertii
ATAAATCAATGACATCTTTAGTTAGGAGAAAAGAATTTCAGTCTAAATTTCCTAGAGGAAGGTAACCTCAGGTAAAATATGGCATTGATGGAAAAGTCAAGGTTTTAATGGTAAATTTGATTTTATGATTGCCATTTAATCAGGAACTAGAACATGTATAGAAAGGCATGTAAGTCATTTAAGACTTGCCTCAAAAGATGTTCCTTAGCCAAAGTGAAACTATAATCATATTTGAAACCTGGTTGTTGGAACTTGCCATTTTTAGATGCTATGGGACTATTAAGTGACTGTTCTTCTGAGTCTAACTCCAGGTATGGGTAGCAAGAAAGGCGATCTGAGCCTCCAGTAAATGATGCCAGTAAGCTGGTGAGATGCTGGTATGAACTGCACAGGTGTTCTCAAGGGAAGGGTGGGAGAGTGGCTGTTCAGCATGGGCTGAGGTGGGACTCTCCTGACTCAACTTCCCCACTGACACCTGGCAGACTTTAAGCCTGACTGAATACAAGGGAATAGTCTAATCCTGCCTGGGGGTTGACATGAAGTCGGGGAGATACTGTATCCCTGCAATGTCCTTACTATTGGTGGCAATTTCCTATAGTCAAAAGGTTTGTAAGCTCAATACCAGATCTATTCAATTATAGATTAAGGGTAGGGGAACATCCGAGGGTGTCTAAAATTAAGCTATTAGGCATAGGACTTTAGACCAATAACATTAAGTTAGGGTCCTTTAATTCTTAGTAATACTGTGGAGACAATTAGGTCAAGAGCTTGTGAAGTTAGCATCATAAATATTATTTGTGTCTCAGTTGGTGTATGTTTTAAAAAAAATTTCTTTTGTGGTCCATATTGTAAATGCTTTAAAAAGAAGTATCACCTGACCAAAAGTTGGAATTGCTTTATCTGTTATAAACTGTGTTAAAAAGAAAAAGTTGAAGAGCTACCCAAAGGGAACATGAGCTGAGAACAGGTGGGAGAACTGGACTCTTATCCCCTAAACTAATACTTAATTCTCAGAAATAGGAAGAGGTTTATGAATAAAAGAAGACAATGGAAACCAGGTATTCTGTGACCAGGCACCCTGTGTCCAGTGCTGTGTTCTTCTTATCAAGTCTGTTAATATAAGATAAAAGAGTAGTTTTCTGGGAATAAATTAAGCATTTTGGGGAGGAATATAAAGTATTTTCAGGTCCCCAAGCAAAGTGTGTAATTTACTCCTATGATCTGGTTAAACTGTATAAATAGAACATTATATTTTCCTCATGTTATATAAAGAATACTGAGATCAGGAATTACCCAGCCTGTGACAGTATTCATAATAGAAAAGTTAATACCACCCAGTAAATTCTATAAACTACAAACTATAAATTAAATCCCAACTGGGCAAAATGATAATGCTCCAGACCTTAGAAATTAAAATGAGCCACTATAGCTGGAGTTATAGCTAGAAGAAAAATAAAACAATATGTGGAATGATAGAATACTACTTTCTGGGTTGTTAGACTTGAGACAAAAGCAACAAAAACAAGCTGAAATCCCAAACATGAATACATTTTGTTTGCAAAATTTATTTCCTAATCATAGACCTGTAAATTTGCACTCTAAATTGCTAGTATCTGATTTACTAAACAGTGGTTCTTATTTTCAGGAGTAAAGGCATATATCAACCAGTCTAAAATTTTGTGGAACGGTGTCAGTGCAGAATATTGTAAATGGATGCCTTTTTCCCCACAAAAAAAAAGAAATTCTGGTCTTTATTCAGGCATAACCTATCTCTGACTGCTGGTACTTTAGAATTTCTTGACTTGAGGTAATGTAGACCTAAGCTCCGAAAGTTGGCTGAGCTTCAAAATCCAAGTCAATCAAATTGTTTAATCTTTTGTTGGTGAAAACTCTATTTGAATCAACTTAAGAAGAGATTCTATTTTTCTCTAACATCTCTTGGGGTCAGTTCAACCCAATTTCTGAGAACCCTAGAGTCTGGATCCAAAGAGTAGGCCTTATCAAGAATATTTCTATTCTGTTATCTCAAGGTACAGTGACTCTATCCAGCATACCTAGGTCCAGGAATAAGTTTCAACATGATTTTGAAGGAGTGACTAGGATATGATTGTGCTTTGGGGAGCAATTCTGAAGATTCATGTAATTAGTGCATATTAAAAGTAGAATTAGGGATCATGGACAATTACACACTTGAAGTGACTTCACCATAATACTGTATGAACTCAATCACTCACAATATTGAGATGCACTGAAAGGGAATGTGGTACTCACTCTCTGCCTCAGCTTCAGATCATCACAGGTAGGGTGGTGCTGTTACCTCCACTGATGTTTATAAAAATGAACAGGGGCTTACCTTATATCTAACCAATACTCAGTTAGCATTTTGACTTAGCAAATTCCCTAAAAAATTCTCCACAGACTAGGGTTTCCCTGAAAATCAAACCAAGAGTGAACAGAAAAATGAGACCATCTATTAGCAATAAGAATGCCTTGTACATATGCATGTATGTGCATATGTATATGTGTATATATATATATATATATATATATATATATATATATATATATATATATATACATGTCATTACCACTCTGTCTTCTCACTGCTAAAAGAGATATCACTATTGCTGCCTAAGTGAACTGAAACCCAAAGACTTGGACCTCACCCCTGCAATATTCCTCTATTGCAGTGGAACTCACTATGTGCTGTCAGAGGACCCCTCAACACAGATGCATGCACAGTTCTCACTTTAGCACCTCAATCACCTTCTAGAGCCTTGACCAAGCTCTCTGCATCATATTAAATTGTCAAAACCCTCATTCCTTATAACATATGAGACATCTCCTCCAAGTCTCATCCACTCTCCTCTGCCAGGGAACTCCTAGAACCAGAATCACCCTCCTACCCAGTTGGAAACCCATGCAGGAAGCAGATGGTAAAACAATAGGGAAAAATCCCCACAGAAGGAACTGAATCAAGGAGATGTGTCACTGGAATTGAAGTTGTACAAGATGTACTCCTGGCATCTCCAGTTAGAACCTGGTATGCAGTTTCCATTATATTACATGACCATTATATTCTGTAACACTCATGATGAAGTGGAAAGGCACAGGAGAACCGAATTCTAGTTTAAGCTCTTTGTGGTTGTGAACAAATCACCCCTCTGAACCTCAGCTCTGTAGTCTGTAAAATGGGACAGTGCTGCTCAGAGGACTGTCGTGAGGAACTGTACTTTGTTCACTGTGAAGCACGTAGAAGAGCAAGCTATTATTACTACTCTTCCATCATATTGTAGTTTAAATTGATGTTTTGGGGATGACCTGGAACCTAACCACATTTTACATTTCTCTGGGGAAGTGCATACCTAGTTTCCAATTATAAAGTTATAGATCCACTCTTGGTGTACAACCGATTTTTGATATGTACACACACACACACACACACACACACACACACACACACACACACACGCTTACATGCATTTAAATTTTTTTCTAGTTAATGGTCCTGTCCCTGCCACCAACAAACATATTGTCTTCATCTTAAAACAAACTCATTGGATTCCAAATCCTTGCTAACTACTGTCCTGTATTCCCAGCCCACCCTGAAAAACTGTCATGAACTTTCTCCACTTCTTTTCTCTCTTTTATACTCTGCAATATGATTTCCAACCTAACCCCCTCAAACTGTTGTCTTCAAATTTACAAATGATTTCTTAATTGCCAGACCTATTCTCAGCCCTCAGCCTTCCTGCTCTCTCAGTAGCATCTGGCACTACTGACCACCCTTTTCTTCCCAGATGTCTTCTCACTGAATTTTCATGAGGTTCTCTCTCAGCTCGACTACCTATCTCATCATTTCTTTTCCAGTTTCCTTGCTGATTCATCACTCATGGAACACTCATTGCTTGTGGATGTATCCCAAGGCCTGCTTCTAGTTCTGTTTTTCTTTCCTTTCTACTCTTACACCTGGTGACCTCCTTGTTAGCTCTCATGGGCTCAATTGCCATCTCTGCAGATGACTTCCACATCTACAGATGTAGCACTGTTTTCTTCCGTAAGCTCTAGCTCCATATCAAAAACTATATACTGGACATGCCCAAAGATTTCTCCAACCCAACACATTCAAAATAGAACTAATTATTTTTCCCAAAAAATTTGTTCTTCTGCATTTTCCTATTACCATCACCATGCCTCTAATCACAAAGGTTTCAAGTTTGGTGCTATCATCAACTCCACACCCTCCCTCACACTAGCCCCACATATCCAATAAGGTGACATATTTTGTTGTTTCTGTCTTTTACATACAGCCCCTTCTCTCTCTTCAGGCCTCCCTCACTCCCCACTATATCCACCGCAATAGCCTTCTATTTGATCTCCCCATGACAATTATCCTTCACAGAGCCAAGGCAGCCCAACTGACTGCTGTGTCATCCTCACCTCCTCCAATAAACTTCAGTGCCTCTCCATTTCTTCTAGGATCGAATATGATTTCTAACTGACATTTAATTCTGTTCACAACCTGGCCCCTTCTACCTTTCCCATCTTCCTATATGCCACTCTCTCTAGAAACACTGCAATACAACTCTTCTGGACTTCTCATGGCTCCACACATCATCTCCAAGCCTTTAGACTATCTGTCCCCTATACCTGAAATGTCTTTCCTCTTTCTCTGAGCCTCTCAGAATCTCTAACTTCCTTTAAGACTCAGCTCAAGTCCCATTTTCTTCCTGATGCCTTTCCTGATCTCTAAGCTATGCACACTCATTCAAAATTTACACGAGAATGTATATATTTTGTGCATGTATGTATGTATATACACATGGAAATACACACACATGTTGTCTCCTGTGCCAGAATGTAAGGTCAGATGTAAGGTTTTGTCCCCAGTGCTTAACACGATGCCTGATCACATGCTTGTTGATCGATTGAATGATTCTAGCACTAAAAAAAAGAAGGAATGTAAAGAGGCCTATGCTGGGAGACAAAGGATAGAGCGCTAAGTCCTGATCTGGACACTTACTAGTTGGAATCTTGGGCAAGTGAGTTCATTTTTCTGGGACTCAATTTCCTTAACTATAAATTGGGAATAATGGTTATCGAGCTCACAGAGTTGTTGTGAAGACCAGATAAAATGGTGCCATAAACCTAAAAATGTCCTTAAAAGTCAGCTTTTCTTCATCACCATCATCATCACAATCTGGAGCTGTGGTATCACACTCCAACAGTAACCAACCCCACTAATCCATATCAAAGGATCCTTGTGGGCTGCATATTGATTCCATTTTAAAATGTAATGTTACCTATGTTTAACTGGATTGTTATTTATTTTAGTTTTTCCAACTATACTTTAATCTAGTTCAGGCTACACTCGGAGTGTTGCAGGCTGTGTATAAAATTTCTGGTTTAGATGACTTATATGTCAACTCACTCAAGTTATCTTTGGTTTCGTCTTGATTTCTTCTAGAAAATTACTACATTAGCAAGTTATTATTTTCATGATGCTCTTAATGGAGGAAATGATGCTTGAGCACTTTTAGATCTACTGAGCAGTGTTCTTTGGGTACAAACCTTCTATTTCTTGACAATCACCAGCCTAACTAAGGAAAATCAAAACACAATAGTGTTTAATGTGATTTTCTTTTAGTCTGAAAATTGGTTTTTCGCTTGTTTGTTTTAAGAGAATCTGATAAACTTTCTAACTACAAAGGGCTATCTCTGAAGTTTGAGATGGAATGAAGGTGGAAAATATTAAAACACTAAAAAAATCGAGTCCTTGAGGGAGAAGGGGGTATTAAAATTTTTCTTACAGATTCTGGGCCAAAATCAAGGAAAGAAAACTGGAATGTGGCATATTCTACAGACAGATTGGCCATGACATGCATACAGTTGTTTATATCTGACATGTAAATGTTTCATTTTGGCAATAACAGTCTTTCTTCCACCCAAAACAGGCTTGGTGCTTTGAAACAAAGTCCCTCCCCACACCCCCTCTCGACTCTGGCAGAACATGAAGTATATGTTCTTATTAGATGGCATCCAAATATAGGGCTGCCAGTATGAAAGTGAAAAACTTCACCAAACTGACAGGTCTATAGATGAGGCAATGACTGGCTTCATTTTCTTTGCTATGTTATTTTTGTCCTGTCCCTTACCTGTTAAGTGTCATACCGGGCAGGAAAAAAGAAATCCACTTTTTCTTTGGGGTCTTACAATCTAGGCAAGGTCAGGAGAAAATTATGATATAAAATATACCATTAATTGAGAAAGCAGTTAAATACTCAGGAGATGAAATTTCTTGGGACTGAAACATATACCTTTTGTTTAAAATCTCATTTTCTAAGGGCCAATCATGGAAAACTTCACAGGGAGAAGCAAATTGCAGGAGTCTGAAGAGTCAGAATCAGAAACCTGGGATTCCTATCTTAGCTTTACTGATTAACACCAATGGGGCCTTGGACAGATCACGTCTTCTTTCTGGGACAGTCCAAAAAAAACATGGCCTCTGTTCTGGAGCATCTTGAAACTGAGAAGTTAGGACTTGCTAATCAGGATTAGGAATTCTACATATGTATTCACAGGCTTGTGGGTTCACTGCTGACAGGGATGACAGAGGCCATAATCCATATGTCTCATGTTACAAACAAGGAAACTGAGGCTCAGGGGGTTTGAGTGTTTTGTCTAGTTACACACGAATAAGTGGCAAGAATAGTACCTGAACCTTTACCTAGAAAGCCAATGCCTTCTGTTCACAAAGCCCTCTGTTTTATGGCACACTCTACTTGTAACCCTCTTAAGGTAAGTCATACAAGATATAATCATCCTTGTTTAAAAGGGAAGTTCAAGGTAATGGGGAATAGAAAGTTAAAAAGAGAAGATGGGGTAAGGGAAGGAAGGGATGATAGAGGAGAGAACAGATTAGTGTTACGGGTAATTAGAATGTCCAGTGTATTGGGGTGGGGGGGAGGGGACAAATGGGGAGAAAATTTTGGAACCCAAAATCTTGTGAAAATGAATGTAAAAAGTTAAATAAATTTATTTAAAATAAAATAAAAGGGAAGTTCAGAAGAGTTAAGTCACTTGCCCACAGTCACACAGCTAGCAACAGTCTGATCAAGATGTCCTCACTCCAAGGCCAGGCTTTTTCCTGCAGCACTGACAGTCTAAGAGTAGAATTTAAGAGTTGCAAGTGTATTTATCAGGATTAAATCCAGCTCCACATGTTCTTCCCAAAATGGTCCACAGACCAGTTCACTTATAATACTCATCAGCAAAGCCAGAGAGTATCCCTAACAAATGATGGTTTCTGTTTCAGTCTTGGGTGGTGTGATCAAAATGGGTATTTTCCAGGACAGTGGGAATTCACCTCCCACACCATCCTAGTAACTAATGCCATGTTCCAGACATCAGAATGACACTGAAGCCTCACTCAGAATATTACTCAGTCTTTCTGCAGTTCTGCTGCTTCAGCACTTGGGGGAAAGTTTTAATTTCCCAGGAGTGACCATGATACTATTTTTGATTCTTAAGCTACCCCTTATTTCCAACTCTGTGAGAAAGTCTACAGTACAGTCTGGGAGCTAGAACTTAAGGACTTGGCTGAAATGGTTCACCAAATTGTATTAGGTAGGGGGAAAATGGCAATAATTATCAATTTGATAGTGCAAAAGAAATACAAGCTAAACTCCAAAGAAAAGTTGGGGAACCAAGATGATATTGCTTATGTTCTGACATAAATGGATATTCAACTTCTGTTGAGTCAAGGCTTCAGATTCCAATCCACTTTAAACATCCAAAGTCCTTCAGCTTCTGAAAGTTCATAGCTGGTCTAGGACGATGCTGGATTTTTGGTTGTAGAAGTAAATTATTTAAATTTTCATAAGTAATAGTTATAAAGCCTGTATCAAATTGTTTCCAAATTTGTAAACAATTCAGTATTACTAAATCTATAAGGCTAGAAAACAAATCTGAATTAAAAGGGGAAAGTTCATTCCAGAATTGTATTCTATAGTGACAGAATTCACTTAATCATACACTGTCTTGAACTGTTATGAAAAATTTTATGCACAGACACCTTATTTCCTTAGGTAGAATGTGAATTCTCATATACCAGTTTGGACTCTGATTCTGAGTCTTAAAAAAAATCAAGTTATGGGTTAAAAAGAAAAATACTAAGGTCAATTAAATGTTTTTGTTATACACTACATTTTCATAGGATTTGAAGTTTGCCTAAATGTTTAATCAGAATGAAGTAGATAGTCTCTTGGTTAACTAACAGAGAAGCTATAATAACTGATGTAGAACTGGTAAATAGAGAAGAACTGTTGAAAATGTACATAAAAAATGGGTTGAACCCTGTCCTGTTAACCACTGTAACTACTACCCTTGTCCTCCTTCTTCCTGTTACTCAACTTTCCCAACATGTGACTTACACTTCCTTACCATCTGTTCCCTCCCTAGCCTGTTACACACCTGGCTCTCACCCCAAACATGCTCATGAAACTGTTTTCTTGGATATAACCAGACCTTCCTTCTTGTTATAATCCAGGCCTCATTCTTCTTGACCTCTCTCAGAATCTCCCACTATGCATTCTCATGTATTCTCTCTCTCCTCTCTCTCTCTGTCTTTCATCTAAAAAAATTTTTTTACAGAATTTTTTGGTAATTTGGATTAGTACCCTTAAAAATAAGAGGCAGTTTTTAAAAATCCCAAAATTTGTTATGAATTTTTGCTAATTCTTGCCTATTTGGGAAAAAAAATTCTTTTTATCGCAGTGATTCACCAATCACCAAGCCTCTAAGTGTCTACTATATGCTATAGGCACTGTGTTAGGCACTAGGGGATAAAAAGAAAAAAGTTAAACTATTCCTATTTGTGAGGAGCTGACATGGAGGAAGAGAAGTTCACATTTAAGTATATAGCGAATAAATACAAAGAGGACAGAATATAATAAATACAAATAGTTAAATATAAAGACACTAATAGTTGGGGAAGCTGGAAAAGCTTTCTGTAGGAAGCGGTTCTTTAGCTGCATTTAAAGGAAAATTGGGAGTCTATGAGACCGCTATGAGGAAGGCATAAGAGAAGGCCAGTACAAAAGCCTGAAGTCAGGTGATGAAATGCCTGGAACATAGTAGGTGCCTGAAATAGAACAGCTAGCTCTAAGGCTAAATTATTTTATTGCAAAGTTCAAGAGAAAGTATAAGCTGAAAAGAAATGTTGGGATGGGATGGTAAAGGCTTTAAAATCTAAACAGAGGGCTCCCTATTTTTTTTTCCTCAGAGGCAATGGGGACCAAGTGGAGTTAAGGGGAACAGGGAAGGAGGGGAAGAGACAGAGCCAGGCATAGCCTTGGGGAAAATCACTCTGGCAGCTGCATGAAGCAGAGAATAGAATGGGGAGAGACTTGAAGAAGACAAACTTTTCTACACTGTTCTGGAGGCAGAAAATAATTACATCTTAAAAGTCTATAAATTATTTGTAGTTATCTTGTTTGATATTCGCCAATAGGTATTTTTGATTTCCTATGAAATAGGTATTATGAAAGAGCCTGAAAGAAAAAAAAACATGGCCTTCAACTTGACTACTAAGCTTGTAGGTCCAATAAATTTTTCTTTCTTCTTATGAAAGCCAGAAAGAGGGGGAAAAATAGCTTTATCTTTAGCAAATGGTAAAGGTAAAGGACTGTGGATAATTACAAAGAACGGTGAACTAGAGCCTTTGTTTAACTAAAATTTTTGCTACTGTCCGTTTTCATTAGAAAGAAGCAAAAGCATCAATGATAGAGATTTAAAACGGAACGTACCTTAGAGTTTTTATACTCTCAAGCCAGCCTCCTAAAACTTCTATCTTAAGTACTGTACCTAAGGTTTCCAAATCATCAAAGAAAGATTTGTGTCACCTTGATCACTGCATCCCCCCCATTCCCCCTAAAAAAGACCAATAATTTTTTGGGAAAACATTCTATAAGAGTAGAAACAAGAGTTGAAACAGAGAGTTTTCTGGTCAATGATAATTAATTTTTTGTATTTTTAAAAGAGGTTTTCTACATATCCCCTTTACTTTGCTTAAAGCTGTTTTTAAAAAAAGTTAGATTTTCAATTATGCTTATTGGAAAAAAAATATTTCCAGTCCAGAATCACTAAATATTTTCTTAAGAAATCCCTTGAATAAAAATGCTTACTGTTGGGGAACTGAATGTTAGCTTCATTCTGCCCAGCAGCATTTCTGTTATGTGGCTGTCAGCCCCAATTCTGGCCACATACCATACCCTTTCAGTGGTATATGGTCAGCGTGGCTCAGAAACTCAAAAAAATCTGTGATCTCATCTATGTGGACAGTCCATCCAATGATGCACATCATCACCCATTCAGCCCTGCCCATCCTGTGGGACTCTTGGCCATATCCTCCTAGAAGATCAACACAGGACCTCCCCTCCACTCAACCTTCACTAGAAGTAGGAGGGGCTTTCCTGAATTTTTCTCTAGGAATGTGCTCCTACAAATGGCTAGCAAAGAAATACTGAGGGGAAAAAGAAGCAAAGATATTCTCTTACACAATTATTGCTAAATCATAGAAGGTTTTCTTCCTACAGTTCTGGAATAGTTTATTTGCCCCATCTCAAGGGGGAGAGGCTGATTCACAGCTGTGACCAAATGTAGTTTTGTAACAAAAACATTTTTAATGCCCAAACATAATTGCAAAATTATCTGAGTTCAGCCAACATGTAGACACATTTGCACACACTAGCACATGCTCTTTACACCTTATGCGCACGCGCGCGCACATACACACTGAAAGACTTGCTTTGGAAAGCTTAAGTCAAATTTTTTAAAATATGCTTGAGCTAAGAAAATTTTTTTAAAAACCCAAATAGTCAATGCTTCCTCCTTTTTAAATGTTATTAAACAGATGAACTAGATTACTTTACTGTTCTGTGTGCTTTATTTTTTATTTTGTTTAGGATTTACAAGTTTCTTTTTTGTTCTTACAGAATCACCAGAACTGGTATTGGTATAATACAAACTTGTCCTTTGTCCCAACTATTCACCAGCCTTATGAAGGGTTAGGTTAGTAGTGTGATTTCTAAATAAAAATTCCAATGATATAATTAGGCTTTTTCACCCACATCAAGATTTTTCCGAGTTATAATTAAGGTAAATGATCTTACAACTGTGTGTTCCTGTTCAGTCTGTTTTAACCAAATACACATTCACATAAAGATAAAAGACTACTAAGGTAAGCGTACTGAGGGTAAGGTACTTAAGGGCAAAGCTTCAAGCAATGAAAGTAACTAATAATTGATTTTAACCCATAAATGAAAAAAGTATCAACCTCACAAAAAACAAAGTAACAAACATATTCCTACCAAGTGCTCCAAAAAGCATTCAAATAGAGCATGTGAAAAGACACTAAATGAGAATGCTTACAAAACTTGTTTTCAATGAAAACATTTTACAAATTTCAGTTTATTAAATATATGCAAGTCACTTAGTTGGACTTGGCAAATCCATCTCTGTGATTAGCAAAAATAATTCCCACAAACTAAAAAACTCACCTATTTGTGTAAACTACTTCTACATGTTTTAATAAATTATTCTTGAGTTTTTAGAACAAAAAATTGATCCTACTACAGTTACAATTTGCCTATATATGCAAATCTGCTGATTTTGCTTTCATATTAACTTAGCTTAGAAGAACAGTTAGAAGAATAATTCTTAATGGAAGAATTAAAATTTATATTTTGCAAACAGAATGATAAACCTGTCCTTGCTGAGGTAAATACAATTTTCTGTTGGAATCCAATCCGTTCTCAAAATGATGATCAGGTTTCCTTGGCTGACTGCTTACTATCAGCTAATTAAGAACAAGGACAGAGACAGGTCTTAGGAAGAACACTGAATTTCTAAACAATCTAAGATTCTAAAATTCTACTTTTCCCATTATTTATCTCATTTGTTATAAACTTCTCTCATGAGAATACTGAGAAAGAAAATAATGCGTGAAAATTCTGAATTTACCTTCTAGAATGTAAAGTAATCCAACAAACTGATGTCACAGTTTACTGAATGGGGGAGCAGGATGGCATGGTCAGACCTGTACTTTAGGAAGATTACTTTGACAGCTGAATAAAAGATGGACTGGAAAGGGGAGAAGTGGGCAGAAAGGCCAACCAGCAGGCTATTTCAATAGTCCAGATAAGAAGCGATAAGGGCCTGCTCTCCATGGTGACAGTGTCAAAGGAAAGAAGGAAGAGGGTGCAAGTAAGAGATTTTACAAAGGTAAAACTGGCAGGCCTTGATAAAAGAGAATTAAGAGTTAAGGATGATATCGAGGTTACAAAACTGGGTGACTGAGAGTATGGCAGTACCCTCAACAGTAACAGGAAAATTAGAAAGAGGTAAGGATTGAAGGAGAAAGATAATGAAATCAGTCTCGTATATGCTGAATTAAAGATGTCTATGGGACATCCAATTCTAGATGTCCAACAGGCAGTTGACTATGTGAAACTGCAGGTCAGCAGAGAGGTTAATGCTACATAAGTAGATTTGAGAACCATCGTCATAGAGATGATAATTGAATCCATGGGAGCTGATGAGATCACCAAGTGAAACAGTAGAGAGGAAGAAGAGAAGAGGCCCAGGACAGAGCCCTGTGGGACACAGCTGGTTTGGGGCATAATCTGAGTGAAGATCCAGAAGGAGCAGTCAGATAGGTAGAAGGAGAGCCAAGACAGAGCGGTGTCCCGAAAATCTAGAGAAAAGAGAGTATCAAGGAGGAGAGAGTGATCAACAGTGTCTAAGGCTGCAGAAAGGTCAAGGACAACGAGGAATTAGAGAAAGCCACTGGATTTGGTAACTAAGAGATCATTCAATATCGCTGCCTCATCCATTCTCTTCTTTTTTTAAAAGACCTGTCATTTCAGTGGTATAGAGAACTCTTAAATATGAAAATTCTCCCTCCCAGTGCAGGTTAGCACCTTCTCTGCAACTTAGAGAGGCTTGAAGAGTAACCTAGGGCACTGAGAGGTTATATGCCTTGTCCATGTTCACAGAGTCAGTATATGTTAGACACATGACTTGAACCTGTATCTCCTGGCTTTGCCATGGCTGCCCCTCATTCCCTTCCAAAAATGAAACAAAGTCTGATCTGCTAGAATTCCATAGTAAGACCCTACTGGCTGATGAGTATTATCTGATTTTTAAAGGATTTTAAGTCAATTATTTCAAAGTATAAATAATGTTACAAAAGCATTGCTCAGGATTAAAAAAAAAGTTACATACTCGACTGCCCCACACTTCCTCTCTCCCTGCCCGTGTGCGCGCATGTGTGTATGTGTGTGCATGCATGCACGTGTGCATGTGGGTGTCTTTTTCTCTCTTTCTCTCTCAGCCTCTTCTGATCCGTGGAGTGCCTGTTAGCACAGGCAGAGGTGTAAAGATGGCTAAGTCTAAGAACCATACCACCCACAAGCAATTGTGCAAATGGCAAAGAAATGGCATCAAGAGACCTCAATCACAGAGATACAAGTCTCTGAAAGGGATTGACCCCAAGTTTCTGAGAAACACAGGCTTTGCAAAGAAGCAAAAGAAGATAGAACTGAATAAGATAAAAGTCAACAACATCAAGACCATCAAGGCCCTATCAGAGGCCATCCGGAGCCTGAGCATCAAGGTCTCCAAGTCTGAGCTCCTCAAGCGCATGAACATCAAAGGCATAGATGTAAATGCCAATACCAGAAGCACTTGCCTCAAAATTGCCTCCACATGTCCAGGAACCAGGGTCAGCACTGAACACCCAGGCACCAAGGTCACGAAGCCTGACTCTAAGGTTGCCAGAACCATTCGATCAATAATTGTCAAGCCCACTGATCCCAAGGCTACTAAATTTACTGATCCCAATGCCACCAAGTCTGACCCCAAGCACATCAAATTCAGCCTGAGGACTAAAAAGTGTGATGCCAAAATCACCAAGTCTAATCCTAAAACAACAAAATCTGAAACCAAGGTCACCAAATCTGGTTCCAAGTCCCCCAAAGTCACCAAGTGTAATCCCAAGACAAACAAGTCTGAAACCAGGGTGAGCAAATCTGAAGCCCAAATCACCAAATCTGACCCCAAGGTCACCAAGTATAATCACAAGACAAGCAAGTCTGAAACCAAGGTCACCAAATCATCTGTCCAAATTACCAAGTCTAACCCCAAGATTACCAAATCTGACTCCAAGACCAACAAGTCTGACACCAAGATCACCAAGTCTGATCCCACAGGAACCAAGTTCAAAGCAAAAATCATCAAGTCTGACCCCAAGGCCACCAAAAGTGGTCTCAAGGCAACCAAAGCTACTACCAAGATCTCCAAGGCCACAAAATCTGATCCCAAAGTCTCCAAAACCACCAAATCTGGCACCGTCACTAAGTCTAATCCCAAAGCAAACAAGTCCGAAACCAAGGTTACTAAATCTGAAGCTCAAATTACCAAGTCTGACCCTAAGACTACCAACTCTGACTCCAAGGCCACCAAGTCTGACACCAAGGTCACCAAGTCTGAAGCCAAGGTCACCAAATCTGACACTTACATGAACAAGTCTGACCCCAAGACCATCAAATCTGACTCCAGGACCACCAAGTCTGACATCAAGGTCACCAAGTCTAATCCCAAGGCAAACAACTCTGAAACCAAGGTCACCAAATCTGAACCCCAAATTACCAAGTCTAAACTCAAGATCACCAAATCCGACCCCAAGGTCACCAAGGCCACCAAGTCTGAAGCCAAGGTCACCAAATCTAAAGCTTACATGACCAAGTCTGACCCCAAGACCATTAAATCTGACTCCAGGACCACCAAGTCTGACATCAAGGTCACCAAGTCTAATCCCAAGGCAAACAACTCTGAAACCAAGGTCACCAAATCTGAAACCCAAATTATCAAGTCTAAACCCAAAATCACCAAATCCGACCCCAAGGTCACCAAGGCCACCAAGTCAGAAGCCAAGATCACCAAATCTGAAGCTCAAATGATCAAGTCTGACCCAAAGACCACCAAACTTGACCTGCAGGCCACCAAGTCTGACCCCAAGGTTACCAAGTCTGATTCCAAGGCAATGAAGTCCAAAGCCAGAGTTACCAAGTCCGAAGTCAAAATCTCCAAGTCTGACTCCAAGGCCACCAAGGCTAACACTAAAGTCTCCAAAGTCACAAAGTCTGATAATGAGATCACCAAGTCTGATCCCAAAGTAACCATATCTGAAGCCAAAGTCACCAAGTATGAAGTCAAAATCACTAAGTTTGACTCCAAGGTCACTAAATCTGGCCCCGAGGCTAGCAAGTCCAACTTCAAGATCGCTAAGACTGAAGCCAAGGATACCAAGTCTGATTCTAAGGTCATAAAGCACAATGATTCCAAGGCTTCTAAGCTCACTGACTCCAAGGCTGCTAAGTCTACTGAGCCCACTGAACCTAAGGCAGGTAAACTCAAAGATACTGGGGATAATGCTACTAGTTCCATATCTTCAAAGCAGATGCTTCAGGAAAGAAGGACATGTTAAAACCTTAAACCACTGTTCATTTTTTTCTCAGCCAGGGTATAATTATTTGCTATTTTGTACAAATAAAGAAAATGATGAGTCATAAGAAAACAAAAAATGTTACATCTTCTTTCTGAGTAAAGATTCTTTAGCATGGATACACACATACACACACCCACACTATCTATTTATGCATACAGGTATGTGTATATGTGTCTATATATAAATATATGTCTGCGCATGTATGCATACATCTATACATATACATACATATACACATAGGTAACAAATATACATGAAGATGTCTCAAATATAAATGAACTGTCAATTTTGGCAAAATGACTCTACTGCCATCTGCAGGTTTCTTACAGAAACTGATTTTCAAAATTTAAAAAAAGGAAAGTATTAAGTCAGGGAAAACAAAGAAAAAACAAAATGGTCTTTTGAGTTAGAAACAGCCCTATAAAATAATTTCGTCCCGCTTCTTCATTTTGTACATGAGCTAATTGAACCTAGAGATTAAGTGATATAACTATTTGTTGGTTAACCCCTACTCAATGGTTTTTTTCCCCTCTACTAAATAAATATCTAGGCAAAGTTTACCTCATCTATTTCTTCCCAAATGCCATCACAACTTATTCCTAGATAACAGATTCTTTATTTTAAAACAGACTTTTTTATTCCTTCATTTTCAGTTTCAAATTCTTTCCCTCCCCTTACTTCCTCCTTTATTCAATGAGAAGACAAGAAAAATAAAACCTATAACAAATGTGTATAGTTATGGAAAACAAATTCCAACGTTAGTCATGTTCCCCCAAAAAAGGGCAAGAAAATGAAAGAAAAATACATTTCAATTTTCAATCTCTGTCCAACAATTCTCTATTTGGTGGTAGACGGCATATTTCATTCATCATGAGTCGTTTGGAACTGATAGTGGGTCACAGTGTCTATCAGTGCTACTAAGTCATCCAAAGTTGATTGCAATCAATACCGCTGTACTCTACAGCTTGTTCTCCTGGTTCTGCTCATTGCACACAGGTCTTACCAGGTTTTTCGAAACTATACCCTTCATCATTTCTTACAGCACAACAATATTCTATCACTTTCATTTGCATAATTCATTCAGCCATTCCCCAATGATGCGCACTACCTCAGTCTCCAATTTTTTGCCACCACAAAAATAGTCACTATACATATTATTTACACAGGAGCCCTTTGGGGTATAGTCCTGATGGTGGCACTGCTTTTTGTCAAAGGGCACAGTTCCAACTTGCTTTACAGAATGGATGAAGTAGTTCTGTTCTACCAACAGTACGTTAGTGAATCTGTCTTCCTATAGCCCCTCTAGTATTTGATATTTCCTTCTCTGTCATCTTACCAATTTGATAAGGTTAAGTTGTGTTCATCTATATTTCTCTAATTATTAGTGACAGATTATTTTTTTCATTTGGCTACTGATAGACTGAATTTCTTCCACAGAAAAGTCTATTCATATCCTTTGACTATTTGTCAACTGGGAGAATAGCTCTTATTCTTGCAAATTTGACTCAGTTCCCTATAGATTTAAAAGTGAGGTTTATTAGATTCTTCCCCCCTCCCATTTCCTATTCTAATTTTAGCTGCATTGGTTTTGTTTATGTAAATACGTTTAATTTTATATAAACAAAATTATCCATTTTACTTTCTATGAACCTCTTTCTTATTTATCATGAACTCTTCCCTGATTGATAAATCTGATAGGTAAATTCTTTCCTGTTCCACTAATTAGTTTGTGATATCACTTTATCTGTCTAAATCATGCATCCATTTTGAACTTATCCTGGTATACGGTAGGAAATTTTAGTCTATACCTAGTTTCTGCCAGATAACTTTCCAGTTTTCCTAGCAGTGTTTGTCAAATGGTGAGTTCTTGCCCCAACAGTGGAGATCTTTGGATTTATCAAACACTAGGTTATAGTACTGATTTGCTTCCATATACTGTGTACCTAGTATGCTCCACTTATCAACCCTCTATTTCTTACTCAGTCCCAAATAGTTTAATGATTAGAAGTTTTTAGAATCTAGAACTTTTTAATCTAGTACTGCTAAGCCACTTTCCTTCCCATTTTTTTCCTGATTCCTCTGATATAACTGACCTTTTGTTCTAACTCTATAAAGTAATTTTTCGGTAGTTTTATTGATATGGCATGGAATAATTAATTTAGGAAGTATTACTATTTTTATTACACTGGATTTTCCCAACAACAAGCAATTAACATTTCTCCAATTACTTAGGTATCTTTTTTGTGTAAAGAGTATTTTGTAATTGTGTTTATGGAGTTCCTGTGTATCTTGACAGGTAGATTCCTAAGTATTTTTAGATTATCTGTACTTATTTTAAGTGGAATTTCTCTATCTCCTCCTGCTTGGTTTTTTGGCAATATACAGAAATGCTGATGATTTGTGTGAACTTATTTTAAATGCTGAAACTTTGCTGAAGTTGTTAATTATTTCAATTAGTTTTTTAGTTAACAATCTAGGGTTCTCTAGGAAACCATTTTATCATCTGTACAACTAATAGTTTTGTTTCCTCTTTTGTATATGCTCACTCCATCAGTTTCTTTTTCTTGCCAAATAGCTATAGTTAGCATTTCCAGTACAATAATGAATAAGTAATGCCCTTGCTTTACCGCTGGTATTATTGGAAAGGCTTCTGGCTTATTATCCCTATTAGACATAACACTTGCTCGTGATTTTAGATAGATGAATACGTATCATTTTAAGGAAAGCTCCATTTATTCTTATTCTTTTTTAAAAACATGAATGCCCATCATATTTTGTCAAATGCTTTTTCTGCATCTGAGAAATAATTGTGATTTTTATTGCTTTTGCTAATGATATGGTCAATTATAGTTTTCCTAATACCGAACTAGTTAAACTAGCCAACCATTCCTGGTAGAGCAATAACATGGTCATCATATTCATTGTAAAATCTCCTTGCTGAATCTTATTTCATCATTATTCACTGGGAAAATTGGTTTACAATTTTCTTTCTCTGGATTCTCTCTGGCTTAGGGATCAAAACCGTATTTGATTCATAAAAGGAATTCTGTAGGACTTCTTTACCTGTTTTTTCAAACAGTTTATGTACTATTATAATTAATTGTTCTTTAAATGTGTGATTGAATTTGCTTGTAAATTCATCTGGCATTGGGGATATTTTCTTAGGGAGTTCATTTACAACTTGTTTCTTTTATTCTAAAATAGAGCTACTTAAGTATTATATTTCTTTATCTGTTCTTCTGGAAAAGTTATATTATTGTAAATATTCATTCATTTCATTTAGATTGTCAGTTTTATTCACATATAGTTGAGCAAAACAGCTCCTAAAAACTGCTTTTGCTTCTTCTTCATTGCTTGTAAATTCCTCTTTTTCATTTTTTATACTGGTAATTTGATTTTCTTTTTACATCACTGGTTCTTAAACCAGAATGCATGGGCCTGTATTTCAGAGGGTTTATGACTCTGAAAAGGAAGGAAGGATAGATAGATAGATATAGAGACAGATAGACAGATAGAGAGGTATGTATATGATTCTCTAACCTCTAACTTAAATTTATCATTTCCTTCAATTATTTAAAAATATTTGGATACAGACTTCACTAGATGGCCAAAAGATCCAGGGCAGAAGAAAACGTTAACAATTCCTGGTCCAGATGATTAGTATAGATCCCAAATAGGGAAGTTTGGTCAGATTCATTCATTACTAGAGTCTCTCCAGGACTAGTATGATGATAAATCTTTCATGGGGTTTTCTCATAGGTCAGTGTTCTTCTAGGATGGGGACCAGGAATTCCAAAACATCTAGGTTCCTGTACCCTCTCTAGATCAAACCAATGTTCTGATGGATACCTCAGAACCATCCTAAAATGTGAATCAGATAAAATTCAAAAGTACTTCAGTGACGTGTCATGCCGTCTAGAAGGCTTGTTTTTATGTCAGATACCACTATAAGTGGCACTATGTGTAATGGCCTGAAGAAGACAAGAGGTTAGGCGGTCACTTAAGACTAATTGGCTGATTTTGTTTTAAGGGGTTTGATTATAGGCGACAGTAATAAGGAACCATTCTTATACAGTGCTTGGAGGTTTGCAAAGCATTTTACAAATAGTACCTAACAACAATCCTGAGAAGGAGGTGCTATTTTTATTGCTTATTTATAGTTAAGAAAACTGAGGCAGTCAAAGGTTAAGTGATCATATAACTATTAAGTGTCTGAGACCGTATTCATGTGAAAGTATCCAAAGAATTATTTTTAAGTATCAGAATGCACTTTGGATACCAATAATTGAACAATGAAAAAACACAGATAAAATCCTCTCCCCTCCCCCCAAATTAATACGACATAAAACCTGCATTACAATAATAGTACAGCAGTTGTATTGTGATCTTTATCAGTAGGAGAGCAATTTATAATTTCTGAATGGATCTTAAACAATTTTTTTAAAGAGCACTTGTGGATTCCAAAATACAAAATATTTGGTTCTTGTATTTTGCTAAGAAATCATGTGTAAATCCTAGATATTCCATGCACATCCCTAGACATGAGCAAATTTGTCTGCTAGGTCTTTTGAACAGTTGCCTGTAATCCTATGGTGCTATAATTAAGCCTAGTACCAATACCACTGCCAAAAATCACCAGAGTGGGTGCTGAATGCATCCAAGTGAATTCTAATTATGGAAGGCAAGTTTTTGAGATGTTACATACAAGGAACACAGGCAAGATCAGACGGTTTAGACAGGTTACCAAGCCAATATAAACAACCTTGTTAAATTCAGGTCAAGTCAATTTTTGGGCAACAGCTGCCACTTTATTTCTTTCACAGGTACTCTTAAAACATAATCTGGAGCACTTGGCCTGGAATTCGGCACTCAGCTTGTTGCCTAAAAAATAAGATGCAGCTATGAAACCTGCGCTATGCCATTCCCACTGCTAGAATAAGAAGAGAAACCTGAATCAAACCTCCTATATATCTTCTATTTTAATATCCCAATTCCTCCATTTGATGTTTGTTCATTCATTCAAGAGTTATTCAATAACTAATAATATTTAAAAAATTAATGTTGTTCAATAAGGTACATTTTTGTCATATTAAATATATGGTGTGTATCAACATGGGAGAAGGAAATGATCTTGCTGAATCTTAATTATAAGAGTCATCTATAGAAAGCACTTAGAAAAGAGGGACATTATCACTGGCTTCTAAATATGTAATTTGAAGTAAAAGGAATATGGTCATGTCCTGTGTACTATAATAGGCACAAAAAAAAGAAGGCAATTTTAAATACATATGGATATATTAAACCTTGTAATATGAGATGAGACTGGATGGATACTAGATAATTCCCATGTTTTATGACTTATAAGATTTTTAAATACCTTTATAACATGGCATTTACAGTAGGGCATCTAAGTCATTGGTTTATCCAACAAGATAAACTGTGCTAATATCAGTAAAAGCTGATGGGGGAAGAAAAGCTTCACAGGACTTTGCCCCCACTGTTTCTTTCGTGAGGTTCACAGCTTTCTCAGTGTGACAAAGAGCATAAAATTAATAATTTGCACATTTTTACTTCTTGATTTCTCCTTCCCTGCAAAAAGAAATAAAGCTGCCTTGATTAGGATTAGGCTACATTCCAACTGCACATCCAATTCACCTAACTGGCAGAAGAACTTTATAGATGACTATGGAAAACAAAGCTCTGAAAGATCCCGGAGGCCTTACCTGAGTACCTAGCGAGGCCGCCATCATGTGAGTCAGAAGCTTAGCAGCAAACATGGGATACCTGGCACAGAAGATATGGGAAAGGATCGCCAGGCCAAGACCTATAGGAACAAAAGGAAAACAAAGTGCTGTCTTAAAGCCCAGGGACAAACTGTTAGTGTTAACGAACAAAGCACTGGGCCATAAAAGAAGGAAGAATGATTAGCTTCCAGGGCTCAGTATTGAGAAAAACAACTTCAGTAACCTTATATTAAGCCACCTGGTACACATCGTGATGCCACCATATTAATTAAGCAAAAAATATAGCTTTCCCAATCAAAAGTTTAAGTTCATCTTTAAATTACATACTAGGTGAATGGATTATTTTTCGCCTGACGTTATTTTTTATTATTTGGACCAGCTGGTACCTGCTTTGTAAGAGAGGAATCATACTGATATCTTTTGTTGTCAGAAAACCAGGTGGCTTGGTTAAACAGAGACATTCAGGGATAGAGATGATATTTTACAAGTATAAAAGCCTAAGTTGTTCTACAAACACTTACCTGTGTTAATTATCCTTTTTATCTACAGGTAATAGTTATGTAATTACCAGTTTTAAAGACAACTTCATTCAAGTAGGTGCCAAAACCAAGGATAAAACCCCAACTGCTCAAAATTCATCGCCTCTCAGCACAAAATTCTAAATTTCTAAATCTTTTAAAAGAAATTAAATTAATCACTATCTTTAAATCTGCTTTGTAGTCATTTATTTACGCTTCAAAAACCAGAGGATGATGAAGATCTATTCCATTATGTCTTTATTTTGGAGCTCCTATTTTAAGGCCATGATTTGATTAATCTAAGAATGCTTTCAATGCTAATATTAAGATGTTCGTCCCACCCATACAGAAGCAGGTTGAGTATTGTTTTATAAAACAGAATTCTAGTATTTTCTCTCTTGGTGGTTGTTCTCTGTCCTTTTTGTCCAGATCTGTGATTTCATCAGTATACGGAGCTCCTACTGTGACACCTCCCTCCCTAATTCAGATGGGGAGCCAGCCATTACTTTACAGTCTTGGAGATTAAGTGACTTACTCATGGTTACATAACTAGAGTGCGTCAGAATAGGATTTGAAATAAGGTTTTCTTGATGCAAAGGTCAGTTCTCTAACCTCTTTATCGCACTACTTCTGTACTTTCATGTTAAACTTTTAAGTGTAAAAAGGCTTTCACGATAGGCAAATGAAAATAATATTGGTTTTCTGCCACTATCAATATTCTTAAGAAGTAAATAGGGTTTGTTGTTATTTTTTCTTTTTTTAAAGGAAGCTAAGGGTTGGCACAATTCAAATGGACATCTGAAAGGACCTAGTGACTCATTTTCCTGGTATAGATGTGCCTGAAGTAAGCCTTTGGGAGTAGATTTAAATAGCAGCCCCTTGTTTTAATATAGTGGAAAGGACACTACTTGGTAAAGCAGATCTTGGTAAGGCATAACCTAAGGCTAGGAGGTTGGCCAAGAAATCTGGAGCAATTCATTTTGGGGACAGCTGCCATGGGATTTTCTATGTTCCCACAGAGTAGACAGGTGTGCCAGGCTTAGGGCTTTATCCAAAAGACATCCACATAGGGACACAATGTACCTAAACGATGCACAAAAACTAAGGTGATCCTCTTAAGGTGTGCATCTTTACTGACAAAGATATGTTCTAGCATTAATGCTTTGAACACATTACCATCCATTTTGCATTTAGTCAAGACATAATTATTAATAATGGTGATATTGAAGTTGAAGATACATGTAAAAAGGGTATTGGCTAATATAAATAAATAGTATTAAAGTACCAGAATAATAGGTTCTATTATTGATTTAGATATTAATCCTTTTTTTTGAAATTTTCCTTATGAAAATTTTAAATGGTCTAAAATATGATAATAGTTTGCATTTAAACCATACTTTGGGTTTTACAAAGCACTTTACATACATTATCTCACTTATCCTCTTGAAAACCCTGTGAGCCATGTAATATGGTTATTACTATACTCATTTTTAAAGATGAGGACATTTAATAATGACTTGAATTCAGATCACCTGACTACTGGTCTTTCAATAATATTATACTATCTCAAAGCCTAAAAATATCTGCTTATGATTGATTTATATTCATAACCTGTAACTGTTTACAAAATTAAAAGCCACAAGTAAGGTCTCTACTAAAGCATTTGTACATTTTTCTTTGCTTTTGTTCCTGAAACTGAAACCTAATATTACATTCTGTATAATCTATACTGTCTCTATTGGTGACCATTTCAGTTCCCATGGGCTTAATTATCACCTCCATTCAGATGCATACATCCAACCCTCCCCAGGCTCTTTCTTGAGCATCACCCTCATATCATCGGACGCCTTGTGGCATCTTGAGGATGCTCAGTGACATAGTACATAGAGCGCTGGACCTCCAGTCACAAAAGGCTGAATTCAAATGCTTTCTGAGAAACTGACTCTGTGACTCTACGTAAGTTGCTTAACCTCTCTCAGATTTTCTGTATCTTCCAAGTGGAGATAACAGCAGTGCCTGCATCACAGGACGGTTGTGCGAACCAAAGGAGATTGCTGTCTAAAGTCTTATAAACCTTAAACTCTTCTATAAATGTGAGCTATTCTTTTTATTGTTATTACAATTTCCAACTGGATATCTCATTGGACCCTCAAACTCAGTATGATTAAAAAAGAAATCAAACTCTTTCTCGCAAACCATTCATCCCTCTGTCTAATCAACTTTTCAGTCAATCACAATTGTAACCGTGGAGTCATGCTTGATGCTTCTTTCTTCCTCCTACCCTCTACCAAATCAGCTGCCAAGTTTTGCTGATTCTCCATCTACAACATCTCTCATAGTCATACCCTTCTCTCGACTCATGTGGCCACCACAGATTAAGCATTTATTTCCTCTTCTCCTAGCCTATTACATTTGTCAACTACTTGGTCTGTTTGCCTCCAGTCTCTGCTTGCTCCAACACAACAGTCAAATTTATATTTCTTAGCATGCCACTCCTCTGCTCCAAAAATTCCATGGGTTCCCTATTGTCTCTAGGATAAAATACAAACACCTCTGTTTGGCATTTAAAATACTTAAAATGCTTCACCAACTGACTCCAGCCCATCTTCCCAGGCATTAATCTCCTTCATGAACTCTCTGTTATGGTCAAATGGGCCTTTTTGCACTACCTTGTACTTGGCATTCAATGTCATGCCTTCGCTCTTAACTCACTTGGATCCCCTCTTTACTTGCACCACAGCACATCAGTCTCTTCTTTTACTTTGTCCCTTTTTAATGTGTCCGTTGTCTTCTTCCCATTCACCACAGAATATATCAGCTTCTTCAGGGCAGGAATTATTTTTCAATTTTGCCTTTCTGAACCCAGTGCCTAGCTACGCACAGTTCCTGACACAGAAACCCTTAAGAAATTCTTGCTGAATGCATAAATGAATTTAATCAAGACTTCAGTGCAGGAGATCTCAACTTCTTGGTCTCAGAATCCCTTTACATTCTTAAAAATTATTGAGGACCTCAAACAGCTTTTGTTTATGCAGGTTATATTTATTGATAGTTACCATTTACCATTAAAATGTCTTAGTGTTATTAAGAAAATGGCTTTGACCTCCTGGACCCCCCGAAAAGATCTTGCAGAATTCTGGAAGCTCTCTACCATACTTTCAGCCCAGTTGCCTCAGTGGATCTATGATTTTACTCATACAGCTGCTCCATCCACAGTCACAGAATAACCCACTTCTGCCTTCTGAGTCTAGAATAGGATTCTATTTATTTACCCTCATACATCCTTCACAGATGATCTCTAAGCTGATGAAAGCTTTGGTTTCGCATTTTTAACTCTTCCTTGGTATCAGTGCAAGACCTAGGCTCTCCTCTCATATATCTTTACTTCAAAATCAGCTTTATTTTCCATTTCTACATTTTCTAATTGATATCTTTTTAGGCCAGTTCTTGCAAATGAGTGATCATCACTGGTTTATTTATTTATGAAAAGAATCATACGATGCTGCAGCTAGAAGGGACACCATAACTTAATAGTTCAAACTCCATTTTCCAAATGAGGAAACAAAAGCCCCCCAAAAAGTTACTTGCTCAAAACTGCACAGCTAGTTGACTGCAAAACTAGGACTAGAACCCAGGTCTCTTTAATTCCAAGGCTACTATAGCATACTGTCATAAAAATTCTTCAGGCAAAGTTTTACAATTTTAGGAAGTTCTTAAGGTTGCAACTGTAGTACACCAAACAAATGACAATATTGGTTAAGACAACACCCTTCCCACTAATACCCCCCCAAAAAAATCAACACAACTTCTTATATATCAAATCAGTTGACTGCGTAATTTATAAAAAAAAATTAAATTAGCTGTTCTGGTATCTGTGACAAAATGGCTTACTGGGTCAGGAAAACCTGGATCCAAATCCTGCCTCTGACATTTAGAAGCTGTGTGACCCTAGATTGTTTACCTTCTGTACGCTTCATATACCGATCTATTAAGTCACAGACAGACTTCATTCTGCTTTGGTGGAGGAAGTTCTACCACAAACAGTTCTAGGTAGGAAGGCACAGACTTTTTCTGTATTCATTCATTTTAGAGCTGGGTAGATATGGTCCAATTTAGTGCAGAACATAATATACTATTGATAGATACATGACACTTCTTAGTACCATCAGACTGAAAGGAAAGGAATAAATCAATTTAACTTGTCTTTACAAAAAGAGTTGCATAGATGACATTAAATTTAAGAGAAAAAATTTTGCTATTGTCAGCCCTAACTATGAAATCAGAAATGCTTGTATGTATATATGTATGTATACCCACAGCTATTCCTCATTTATCTCACATCTTGAAGACGTGCTGTTCTACGTAACAGGTTTCTACATCTCTGTAACTGAAGCTTATCCTTTTTTCTAAAATTTTTTAAAAAATATTTTGATGATTCTTTCTAAAATGTACCATAGAGTTCTTAAAAGTAAAGTGCTGGACATAATCTAGCTTTTCCTTGATGACTCAGGGCCATCAGGATGAGAAGTCCTTATAGACTTGTGCAATCACATACTGGGCAATATGGTTCAGAGTTTGGGTTTTTTCTTTTACTTTAGCTTTTCTGTTTCCATACATTACCTCAGCCATCTCTGTTCCTGTTGTCGTCATGTCTGCCCCTAACAACCTCCTGTATGACTATCACTATTACAAAGTATATTGCCTTTTTAGTTGCTACTTCCAATCTACTATGGGCTGGGAAACCAGAAAACTAAGCTGGTGAGGCCTCATCTACTAAATAAGAACCAATAAGGCTACACTGAGGTCTAGGAAAATAATGTTCAGGGATTCAGTACAAATGGATCTGTGTCTGCCCAGATGTCAGTATGCTTCACTACAGGGCACATCAGAGCATACGGTGAAATGATCTCCCCACACATGAAATCCTGCTTCTTTCAAGACTCAGCCCCAAGTATCACTTACTATAGGAGGCCTTTCCTAGGCTTCCTCCCTCCCACCCTGCCCAACACACATACACATTCTAGCTGTCAGTGCCTTCCCCACCAAGGTTTCCTTGTATTTGATCTGTATGTGATTTTGTTTATACCTACATAACTGCATATTGTCTTCCCACCAAAATGGGAAGGAAGGGATATTTCTTTTTTTTTTCTTTTGTCTAAAGTGCTAGTCAAAAAGACATAGGTTCAGATTCCAAGACAGATATTAACAGGCTCTGAGACCCTGGACAAGTCTTAACAGTTAAGACACAACTGTAAAATGGGGTCAGCAATAGCATTTACATCAGAGGGCTATGAGGATGAAATAAGATAACTCTGTGAAGTATTTTCCTAACCTCAAATACGGCATACACACATACATTACACTCCTTCCTCTTCTCTGCCTCTCAGACTCTTCAGCCTCCTTCAGATACAGCGATGGTGCCACTCCCTATTCAAAGCTTTACATAATCCCTCTGGCTGATAACAGTTTCTCCCTCGTCAAATCTTTCTTATTCAAGTCTTGTAGACTCCCCGGTACTACATAAATTCCATAAGGGAAGAAAACAATTTTCACTTTGTATTTGTATCCCCAATGTCAAGGCATTTAGTAGGCAATTAATAAATGCTTGTTGAATTGAATACCTATTTCCCCTATTAACTTATATGATTAACTACCATTAATCTATAATTCATAAATTTATCAACATTTTTTTAAAGTTGCGCTTATATTTTCAGTTTTTACCATCCTGGGAGTGATGATGCCCCTACTCTTACTACTTCTTGAAAAACGGGGGCAACTAGGAGACTCAGTGGACAAAGTTCTGGGGCTGAAGGAAGACTCATCTTCATGAGTTCAAATGTCAGCATCAGATATCTACCAGCTATGTGACCTTGGGCAGGTCACTTAACTTTTTTGCCTCAGTTCTTATCTGTAAAATGAGTTGGAGAAGGAAATGGCAAAACACTCCAGTATTTTTTCAAGAAAACCCTCCACAGGGTCATGAAAAGTTGGATACAATTGAAACTACTGAGCAATAGTAATATGGAGCAATTATCCTTTTCCTTTTTTCCCTTCACTTTTCCTCTTCAAAGTTTTGGAAGATATCCTCTACCTCTGTTACATAAATATCATTTAATTAAGGAGTTCAAGATTTTAGAGTCTATGTATATTTTTTCCCGGTCTCCTATTTCTAAACAGAAAATTTCTCGTCCAGCAGTCTTTTTCTCCCTTAGTTGTGCCAGCTGGTCCTTTTTTGACTTTCCATACTTCTTACGCAAAGATGACTACAACTCTGCACAGTATTCTCAACACAGAGGTCCTTGGTCTAGATATCTGTTTTGTCTTTAATACCCTTTTCAAAGATCTCTCCTTCTCATCTCTTCCTCTTAGCTTTTTCATTTCTCCTTCCTTTTTCCTCTCTCAATGTTCTCCCTATCTCTTTCCCTTCTCTCTCTCCCTTACTCATGCCTTCTACCGTTAATCCACCATACTATATATTTTTCCCTGTGCTATCAAAATGTATTTTCATGAAAGCGAAATGTCTATGGATTTGAGAGAAAGGACAACAGTATCTTTACTGGATTTAAAAACAGATTTAGAAATAAGATGCTATAACATTTTATTAAGGAAAAAAATCCTTACTTATAGAGTAGATTTTAATGATATTATGGCAGAAAGCAGTAAAGTAATCCTGTGTTTTTGTGCCCAGAAAAATACATAGCAAGTAGGTGGTATATGTTTACACATGTTTATGTATATATGATCAAGTGCACTAAATATTGTTATGTATTTAATAATAGAAAGTGAATATTAATTAAAAGGTGAAATGTAAAGATACTCAGTACAGAATCTCAGAAACTTCTGAGGCACCAAGTAAGAGGATGGTCCAGTGTTTGGCAAAAATGGAATTACTACTGAGAATGTATTCAAGGCTAAACTGGCTTACAGGAGCCATTCCAGGGACCGTGGGTTCTACTGAAAACTTGTGGAAGGAAATTCTAAGCACCTAATAACATTGCTAGTGCCCTGAAGAGGGGATGAATTTCCTGGATGTTTCCTCCCAGGTGACGGTCCAGAACTGAGTGGATTTGGCATTTAGTATGACTGCAAACCCAGAGTTATCCCTAGGTCTTCCCTCTGTCCCAGGAGAGTAGCAGGAAATAGGGATGCAGATGGGGTTAGGGTCCTACATCTTTTAGAAGAAGAGAAAGCCTGTGGCTGGTGCCCTTATTTGTGACTTCTGTATGGTCCTCTCTATAACAGACAGAGAAGAGCAAATGGGAGAACTGGGCCTACTCAACCATGAAAGCTTCCACCTGGAACCCTGGCTGTGTTTCTTTTCCTCAGTAAATGAATAACAGTTCTCAAATTGGATATGTCCACGTTTTCAGACAACCTTTTGATTTCCAAAGGTACTTAGATACTAGATCCAATGAGAGGAGCAGCTGTTTGCAAATACAGGACGAAATGGGTTGAGATCAAAGATGACAGGAGGAGATAGTGCAGAGATAAGGCCAAATTGTACCCAATCAGCAATCCCACAATCTGTGTTCTGATGAAGTGTGCATAGCTGACTCCCAAAAGATTGTAACAGCAGATAAGGAAGTGAATCCTTTTTTAAGTGTGTTTTGTCATCAGATGCATGTTAAGGCATAATCTGTGTTTTGCAGTACTTGGCCTTACTCATATTTTGTACTGAGTACATTTTCATGCCTCCCTTTTTTTTGAAGGGGGAGGGGAAGGTGAAGTCTCAGATGTGAACCAGAAGTAAAATCATCTCTATGGTGTTGGTGTGGGGTACTTAATCAGATGAAGAATGTGAAACAAAAGAAAGCCTCTTTTCATTAGAGGCAGGATTCCCTTGGTCTGAACCAAGTCCAATCATGTGCCTGTGTACAGAACACTGAGTCATCACAGTATCTCAGGCCCAATAAAGTTAGATCAGAATAACAGATAACAGATCTAATAAAACATGATGTGTGACTATTTCTTTCTGACAAAATTCAGAAGTGAAAAGGAGTATCTCTAATTCTAAGCATATGTCTATATATCACTAACATGACAAGTAAAAAAGTGAGATGCCAAAGCCAATCGTCATTTTCTTAAATAAATAATATCAATAACTGAAGAGTGCCCTTGCTGTGAATTTTTTCTTTTTCTTCACAGTTTTCCCCCTAACATTGAACCTTATGACTTCTGAGGAAAATGCAGGTTATTTAGGTTATATTTGTAACATACAGGGCCCGAAACAGTGAGAATGGCTGTCATCAACAACTCAAGGCTGGTATTGGGCACTTACTAAGGTATATGGCACTACGTTTGGGAGCATTAAGACTGTAAGTTTTTGCTTTTAAGGGAACTATAATCCAGTTAGGGAGATCAAAAATACAAAAAAGACAAATTATAATCTGCTCATAACAGATTAGAAATCAGTGAAAAAGCCAGGAAGAGTCACAAAAGTCATCAGCTAAAGTAGTGAAATGCTCAGAGACAAGGCGAGACTCTGACCTGAGCCTTGAAGGCCTGGTAGGATATAGATAAATGTGAGGATGCATGGAAGTATTCTAGGCAGAATTAATTAAGTGGACAAAAGCAGAATACAAATGAAATATTAGGGGTGGCTTGTCTAGAGTGCAAGGTTCATGAATTTCTTTCTCTTCCACAACAGAAGTGGGCCAGGTCCCTTAACTAAGTCCTTGGTTTAATTACTTTCATCTGACCTGCAAGACAAGTATCAGTTTTCATATATATGTATGTGTGTGTGTATGTATATATGTATACATGTGTCCATATACACACAAATATATACACTATATATTACATATACACACACACACACGTAAACATATATACATATTAAGTATGTGCATACAGACGTGTGTACATATATATACATGTATATGGACATAAATTTATGTGTAAGCATATACACGGAGCTCCATCTCACACATACGAACATTCAAAGTTACAAAAGTCTTACATGAGTTTTCCTAAAAGGTGATAAAAAATAATTCTATAAAAGTCTATTTCTATACAAGTCTAGTCAATGGTGTCCCGTGTGTTTGACTGTTTGTGACCTTCCATGCGCCCTTTTCTATGTCTGTGTGTGTGGGTGTGTCTGTCTTTCTGCGGCTAGGTGGTTCTCTCTGTGGCTTTCTGCATCTTTCTCTTTGTGTGTATTATTCCATGCATTTCTTCTTGTCTCATTATGCTATCTTTCCGTCTGTCCTTTCATCTCTCTGTCTCTCTCTTCTCTGTGCTTTCTGTTCCTGTGTCTCTCTTTTTCTATGTCTCTGTCTCTCCATCTTTCTCCTTATGCTCCTGGACCATCATAGCTATTCTCCTTCTCCTTAATCCCTATTTCCATTCCTTTTCTTTTTCTCATTTTTAAGAATAAGGGCTAATTATAATATACTAAAAACTCATATTTAAAAATATATTTATTATATTTATTAAGCATAATTTGTTTCTTGTTCCTAATTTAAAATGTAGATTAATAGAATTTTCATATTTTTCTACAAAAAAGACCTTAATAAAATTAATTTATACTTACAAGTAAAGTATATTTTTTGAAGAAAAAGACTTTTAATAGGAAAAAAGGTTTCTAATTTCTGACTTAATTTTCTCTTTGGAGGGAATAAATGATTGTATTTTCTCATGGCAAGGTGTGCCTATTAATTTTAGACACCTGGATCTTGCAAGACCTTAAATAAAAATTCCTTATCTTGGCTTCAAAAAAAAAATTTTTTTTCTCTTTGGAACTTATTTTTTCTATTTCTTTCTCTTTTGAAAAAAACAAAAAAAGTTTCTGATTTCCTTTCTGTTTCAAAACAATTATCTTTAAGATATTCACTCTATTTGTTGTGAAATTAGCTTGGTGTCTCCAATATATTGCTAGCATCTTCCATTCTGAGAACCAACAACATATACGTTACATCCAAGTTTTCTTCATTTTTCTTCATTAATCAGGTGATTAATTATAATACTCATCATATATATATATATATATATATATGTATATATATATATATATATATATATATATATATACAATCTTAAAATAGGTGATACTTTTATTTTTCTTATCATGATTAACCTTAAGAAGCAATCAACTGACCTGAGATGCAAATAAATCCAGAAGAGAAAAAAGCCTCGTTGTATGAAGACAAACTATCTGTCTGGGCATAGACGGCATACGTCGACATGTGTGAACAGGCACATTCTACATAGTCTGAAGTGACATCAACCACTTTGCAAAACTGACTATCGGACAACCAGCTGGAACAGAAACAACAGTGAAAATTATCATTCTTGTTTCATTAGAGCATTTAAGGTGTTGAGAAGGATTGCAGAATGAAAGTATTTATTGAATGGAAGTGTTCTTTAGTTAATCCTTAAGTAAAACCCTCAGGTTAAGCAGAATTGCTGAGGACAGTACCTTGTGCAGGACAAAAAGCAAACAGCTGCCTGTGCGTGAGCTATACAATCAACCTGGAAAGGTGGCCTGGGAGGCTGACCAGACCCAGAGGAGTACTGGGGATTTCAGAGGAGAAGTTCGATAATCAGATTTTTAAAATACAATCAGAATCAAAGTACAATCAAATTTAACATTAGTAATAAAATACACTAGCTTCACCTGTGTAAAAAAGACCCTGCACAGAAATTACAGTTGTAGAGGGTTGTATTAATCACCCCATCAGTTGGGGGAAAATAGAAAAAAATTACATCTCACATGTTTATTTTTGAACCATGAATCTCTTCAAGTTCTTGCCAGGACTGATATCTTTTATGTGGTCTGACCTATGAGCTAAAAAAAAATTTCACTAAATTATAGCCAGTACAGCCCATCAAATCTATAGCCACATTTTTTGAACAGTCTTATGTAATGCCATTGGCGGATCTCTTTTCAGTGTTTTATGTCTTCCATTCTCTTTCTTTTCTTTTTTTGTTTGTTTAGTATACTGTAATAATCACAGAGGAAATCACTAACAACTGTGGCAGGACTATACCAGTATGAGGCAGAATTCCATTCTTGGCCCTGGTTTATTCAAAATTCAATAGTTTTGAACGTTGTCATCAATAAATTAGATGACATAACTGTCACATTGGTAGAGAGAGATGGATGGAGGGAGAAAGAAGTAAGAGAGAGAAATATGAGAAATACATAAGGGGGGAAGAGAAAGGGTTTAAGAAAAGGAAAAAGCACTTATTAAATGCCTACTATGTATAGGCCCTGAGATAAACATTTTACCTAGAAAAGATTTCAGAACTGAAAAATGTCCTGGGAGTAAAGTAGCCTGGAATCTAATTCACATTTCCCCTGATTTCCAAGAAAAATTCTGCAAAGGCAGAAGATTCTTAACTTCTAATTTCAAAGACAGACTTGAGACATCGATTAAAGCCAGGGCACCAAACAATACTGAGATCAGAAATCATGAATTTGAATCGGGCCATCCAACCATGAGAAACCAACAATACTAGAATTTTTGAGCTACCTGCTCCTGGATTTCTTTATCAATTGCTTACTCAGTTTAATATTATATCATTCAGAGTTAAGGAGAAACTTGCACACTTTGTCCTGAACACTCACATTTAATTGGTCGTGTCATTTCCCTTTTTAGGTTCCAGTCTCCTTTGTAAAATGAGGAGACTGAACTAAATGACCTCTAAACTCCCTAGTCTATGATCCTATGAAAGTGAGGATTTCAGCACTTCTAATGAACTTTTCAATTCAATCTAATAAATATTAAGTGATATATCAGTGCACTATATTTCTGTACCAATACTGGAACAGAAACTTGAGGCCTTTCCTTAGACTGAATGAGGATTCAGGTTAGTCATGAGCTGGAAAATAAGAATCCTTCCAAGCTTCTGGTCTTCACAATAACTCTGTGAAGCAGATAATGGAAGCAGCCTTGTTTTAGAGACAGGGACTTAAGCCAAGAGGAATTAAGTGACTTGTAAAAGCTGATATGATGAACAAATAGCACAGTCAAGACTTGAACCCTGGATACTCTTTCTTCTTGTCACAAGTGATTTCAGTAGAAGGCTATCCACAGTTGGCCACAATCATCCCCGTCCGTTGATGGGCCTCAGGCGGGGATATTGAGGGAGGCCTTATTGGGGGAGGCTTTTTTGGTATGGGGGCCCACACTTTTTGCTGATTACTAATGAGGCACTGGGTCACAAGGGTCGGGCCCTCCAACCCTGAAAAGAGTCTGTATATTCTGAGGTGAGGTTTTACTTTGGGGCTTATTTTGGGAAGAAGGTTGGTGTGTGAGATGAGACTCTGGAAGGCTGTTTTAAAAAGCCCCCTGGCTTTGAAAACCCAGATGGTGGTGCTTCTCTCTCTGATAACAATGTATGTGTTATCTATGGTCAGACAGTTGGAAGCCCTGTCTATTGGTGCTGCATGAGTTTTATTAAAGTGATTGTTGACCCCTCAAAAGTTGCTTTCCTTTCAGAAAAGTAGATCTAAGAACCTGTGCCCCAGGCCCTCTTGTATATGCTGGGCTACTTACTGCTACAGTCCTATGGCCAGATCTGAAGGTAGAGAAAGAAAGAATCCTTTTCTATCTTTGCAGATCAGTTCATAATGTGACTAAGGTAGACTCTAGCAACCTAGGTTGTTGGCATACTAGCATTTCATGAGGGACGGAGAGAAAAAGAAAAGGAGGGAGAGAAAGAGGAAGGAAGGAAGGGGAAAAAGAAGGAAGAGAGGGAGTGAGGAAGAAAGAAGAGAAAGAAGGAAGGAGGAGTGAAGAAAGGGAGGAAGGGAAGGAGAAAGGGAGGGAGAGAGGGAGAGAAAAAAGGAAGGAGGAAAGGAAGGAGAAGAGGGAGGAAAAATGGAAGGCATGTAGGAAAAGAGGAGAGAGAGAGGGAAGAAGGAAGAGAGGAAGGAGAGGAGGGACATGGTCAGGAAGGAATATTAGTATTTAATGACTGTGACTGCATGTTCCATCCCATCCAATACCACAGCATTCTCTCCCTGTTTGAGCTCACCTATCCATTCAATTAACCAGAAGTAACATAAAGTTACATTCAAAGAAAAGTCAAAATCATGCAAAAGTACCTCGTGGCCGCTTGATTCCAAAGGAGACACAAGGACTTCTGGGGAACAATCCGGTGTTCTACAGCATAAATTCGATAAAGGACTTCATTGTTATCTGTCAGTGGATATGAACTCTGACCTTTTACACTCAAAGATAAAACCTGCAACATTAAAAAATACATTTTTAATAAAAAAATTTTCAAAAGTAATCATGGCAAAACTTCACATTGAAGTTTTCCAGTTAATTTTATCACCAAAATTGTCTCCCACCACCCTCTCTGTTCAGCATTGCTTCATTCTTATTATTTTTCCAAATTCAATTATTCTTAGGCCACTTATAAATAAAACACCCCTTACTTACTGCTTCTCACTTATTGCTATGTAACTCAATTTTATTTTACATTAACACTGAAATCAAGGACTGCTCACCATTCCATTCATCTGGGCACATATTCTTTGGTTTTTACTTACTGGCTTCACTGTCTTTTGGCATCAAGTACTTGGAATTTGCTTGAAAATGAGTTACTTTCTTTTATCATCACTTAGAATTTCAATTTTCAAAAACTCAAATATTTTACATGTGTCTTAACTATGGCAACTATAAAATTTCACATATTATCTACAGAAAGAAGACATTCTTAATAAGCAGATTATGATGCTTATTATATGTGAGCACCTGAGACTTCAGGATGTATATCATAAAGGTGGAAAAAAGAAATTAGTCAGCTGAGGTTACTGAAGTTAACAAAAGAATAAACTTGAACTACATGAGAACAAGAAATTACTTTGAAATGAAAAACTACCTTGTTATTCAGGGCCAGAACATTGTTACCAGTTATAAACCACTGCTGGCTGCTATATTCTGTAAACTGTACTAATTTGCACTTCTTTTCACCAGCCATAAGACTTGCATCTGGGACATCCAATAATCTTTCAGGAACTTGTATATAATCCCCCTCCTTTCCTTCAAACTTGTGTCCATTGATTTGCTGTGGATACCAATGAAGGGCCAATATTGACAAATATGGACATTTGTCAAGGATGGTTTTGCTTCTGTTGAAATAGGAAAAAAAACTTCTTTTGAAATAGCTTACAAATAGAAATCTATACAATCATGTTTATTTAAGTATATATGCTGCCCTTTGTACATTCAATATGTGACATTAATGACGTAGCACCAATGCTTTTTCATAGGTTTGCATGGAGTCTTCTCTTTTTTTTTTTTGGTTCTCTTTGTAATCTGTGACATGTTTGAATCACCTGTGACTTAAGGCAGGATATGTGACTGTGAAAACAGCATTCTCATAATGATATGTCTCTGATCAAAAACTTTCAGGAGCCTAAAAAAACCCTGTTACCTACAGAATAAAATAAATCTTCCATTAAGACCTTTACAAGAAAGTTTCAACCTATGTATCTAGCCTTATTTTACCTTGATCTGTGCCTTCATCTTCCTTTCTATTTTATTTGGGTCAGTTAATATTATAAAACTACATATTTACATCTAAATGTACATGAAAAATCTTACTTTTTTAAGACTTTAAAATGGATAACATTAATACTAAATAGTGACAAGCAAAGAGCTGATCATTTTTACACATACTTTCAAATTTTTTGTTTTAGTTGTAAGATATCATAAAATATTCCCTTAAAGTGACTTTAACTATATAAGTTTTATAGCATTGAATGTATTTTTGAATTTCAATGGAATAGCACAACTATACCTCCATGTGAAGGCAAACCTTAATGACTGATAGTAAAGCTAATAGCAGATATATACCAAACTTCATAGAGTTAACATAAATATTCTTAACAAGGTACTTCTTAATGCTCTGGCTTTCAAACAATTAATAATGCATGAGAATGAGGAGGGAAGGTGAAAATACCAATATAATGTTTGTACAATGCTATCAAACAATCATTTTACTGGGAAATGAAACTGAAATTTTAAAAGTTATTCTTCTTAGTCTTTGAAGCAATACTAAACTCAAAATTGTGTTATCTGGCACACTGATATAGTGTAAAAATGGAAAGAAAATAAAATGTTTATTCAAAGGCGGATCATAGTTATCAATTCCTCACTTATATCATGAAGATATTAAATTGAGGATAGGTATAATATTTACAATATAAATGACTTTATACCCTTTGAAATATTTCCATAGTTATGCTCAAGGATTCACCCCTCATAATAAATGCTCTTTCTTAAACAAAGTATCCCAAAATTCTTAATGAAATTTTAAGCTACTAGCCAACAGATTAAACTATCATAGTTTCAAACTGCAATAAGACTTCTGAAACATACTACCTTAGTTAAGATTGCGGGTCATTAGTCAGCTTCATATAGTCAAAGTAAATGTTACTTAGATCACAAGATTTTTAAGATTATGGATTCAGAGCTGGAAGGGACCTTAGTGGCCATCTGCCATTTTACAGATGATCTAAGTGAAACCCAGAAAGTAAAGTGGCTCATCTAGGGTCATGCCGCTAGGCCACACTCTCAAGATTCACAATCTCACCCCATCGTCCTAACATAAAACAGGATGACAATCAGACTCCAAGAGGAGAAGCAGAGCCAATAATGCAAGCCTTTTTGTTTTCCTGTCACTGTGACCTGCTATGGGGCCATCTGTGATGCCCATTCTGGCTTCTTGTTAAGGAAACGTTCTAGAGAACACGGTCAGTATTTATTGAACAGGCACTGAATACCTCCTGAGAGCTCAACATCATATCAACATCAATGAAGGAGCAGAAAAGAAGAAGAAATGGTTCCTACCCTCAAGGAGCCTGTACACTCACAAAAACAGAGAGGATAACTAAGAAGCACTATACGAATAAGTGGAATAAAAATAATATTTGTCACAGGAAAGAAAGAATGCAAGCTAATGAACAGAGCAGGGAGAGCCATGAATAGATTCATTAACATTGTTTGTGTTTACTATTTAATTCCCAATGCAAAAAGCTACTTAATTAAAAATTATTAGTTGTCGGAAACATTTTTAAAAAGGAAACTTTTTCATTTTGCAAGTAGGTCAAAATTTTATAAGCATTACATATAAAACAAAGAAACCATGGTTTATATGAGAAATAACTTTGATTATAGCAAAAGATTGACTAATTCATTCACTTTGGGAATAAATAGGTACATAAAAGGGAAATTAATGAATTTGGTAATTTTCTTCATGACGTAAGTGAAAAAATACATCTTAAATCATACCTTGATGATGACAATGATGATGTAGAATAAGAGTAATTAGAGAAGGCTAATACAGTGGGTTACAGAGTACCTTTTAGTTCAATTGGTTTAAAATATAATGTTAACATGAATAATGTCCAAAGTTCTATCCCTATCTATCTATCTATATATATATATATATATGTTCTTTTATCATTTTTTCCATTCTGTAGTCATAATCCTCTTCCTATACTCATCATGTAAACAAATGTCATTAGACAAAAAGGATATTCAATCAACAGAAATTCATTATACTTTTGAGTAAGGGGGGATGGGAAATCAACTTGAAACACATGGAAGCCCTGGATTTGGAATTTGAAGACCTCAGTTCAAATTCTACCTTTGCTTCTTACTCTCTGCATGGTCTTGGACGAGGTATTTATCCGCCTGCACCAGGTCTAACTTTCCTTGTCCCTTGAACTCTCAACCTTCAAGTTTAGAAGCTACTGTATGTGAATAAAGTGCAAAAGCATCTTTGGAGAAAGTTTTTTTTTTTTTGTAAAAGATGAGTTCTAAGCAAGGTCTTGAAGAAAGTTATGGATATGGACTAAAAGAGAAGAAAGGGAAATTATCCAGTCAACGGAAGTAGGATGAACAAGTCTAATAGGAAGGAATTCAGTAAAAAGTTCAAAGACTGACATTGCTACTATGGGGTGGGAGTGGGAGGGAAGGCCAGGGGTATGGCCTTGTTGGGCGCAAAATAAGCTTACAAATAAAACAAAACTCTGGAAAATGTTTTACAAATGTGTTAAAAATCTTGAATTTTTATTCAGACTAATACTTCATCTGATAAATCAGAGGCTAGTTTGGTATAAAAACATATAGGAATGCATTCTGTGGTCTCTAATTTTCCTTTAAATAAATAGCTAATTGAGAGTTTTCTCCTCTATGAAATTCCATAGGACACAGTTGGAATCTGCAGAAATGAAAGAGGGCTTCTCAAAAACATTAAAGTGAAGCTTATTTAAAAAAAGAGAGAGAAGACCAATTAAGGCATCATTTTTTTAACGCAAAGAAGATCTCAAAGAAATGGCAGCTGTGAAAGCTACAGACTGAATTTATACACTTCCATAGAAAACTAAGTAGTGCATGATAGAGATCTGAAATGTCTCACACACTTCCCTTCTTCTGTTCTGCTCTACATACGCAAATGATTGTTTTACTTGGTGTTTGTTAGGTTCAGAATAAAAAAACAAATGAAGACTACTTCCTTTTTCCTACTACATGAATACAGAAGTTAATGTGTTTTGTTCTTGACAAAAATCATAGATAATGTTTCTATAACCCTCGTAGTTTACAAAGTATTATACGTGTGCAACATATTGATGCTTTAAGGCTTGTTGCTGAATTAAAACTGCTCAGAAATCTAAGAGAAATCTTGAGAGCTGATGGGAATTTAGTCTGATTCTGACACAGCTAATGATGAATTTTAAATATAAGCTACAGTAACTGGGATGTTTGTACTGTTGTATGATAGGAGAATTTGGTTACTGACCATAAGACAAGGTAGAGGGACAATCTCAGAAGGGACCCAGAATTGAACCCAGAAAGATAAGAACGAGAGAGATACAAAAGGACTAATCTTGACAACTGCTTTAGCAAAATTTGAACCTGGAAGTGATGGATGCTCTAGCTGCTATAAAAGGGTAAGTCTGGCTGAGCAGGAGAACATCCTGAAAGCAGAAAGTCAGAAAAGTCCTTGAGTGGATCCACTAGTTTGGCTAAGAAGTTATGCCCAGAGATAGATCAACTCAGTTTAACAAAAGAAGTATGTATTTAACACAAAAGGGACGTTCACTTAGGAACTTTTGACAGTTCCTGAGACAAAAAAGAAAATCAGAACTGTGTAGTTCTAGAGTTATGAATTATCCTGAGCACAGGGTTTTCTTCACTCATGCATTCACTGGTAGGTTTCTATAAGCATATGCCCAACAGACTGAAGATACGTTAGTGGAAGTACAAGCCAGATTTATACATGGTTTAGAGTAAACACATTATTTGTGCATTTACCTTGATTAAAGGGATATTGTTTCTTTTTGTCATTTCTTGTTCAATGTTACTGAATAAGAATATTCAATATTTCTTATTGTTAAGTAGGCGGTTGTGTTTAAGATCTAAATGAGAGTAGGTAGCTGTGTAAACAGAAATGCAAAAGTGGGGGCTCAAGAGCTAAGGTTGTGAGTAGGAAAAATATATTCCCTTACAGCAAGGTTATGCTCAGGACCCTGGGATAATCTGAGTGTGATCCTCTGATAGCAGTCCTTTTCTCGGATCTAAATCTGCCAATTCAAAGGCAGGTTGGAATGAGCCAGCCCAAGGAGAGAAGGTGCATGCCCTCATGCCCTCATGCTCTCCATGAGGGATGTCAGGGGCTATGGCATGGTAGCTAGCCCATGCGACATTATAAATATATTATCTCATTTAATACTCACAACAACCCTTTGAAAAAAGTGCTTTTATACCTATTTTACAGATGAAGAAGCTGAGGCTGAGAGTCTGTTAAATGACTTGCCCAGGGTTACTAAGCTATAAGTATTCCAGGGAGGTTTTAAACTAATAAACTAATTTGAATTAATACTTTATACACTATGCCATTTAGACACCTAAATGAACCTCAAGTTTCACATTCAAGCAGCCCATAACTCTGTAAGAACGACTGTCTGCCAGAAATTTCAGTTTAACTATTAGTATTTCTCTTGACTTTTTTCTCTTGCCAGACTCCTGTGTGTGTGTGTGTGTGTGTGTGTGTGTGTGGTATGTTTGTCCTTCCTTGCCAAAGAAGACCATGCCATTACAGAAATAATGACATGACTTGCACTTGACTTTGTTTTGAGGGAGGGAGGGCTGTGCGGGTCACCAGCCTCACTTCTCTTCCAGAGCCATCTGAATTCAGTGACCAGACATTCATCAGGATGACTGGAGATGACGACCCAGGATGAGGCAACTGAGGTTAAGTGACTTGGTCAAGGTCACACAGCTAGTGAGTGTCAAGTGTCTGAGGTGAGATTTGAACTCAGGTCCTCCTGACTCCTGCAATGGTGCAGGAGTGCACTTTATCCACTGTACAACCTAGCTGCCCCTTGCCAGATCCCTACTATGAACTTGAATTTTATTTTCAAAGTTGAGCATCAGCTACAGGAGGTAGTTTAGGCATGGCTAGAACACATTTAATTCACTTTTGACCCTCAACAATAGTTTCACTGGGAAAGCCTTATCAGTAGTACAAGGCAACACTACTAATCACCGCTAAACTTTCAAGATGAGTTATTTTCATTTGTTTTCTATTCAGAATTTCTATCATATGGTCGTGGGAGTTAACAATATAAAGATTTTATTTTAGTAATTTATATTATATAATATACACATGCACACACATATACTTAATTATATATAATACTATTATACATACTATAAAATAGATGAAAGAAATAAGTAATTTTATCACAATTATATTCAATGACAAAAGATAGTCACTTTTCACCAGGAGATCCACAGGTAACATTAGTCAGAAGAGAAAAGGCAAATTTCTCAGTCACTTCTGCAAAATGGCTGAAGCCCCTCGTATCTTTACGTCGTGGGTTAATCAGAGCACAAAGGATGTCATACAAAAGATTTCTACTTCTCACACTGAATGCTTGTTTTTTGCCTTCAACTGTTATCTGGGAAAGACAGAAATAGGACATTAGATTCATAAAATAGATTTTTTCTATTCATCAATACATATAGCATGCTTTTGGAGAGATATACTATCATGGTAGAAAAGGAGCTGACCTCAGAGCCAAGAAGCCCTGGGTTCAAGTTCTGCCTCTGACACATCTAAGCTATTTAATCCTTCAGTGGCCCAGGCAATTCAATAAAAATATAAATTGTAAAACAGGATCTGATATGTATTGGTATAAGGAATTTCCTCACTGGACTTCCCTATGCCAACAAAATCAAAGGTTCAGGCTAAAAACATCTTTTAGCAGTCATATTGGATATTAAACCACAATAAAATGAATCATTTTTATTTTTAAAATTATCCATAAATTATGCTGGAAAGTGACTAAAATGTCTGTAGCTTTCCACCTAGAAATTCTATTGCCAGGTATACACTCCAAAAAGTGCAATGAAGAAAAGAAAGTCCTATCACAGCAGATGTCTGTCAGTTGGAGAACCGTTAAAAGAAATTGTGCTATACTAATATAATTCAATATGACAATATGGATTTCCTATAGAAAGAGTGAACATGATGAACTGATACAAACCAAAGAAGGCAACACTGGAAAAACAATATTCAGAACTGTAACAAAATAAAGTTAAAAAAAATCACCCAAACAAGTGGAACTGAATCATATGAAATTGCACCGACCATGTCTGGCCCCCAAGGACAGATAGGAAAATGAAGGTCCCTCCCTTCCCTGCAAGGTGGAGGACTATGGGTGTGTAACAGTACATATAACCTTATACTTGCTGGATGTGTTGATTAATTTTGCTGAATTGTTTTTATTTCTTTTTTGCATTCTTTGTCCTAAGGGATGACTCTCTAGCAGAAGGATGGAAAAGTATATATTGGGAAAGGTAGGAGATATTAAAAAAAAAGAAGATAAGAAAAAAATTACGTTACCTATGATAAATGAACTAATGAGAACTTATAATGCTTTTTCAATTCAATTGCACACAATTTTGTTCAAAAGGGCCAGAGTAAATGATCATCCCTCATGAGTTGAATAGGGTTGTCTCTACAACTACATCTAGTTGTAAATGTTAAATCTGATGGTACCATTAAACTGGTTTGAAAAATCCTATTTGTTCCTATAAAACATGGAGTAATTGTGGGAATGTTTGGAGGATGTAAGGCACCAAGGAGGAAAACTCAGCAGTATTCCATGATGCACCGTGTGTGGGGAGAAAATGTTAGAAGAAAATTCAAATTTATTATTTACGATATATATAAGATGGAACTTCACCTCCCAGAACCATGACAGCGGGAAAACAAAGAAAGTGTTTGGCAATGACTGTATGCTGATATTCTTTATACTACACTAATCAGTAAGAAGCACCTACTGTGTGCTTGATGTTGTGCTAAGCACTGAGGGTACAAATACAAAGAAGGAAGCGATCCCTGCATATAAGGACCTTACTTTAAAATGGGAGAGTCTATAAAAGCATCAAGAATAAATATAAATAAATACCAAGTAAGTAAACATTCCTACTAATTAAACTAAAGCACTAAAAGCTGGAGGAATCAGGAGAAGTATCAAGCAGCAGACAGTGCTTATGCTGCATCCAGAAAAGGAAGACTGGGATTCTGTTACAGGGTAGTGAGGAAGGAGCATATTCCACCCTGGGGGTACAACAAGGGAGAAGCCACCGAGAAGGGTGAAGGATAAAGAGGACAGTCTGGTTGGAGAGGAGAGTACAGGAAGGAGAAGAATATCCAACAGCTGGAAAGACAGGCTGGAGTTAGATGGCGAAGGACTTTCCAAATTCCACAAGAGTGCATGTTTTATTGCAGAGGCTTACAGGAAGTCACTGAAGGTGACTGAGCATCACAGCAACCACTTTGTGGCAGCGTATGGGATAGACTGGAGGAGACACAGACAGACACAAGATCGAGAGACTAATGAGGAGGCTGGGTGGGAAGAAAGGTGAGTAGAGAGAAGGGGCTCAATGCAACACGTTGTAGACATGGAAACAAGAAAATCTGGCAAGGGACTGGCTATGTGAGATAAGGGAAAGTGGAGAAACCTGGGAGACTGGAATGATGGCAGTAACTTGACAGAAATAGGATATTTGGAAGAAGGAAGAGTTTGAGGAAGAAAATGAGCTCCATTTAAGACACGATGAATCTGAGAGGTCTCTGGGACATCCAGTGTGAAAGGTCCAATAGACAAACAATGATGTGGGACTATGTGTATGTGCATATGCATGTGTACAAATATATGTATCATCTCTGTTTATAGGATAGTCATCTGAATGATAACATGGAGGTTGATACGGATTATATATCATGATATATATGGGTATATTTTAAAAATACCCACATGTTTAAGGGCCCATTTTGTACAGGGAGTTTTACCAAGGGGCAACTGTGGCATAGCAGACACAAAAATGACTTCAAAGGTCACAAGGCCCGTGTTCAAGTCCTACCTCAAACTCACACTGGCTATGTGATCTACTTAACTTCCAAATGCCCCAAGCAATTCTCAATACTATAATTTGAATAAAATTATATTTTATTATGGTCTGCATAAATGGATAAGAGTTTCCTTCCTAGAGTTGCTCACATGAATGAAATCACAGATTTGGTTAAAAAAAATATCTGTCCTATCTTTATCCACATACACACATATTATACACACATATAATACATAGAAATACACATAGACACATGTGTCTATGTGTACATATACACACATAGACACAGGTGTCTATGTGTACATATACACACATACACATGGATAGTTTGCTATTCATGTGTACACAGACATAGCAAGCAAAGGAGAAGTATACGTAGCTAATTGTTTTTAATGTACAATTGAGACCCCAAAATCCAGTGTAACTGAAATAGAGAAAAAGTGTTTAAGAAACATTAATCCTTGGAATGTTTCACATATATGTTAATCCTATAAAAATACTTGGTATCAGAACTGACCTTGTTTGAAATAGTTACATATTTTCCAATAAAGCTCAACATACTTTAGCGGGCACATAGCAAGAATAGTTTTTCTTTTAAAACTCAAGTCACATTTTTTTTTTATTCTAGCTTTTTAGAATGCCTTTCCTATAATATTTTTGGGTTTTCATTTCATGTAAATTGTCAGTGCACGATGGAGAAAATGAGATTGGCTGATAAGTGTCGGAAAGAAACAAAGCTAATTAGATTTTCCCATCTTGGGCATCTCTTGTAATTTTGTTTTGTGATTCATGTTTTTGAAATCTGGATGTCTTCATCTATTTGTAACTGTTTACTTCCTGTTTCCTTTTACCCAGTGAATCCATAAACAGTAATCAGGAAATGTCTACAAAACTTCATGTAAACAAGTTTCAAATGTCAGTCAGTAATACATGGTTCTCATAAAACTTTCTAAAATGGAAAATAGAATAATTCGTTACATCTTTTAAAATCAATGCTTAAAAGCAGTTTAAAACTCTTTTATCTTCCTAGATCCTAATTATGCTTTTCCCTTCTTTACCACCTTCCAAATTTTCTCTGACACAAGCCATTCCCTGTTGGCTTTTAGATCCAGGACTGACCTTTGGGGGGCTCTTTATGCTTTGTTCCACCTAGCTCTTTTACAGAGTTTAAAATGTTTAGCTTTTGCCTACAGTAGTTTCTTTGCTGAGAAAACTGTCAGAGTTCAGACTTGAAAAGTATGGTTATAAAGCAATTTATAATATCATATAATCAAACAAAGCAAATAAAACAATCTGCCCATGTATTTCTGTAAAACCAGAAGTTGTTCACATGATTTCCTTTAGATGTGCTGGCTAATCACTGATAGTTCTGTGTACTCTCCTAGGAGAAAAGAACTCAGAGAAGGCCTACCCAGGAAATGAGACTGGTTAAAAGGGGACTGAGGAATTTGTCAGGCTTCTTGACGACAGCAAGTGTCCCTAAGTGACCTATAATTTTCCTTTCAACATCTAAAAAGACAGTTGTTGAGGCTGTTGCTTTTCATACTGTTGTTTTTCTTGGGAGACGTGAATGTTGGAAGAAATGGAAGACTCCAGAGCAATTAAGTATTCTTGGGCCCTGAACATATAACTAATACTTTTATACCCATCTGGCACAAAATACCTCTTCTAATAGATGGAAAATATAAGGTGTCAAGAAAATAAAATGAAAGCATATAACTAAAAGAATATTAAAGAAAAAAAGTTCTATTAAGTCAAATGATTTGCACTCAGAAACGTGATAATAGAGACCATACAGTAATTATATTACTCAGATTACATAGTAATAATATGCCTTATGGGCCTTATGGGCCAATATCAGGGAGCTGGAGCTAAAAGAAGTCTCAGAGTATGTCTAGTCTAACCCTTTCACTTTATAGATGTTAAAGGAAAATGGGGCCTAAAGGAGTTAATGAATTTACATGCACTTGTAACAAAACATCTGTCCCTTACATATGTAAATTAATAATATTATCATTTTTGCTCTAGACTTGGCTTAATTCTAGATTATTCTGCATACTATACTGCCCACATTTTCACCTTATAGCAACTAAAGAATAAAACAGAATAAAGTAATAGAGAATTTATTACATTTGTTTTGGCAGGAGCCCATTAGGACTTCCTTTCTTGGATATGGAAGTGCCTTCCCTAGGGCTCGTCTCAGTCTGTAAACTCACAACAACCACTTTCCTCTCTCTGCTCCTCTCCCCAACCCTAAAGCAGCCTAGGTAGTGATTATCTGATAAGAGACTCTGCTCCCTAGTCTGCATCCATAGCTCACACCTTCACTATAGATAACCTACACCTTGTAGCGTATTTTAGATCTCAGCCAAGCTTAATGACAGCAAAAGTTCGACAGAGACGTTAAATTTTTGAAGTCCTTTACCTTTAGCTCATTAGAAGTATCTTGCACTAAAAAAGCAGAACTGCTTCAAGACCATAAAAAGGCTTATGGTCCAAGAATCTTGACGCTAGGGTCTTCCAACTTTGCTAATGCTCCCGTTATCCATAACACACAGTGAGAGACAAGAGATAAAGAGCTGTCAGCACTAGTCTTTATCTTACTATCGTATTTCATTTTATTTTCTGAGACTAAGTCTCCCTATCGTGTCCCAGCTGAAAGTGCATTAACCTCTCTCATGGGCCCAATCCCCAATGCTGACTGATACAAAAGCTTTATTTATCCTGGGCAGCCTGGTGGCCCTCTGCTCCCACATGTGCGGATCTTTAATTGCATTCGGCCCTATTTTAGCAAAAATACCAGAGGATTATTGGAACACACCACCATTCCTAGATACTGCTGCATTTTAAAAATAGGGAAGAATCACAGGATTCAGAGCAGGAGAGTGCCTTGAAGAGTATCAAATTCAGACACTTTTCATGAGACGCCTCACTTTACTGATGAGGAAACTGAGGCCCAAAGAGCTAAAGTAACTTCCCCCAGCTTTGCAGCTTGTGGAAGTTCTGGTCTCCCAAGTCCCAGCGCAAATGTCCTTTCCACCACGCCACGATGTAATGAGAGCATTGTTCCAATTGCAGCCAAGGTTACCCTGAAGTGGGAAGACAGATACAACCCTAACACACAGAGTCATGTTCCGTGTAAGCAATTTCATGTAGTACTAATTATTTTTTAGAAATGCTTACCTTATCTATTAGATACATGACAGCACTAAGTTGTTCATCTGTGTTTTCAGTGGCTACTTTGAGATTCAGGTTGTGGAGCACTCTGATCAAAATATCCTCATCCAGTGGCTGGTGGAGCTGATCAGCTAGCCCCCAAAAGGCCTGAGACTCAGCATCAGACACAACAGTGACATTGGCAGTGCCGTAAACTTTATCTATTCTGGCTCCACCAATGGGGTCAGAAAGCACAACCTGGAAGCGTTTAGGATATGGATTTAAAGATTCCGTCTCTGGGGTTAGGATGACATCTAACACAGCATTGCTCTGGCCAGGTTCAAAAACCAATGTGCCTTCAGACTTGACAAAATCTTTTCCTGAAATGGCTGGAGATATGAGAGTGCGGGCCACAGTTTCAGCCATCCTCAGCTCCTAGAAATGCAACAGAATAACTTTAGTGACGTAATTGTGCTTCTATTTTTATAAAAACAGATTTACCTCAAGCGAAAGATCTTGACTAGACAATGACAACCTTAATTTTCTAGGTAAACATACAAGGGGAGATCCCTGGTAGCTTACAGGACAAACCAGGAGTTGCTTGAACTCCAGACATGGATGGATACAAACTCTAAATCCAACCTGAAGTGTGATTTTATTGAATCAAAGATTCCCATGATACAACTTACAGGACACATGTATAACTGAGGTACAAAATTCTTGAGAGGCAATGTTCTTTCCAAACTACATTACGGCCACTCCATGGCTGGAAGTATTATGAGGGAACTTGTCCTTCGTTGGCCAGTTTCATTCCCACACATAGAGGCTCAGTGCCAGCCAGGAAATATCTATCACTTACCAAGAAAGGCAAACCCAAGCATAGCCTAAGGACTAGACCCCCCACTGGCCCATCTTACCATTACAAAAAGATGAATAGATATTGTATGGTAGTGACAATGTTTCCCTCAATTGTTATATGAATGAATGAAACATTTATTAAGCACTTAAAACTGCTAACTCATTTTAAAGTCATGTTTTATCTTACTATTTTAATAATACATGTATTTTAAAAGTCTACTGACCTGTCTTTCTGATCATGCAAAATGAGGAACTTCAATTCATTCTAGAAAATTAAACTGATTAGCTGGGGAAAATGGAGCTGCCATAGCTCTTTCCAGATGGCCAACAAATGAACAATCAGGGTATACAGGCCAATAGAAGAAGCTATAGAGGGCTCCAGAAGCAAAGTCCTCCCACCCATGGTGATGCACTTGTGGTAAGGATTAAACCATATATATTATGCATAAAACATAATCCTAATTAAGATTCCCTGACTGTCACCTTCAAAAGTGTTTACATTACAAAATTGAGGCAGTAATATTTTTAAAAGGACACAAATTTTTACTTTGAAAAATTCTTCAACTAATTTTTTCTTCTTGAGAGGAGTGCAGAAGGAGAAAGAATTGGGGGTATTAAGAATGAAAACCTTAGGTTAGCTTCATTTTGACGTATAAGGATTCTTAAGAGTAATCATATTCTAGGCCAATATATACCATGCTAAAATTTGTGAGAAGTCTATTATCCAAAAATCATAAAAACTAGAAAGTATGATAGATCATCAAACCAGAATTAAAGGAATACTCAGGCGTAAGTATGTATATGTTTCAATTCTAAAATAAACAGGAAATTGTAAGAAGCTTAAAATAAAATACTAAGAAAGAGCTTTTGAATATACTAAATGTCTTATTGACAGAAGAAATGCCTTTTTTTATGAGATGAGGACTGGTGAAAATTTCGTGGACTAGCAAACATCTCTCTGAGGCTAGAACTCTGAATCAATGTGAGAGGAATCTGAACAGCCCTAATTAAATACGAGGAAATGAACGAGATGACTACTCCATAATCCTAAAAGGTAAAGCTTCAGTGTCAACGGACCCATGATCTCATCTGGATTGCTAGCTGCTGTATACAGTGGATGCAGTGGTGGACGGAATGAGGAAAACCTCTGCTCAGATACAGTCTCAGGCATTTATCTAGCTATGCGACTGCTTGCTTCAGTTTCCTCATGTGTCAAGTGGGAATACTAGCAGCACTTACTTTGAGGATCAAATCAGATAATAAGAGCTTGGCACAGTGCCTGGCACATGGTAAGCGTTATATAATGTAGATTCCCTTCCCTTTCCCCTCCACATGGGGATTTCCTACAACACTGCATATCAAGTCATCCACATCTTCTCCTTCTTGGTGATTCCTGTCCCAAGGTACCTCTGATCTTCTTGCTTCAGGCCTTTTTACATGACTACAATTGTAGACTGGAAGATTTATTTCTTTCTTTCACCTCGTGTCCAGTTCACCTCCTTTCCCAACAATATTTTCTCAAGGTAATGATAGAGGAGTAGTGCAAAAGACCTGATTTCCCCCACCCTTTCCCTGCCTCTATCCTTCCCAGACAAATCACTTCTCAGGACTCTAGACGACTTTTTAAGATCATACATTCCAGACAAAGTGCCTATTTGGACTGGCGATATGAAAACAGTAACAGCTAACATTGACCTAGTGCTGTGAGGTTTACAAGACACTTTATGTATATGATCTCATCGTATGCTCACAACTATCCTATGACAATATGTGACTGTATTACAACAAACTTTAAAGAAACCCAAAACACTCAAGCTTTTGCTGACTAAGGACATTTCTGGGCCCAGCCTCCATGATGTGCCACTTGTTTTAAACATTTTAAAGTTTTATAGGAAGTGGTGATACCGGTGATGATAGTTTAAATGGTAGAAATGAAAACTGCCTTCTGTAATAAGAAGAAGAAGAAGAAGAAGAAGATTTCTATCACATTTCCTATGTGCCAGGCACTGTGCCAGGCACTTTACAATCATTATCTCATTTGAGCCCCGTAGCCTCTCTAAGAGGGAGGTGCTTTCATTATTTCCATTTCACAGATAAAGAAACTGAGGCAAACACAGGATTTTCCCTGGTCACATAACCAGAATCTGAGGGTAGATTTGAACTTAGTTAAGGCTTCCTGACCTCAGGCCCAGGGCTCCATCTATCTGTGCCATTTATCAATTGTTTTAAAATAAAAATAAATTTATGTCAGAATGGGGCAGTCCTCATAGACTATGAAATTTGGCTTACTATATATGTCTACTGCTTATTTACTAATAAAATGAGATGTGGAAGGAAATGGTAAATTACTCCAGTATTTTTATCAAGAAAAGTCAATATTGTTATAGTTGTTATAGAAAAGTTATAGTTGTTATAGAATAATTGAGTTCTCACCTTTTTTAGTTATAGAAAGAGAACTGTTAGTATATTCCATTCATATATCCAGGAGGAGGAGGAAAGAAGGGGAAACATCAGGGTGATTAAAATGAAGCCAAGGCTACAAAATGAGATGCTGTAAAAATGACATGAAGTCAATATTTTCATTTGATTCTTCAGGATCTCTTCTTTCCCTTCAAGGTTCAAATATGGTCTTTCTTCAGACCTGGGCACTCTGCCATCAAAAACTTTAATTACAGTAAAGGAAAGTAACCTAGAAATTCAGGGAAATGCATTGTCACTCCCATAAACTAAACACCTTGAGGCATTCCAGGCTGGGTCATGGTTGTATATGCTATGTATGAGAAACTGCCCTTGAAGATCCCCAGGAAGGTTTAGCCAAGACAGAATAAAACAAGATGTGACAGATGTGATATAGAGAGAAACCAAAGGAAGTAGCATTTTAATCCTATTGATGACTCAAATTCTAATGATTCTTTTACTACTGATAAAACACAACATTCTCTGGACAGTCCCTAATATCACCACTTCCTACCCTCCTTCAATGTTTCCAATTCTTTCCCTCTAAACAAAATCTATGGGATTGTATGGCTGAAGGAAGGAGGGATGTTAAGATTCTTTTTCCCTAACCCCCAACCTCAAGCCTTGTCGACATCTTATTCATACATGCTGTCTCCGCCATCAGACTATGAGCTCCTTGAGAGCTTTTCAGTCTTTCTCCAATTGTGTTTGACCCCATTTGGGATTTTCTTGGAAAAAATACTGGAGAAGTTTACCATTTCCTTCTACAACTCATTTTATAGATGAGAAAACTGAGGCAAGCAGGGTGAAGTGACTTGCTTGGGGTCACACAGCTATTAAGTGCCTGAGGTCAGATTTGACCTCAGGAAGATGAGTCTTCCTGATTTCAGGTCCAGCGCTCTATCCACTGGGCTACTTTGGGACTGGTTGGGTTTTTGGTTTTTTGTTGTTTTTTTTTTAACTTTCTTTGTATTCTAAGTGCTTAGCACAGTGCCTGGCATACAACAGGCATCTGAATGCTCAATGACTTGATGGAAGACATTTGCATACAGTACTTTCTCCCACAAGAAAATATTTCATTTTGCCCAACCTCGGGGACTACCATCTCTCTATCATTCTTTAGGCATCCAGACTAAGGTCTGGAAGATATCTGAATAGGAAACTTCTCACAGGGCCCTTGGAAACAAAGTACTTTAACACCTTGAAAGCTTAACAATTATTCACTGTCCCATCAGCTCTGCCTTTCTTCCTGGCTCCTAGCCCAAGTTCCTACTCATTCTTCCATAACAATATGGAGCTCTTCTATAATTCTGACCTGGCTTGGTTACCTACACACTCTTGTGGCCACCTCTGGCCTTGCTGTCGTTAATTTATATGTAGAATACACAACTTAACATTTCCCTGTGCCATCCAGATTTAAAGCCAGAACTATCCACCAGGTATATATCAACACATCAAAGATTTAGAGCTGGCAGGGACTTTAGAGACCTTCAAGTTCAACTCCTCTCATTTAATAGGAAAGGAACTTAGCCACAAAGAGGTCAAGTGATTTGTCCAGAGTTGGTCACATAGCTAGTAAGCCTCTGAATTGGCATTTTCCTTAGACCAAGTTCCACACTCTATCCATTATGTAATGCTGCCTTATTACCATTAACAATATAGTAATATCAATAAGATATGAGATCCTGACTGACTGTACCCATGGTAACATAGAATCCAGGAGCATAGGTTGAGATGCCCAATGGCTATCATACCAAGGAAGGGTCTGTCATGCTAGGCTATGAAGTGAACTTACATTTTGGCTAACTGATGCTCTATGCCACTACTTCCTATGGGAGATTCCCAAAAAGTAGGATCATTAAGGACTTACAGCAAGAAGGAAGTCCACTTTACAGACTAAGGCCCACAGAGTGATATGGGAAGTATCAGAAAAAAGGAAGGTCCAAATAGATCTTCTGAAATCAAGATCAATGCTTATTCTACATCATATGCTGAAGTGGTAACAACATTTACCACTGCCAACTGCAACAGTGGTCCAAGGGTCTCCTAGATCAGTTCACAGAATGAATGGAATGAAGGGAAAAGGAACTGATAACCAGTGTTACACTCTAGTTAGTGCTTAAAAATTTCATAGACAAACGACTGCACTGGTACATGCATAACTAGTTCAAATTCAAAGAGCAACACACTCAGTACACCTGCCACCTCTCATGCAGTGTCGCATTCTGTACTCCCCAACACTTTCTAATTATTTTCAAAAACAGACATAAAAATGCTGCAATGACAGCAATGCAAGAACCTAAAACATTTCCAAATGACTGATAATACAAAATGCCATCCACACCCAGAAAAAGAATTAGAATACAGAATGAAGTAAGAACACAGAAGGAAGCAGACTATATTTTCTCCTTTATGTTTTGCTTTTCTCATTGTTTCTCCCATTTGTTTTTACTCTTCTATGCAACATGACTAATATAAAAATGTGTTTAATAGGAATGCATGTGAAGAATCTATATAAGATTGCATGCTGTCTTGGGGAGGGAGAGGGAGAAAAGTTGGACCTTATGGAAGAGATTGTTGAAAACGGAAAACAAATAAATTAATAAATTTGGGAAAAAATACCAAAATAAATACTGCAAAGAATAATCTACTTGGAAAAGGCAAAAATCTGCATTCTAAGAGTTGACATGTTACTGAAGAAATGAAAAATGAAGTGATTATAAGGAAGGGCATAAACATTAAAAGTAACCTAAATACTATTATCTTCTTTTAAGAAAAAAATACATATACTGTTACCTAACTACATTAAAACTATCATAGATAGATTAGAAAATCTCACATATGTATGTGTATCACCATTCCTACCTGGGTACTGAAGTTAACACACACCATTAGTGCTGTATTAAACTCTCGAGCCACCTGCAGACTGATTAAAGTGGCCTTCTTATTGGCTACTGACAGCCGAGAGCCCACTGGAAAATAGATGAGGCTCTGCGGTCCATCGCTGCTCAGCAGTGTGAGCTGGGCAAACCTGGCACTGCTGTTTATTGCTGCTCCCATGCTGGCTTCGTAGAGCTCCACAAAAAAATACATTTCAAACTGAAATTTCTGCCAAGGAAGAAGAAAAAAAGTATCTTTTGTTATTATTTCATTTTTCTTTATCCCATAAATCTGATCTTAACAAATTATAGTAATATGGTGGTTAGCCTTACATATTATCAACAATTTTCAAGACACTGTGTTATTCCTAGCTATGTAGTCCTTATCCAGAAGTGCCATTTCAAAATTTATACCAACACATAAGAACATAACCACTCTCTAGGTCCTGGAATGAAGACAGAACCTAGCATAAAGATAACTGGTTTCCTTTGATGTGTTTACATTTCTACACACTTCCTATCATCGATCAAAAACATATTTACTTTCCTCTGAAGTAAAGTCATATAAATAAGTATCATCCTCTTACCAACCTAGAGTCCTGATGAGAACTCGTCCATCTGTTCTTCTATTTCCCTCCAAATCATCTTGTGAAGGGTCATTTTCCAAAGGATGACTGGATTCAAACTCACAACATAATGTTGACTGAGTTCCTATACCATGATTGGAAATTACCATTTAATCCTAAATCTCAGCCTCACTGCCCATGGATTTAACCCTAGTGATAACCAAGTTGGTGCAGGTTTGTTGGGTTTCAAAGGCAACTTTTACTGTGTTAATTATTCATCATATAGCACAGTTTAGCATTATATAACACAAGCATTAGGGGAGATCAGAAATCCCCAAATTACATTTTCTTTGGGGAAGGTGGCAGTGAGATCTAAACCACAGGTTTTTATGAGTCTGGAAGAGGTGACATATACAGCCTTGTGGGAGAAACATGATACTGGAGTGTCAAGGTGTGTTTCTTGTTAACAACTCCAAGTCAAGTCAACAAGCACATATTAAGTATTTACTATGTGCCAGGCATTGTTCAATTCTCTTGGCAAGGTGGATGGGGAGAGGGAAATTTCGTGTGGTCTCTGAATGCTCTGAGTGCTTCTGTTCCTGTTCCTGGGCTCCAGTGAATCTATTTTCTTTTGAAACACAACAAAAAATCCTCTCGTCTCACCAAAAAGCACGTTTCCTCACAGCCACTGGGCAGGTAAATGTTAATCTGCATTAGGGGAAGAACTACCTAAATAAATATTACATTGCACTTCCCCTGTTTTATTTTGTACTTGCTGTTCTGCTTGTGGCCTCCCTAGTTGTTAAAGATCTCAATACCCCTTATAGATAAAACAGAAGCACTGGGAGAGTAGAGTATTGTTAACTGAAATCCATGATCTTCGAGGCACACAGGCACACCCCCTCTTTGTTTAAATAAGGATTTGTCTCCATTACAGTCTTGTGTTTTTGTTCTCCAGGAAAATGTTGCTCATTGCGACAGTGTTTAAACAGTTACTTTACACCATTCACAAACTCTCATTTCAAAGGAAGATGTTACAATCTAGGTGAAGAACTCTCAGTAGAAAACAATGTACCACTGAGTGGCAACATTTAATTAGGAACAGAAATGGGAGAAAATCTTCCAGTCTTACAAACTGTTATGGGTGTAAAACAAACATGAAATGTAGCTGAGAACCTCTCTCAACTCTTAAAACATGACTGAAACACTTAAGGAAAGGCAGGCATACGATGTCATTTCCAGGATTTCCCTTTCCTAGTTAGGCCATAGACACTACAGGCTAATTATTTCCCTCCAGTTTTAACTTGTGTCTGGGTAAAAGTAATGAAATGCATTATAAAAGACACTTTCATTTTTTTAAAGATTAAAATCTAAATTTTTCCTTTAATAGTTTTTGAGGTACAGGGATAAAGAGATATTTCAGACTTATGATAAACAAATGAAAGAAAGGAAAATTCAAAAACCTCCTCAGTGGTAAAGGAATCAAGAAACTCTGCCTGAGGTAACTCTGAAGGGATCATCTTACCTCTGCCAACTAGCCTAAGGCTGGAAGGTATGTTAAAAAATATCTAGAAGCAGATAAAGGAAAAGTCTAACTTAAATACACTTCTGAAAGAATCTATGACAAATTCTAAATCTGAAATCTTCAGAAAAGCCAAATGATTTCAGCTCTACAGCTGGGCTTGGAACAAGGCCCTCTTCTCTCTCCCTCAATAAGATTCAGTGGCTATTATCTTCAGGAGGTAGCTGGGGATGGGGGGGAGATAGTGGATCGAGAGCTAGACCAGCAGTCAGGAAAATATGAGTTCAAATCTGCCTCAAGACATTTAAAAGTTCTGTGACTCTAGGCAAATTACTTCAGTTCTATTTGTCGCAGTTTCCTCAATGCAAAATGGGATTAATAATAGCACCTACCTTACCTTCTAGGGCTGTTGTAAGGATCAAATAAATGAGATTACATTTTAACAGTGCTTAGCAAGCCACTGGCACACTGGCACATTATATAAATGCTTATTTCTTTCCTTTCCTAAATATGAATTCATTTGACTTTAAAGCCTTTCACAATCTGGTTCCAACCAACATTTCAAGGCTTATCATGATCACTCCACTTTATGTACTCTTTAAAGGGCCAGTGAAATTGGATGTCTTGATGCTTCCCACTCAGATTTCATCTTCCATCCCCCTATTGTCCCTCCCAACATCTCCCAACTGTTGCACAGCCTGGAATCAGTCCCTCCCAACATCCCAACATTTAAGCTTCCTAATTTCCTTCACAACGCCATTCGAACGCTACTTCTACCCAAGGACTCTGGGGATTTTCTTAGCTGCTAGTGCCTTGCCCCTCAAACTATTCTTTGCATATACTTTGTACATATTTATGTCTCCATCTTGTCTCACTCTACATAAGGAAGGAAAGGATCCTTTGAATCTTGTCTTTGTATGCCCAGTCCCTATAACACAGAAGATACTTTATAAATGCTTGCTGATTGAGCATATTTGCTTCAAACAAAAAGACTTTATCTCACTCTTTGTAAAAGAACATCACAGATTGTAGAGTATATTTGACTTTGTTCTTACCTTATCAGGCTGGAGTTCAACAGAGATCAGGCACTTCGTCTGGCCTGCTATACAAGTTGTGGTCCCTGACACAGACAACAGTATGTCACGTAAGTCTATTCCTGCTCTCTCAAGCACAACAGCTGTTTTGTTAAATGTGACTCGCCAAAAGATCTTGACATCTTCAAAAACCCTGAGGACAAAAAGTCAAATCCTTTCACCTACACTGAATTAAAATACAGAAACTGCGGTGCCTGATTACACACCACTTTTGTTCTCAGAATATACTACTACATTGCTCATGAGACTAATATTAATACCTGGAAGCAAAGTATAATTACAGTTCATGCCAGAATATATTCATACTTACAATTTATATAGAATACGTCTGTTTTATAATTTACAAAACTGTTTAGCATACTTTTTCTCATGATCCTCCTTACCCTGTGAAAAAGTAAGGCAGTTATACCCATTTTATAGATTAAAAAACTAAGACTTGAGGACACATGAGTTTCACAAGGTCTTATAGTTAGCTTACAGTTAGAGAACTAGGATTAAAGTACAAATTTTGTTTGTCCGTTTTAACTCATTCCAGTGTTTTTTCTGCCACACTATGATTTTTTTAGTTATCTTCAACATTATTCAACTCAGCTTTATCATTTTATACATGAGAAACCTAAAACCCAGGAAAAAAATTATCTACCCAAAGTCACAATGCTAGTTAAATACAGAGCTGGAATAAATATTCAGATATAGAGAAATGCTTTCAAAAGAAAATAAAAACAGTTAACTAAATTATATATTATTAAATTGTAGATATATAAATTATGCACTATATTATATATGTTCTATAGATTCTATAAGTTCTAAATAAATATATTCTGTATATATGTGGATAGATGGAATAGATGGATAGACAGACAGACAGCCAGATATGACTACTCTGGGCATTCTACTTGAGAAAGCGCATAACAAGGGACAGTTTGCTTAGAAGAGAACAACCATAACGATATAATGACTGTAAAACACCCCATACAGGATAGACTGAACAAAATGGAGATAGTAAGTTAGTCAACTAGAATTTATCAAGCACCTGTGATGTTCAAGACACTGTGCTAAGCACTGGGGATACAAAGGAAAAAGAGCCAGTTCCTGTTCTAAAGGAGCTCATAGTCTAATGTTTAGGTTAGAGATGAGTAGATGAAGAAACTGAATTGTTCACCACATACTAGTATAACAATGTTTTCCTTGGCCCCAAAGAGCAGCAAGAGTCATGGGGAGGAACAGATTTCACCATGACATGAAGACACATGGGGGCATGATATAAGGACAAATCTAATTATTCTGTTGTTTATTTACAATCCTGTCTTACCTTTTAGGACCCCTTTTGAGGTTTTCTTGATAAAGGTGCAAGAGTTTGTCATTTCTTTCTTCAGCTTATTTTACACACGAGAAAATGAAAGTAAACAGGCTTAAGTGACGTGTCCAGGGTCACACAAGTGATCTGAGGCCGGATATGAACTCAGGTCTTCCTGACTCCAGACTCTATCCAATGAACCACCTACCTGCCCTATCTAATTATTAGAGCTGTCCAAAAGAGGAATGGGCTATCTTAGAAGGGAATGAATTTTATGCCACTAGAAAAAAAAGTAAGCATGGTTAAGTGTTGGTGATACTGAAGAACAGTGATGTCAAACTCCATTGACAAAGTCTTAAAACACATATTATCTGTATTTTACTGTATTTTTATTTATTGTGTTAAATATTTCCAAATTACACTTTAATCTGATTTGGGCTCAATGGGGGCTACATGTGAAGTGCAGGCTGCATGTTCAATGCATGTCTTGTATCGGAAGCTTCTGATTAGGTATGAATCTGATTACCTGACATGTGAGCTTCCTTCCAATTCTAAGACTCGAGAATTCTACTCCATTCAGAGAATCAGGTAAAAAAGGATCTCATAAAAGCAGTTAAAATCGAAACCATAATACCATTCAGAAAACAAGCTTCCATTTCAAAACTGAAGGTCCATTTTCTTTATCTCATTCTCCCTTGGAATGCAGCAATGACTTATGCACCTAGTTTCACATGAAATATACTAAGACAGTTACAGGGTAGAGACAGTAGTAATGAAGGTGATCTTGACAAGAAACACAGAATCCTACACACACCAAAATAATAAAGAAAACTTTATTTCTTACAGAGAAGAAACAAATTGGATCTTTAGTTTGCTAGGTTCTATCAAGGTACTGACTAACTTAATCCTACCTTAAATGAAAAGATGTTAAATTACATAAAAGAAACAGAGCACCTGAATGTTGGGAACATTATAAAATTACATGACAATCTCTCCTCTAACATTTCACATTGTCTCTTCTATTTTAATCAAAATGTATTAGACCCTGAATGGGGAAATGACATGTAATATCCTTCCAATATACGTCTGTACCTGTTTAGTTGCCTTGTGACAGCAAGATAGACATTTCTTTTATCAGAGCCTTCATCCAGGTCCAGTCCGCTTTGTGAATCCTCAGTGAATCCTACAATGCCATTCTGAAGATCATTCCCTGAAAGGTAAATTATACATTGTAATGATACATGTGTATTTAGAAAAAACTCAATCCACCACTCATCTGCTCAACATGCGAAATGAAATCAGTGACATAAGTCACAGTTTGGATGGGATCAAGAACTTTCACCATTCATTGCTCAAAGTGGCCTATTCAGATGACTTCAAATGGAATTTAAATCTAGGAGGTCATGAAAAGAGGGATCACATGGGGATGGAGTTGATTTTGCTTTCATCTTGCAACTTTTTTTTTAATTTTTATTTTATTTATTTATAAATGTTCTACAATCACTTCCTTAAAATTAAGATTTTATCCCTCCAAACTTCCCCCCCTATCCCCCTCCCTCCCCATGACAGCATACAATTCTGTATAGGTTCAACA
>CM053769.1:682954285-682990549 GCA_028658325.1 Potorous gilbertii
TGTTTTGATTTGCATCTCTCTAATCAGCAGTGATTTAGAGCACTTTTTCATATGATTATTGATATCTTTAATTTCTTCCCCTGAAAATTGCCTGTTCATATCCTTTGACCATTTATCAATTGGGGAATGACTTGTATGGTTATATATTTGAGTCAGTTCTCTATATACTCATCTTGCAACTTCTAATTGGGTTGATATGTTATGGGACATAACAAATAGTACAAATATTAATTTGTGGGCCAATTCTAATTCATTTTATTCTTTAACAGAGATAATATACTCTATTTAGGTCTCCAAATGTCATTAAGCTAGTGTGCAAAAAATACAGTGAAACTATTACACAATAAGATTTGAACCAAATAAAGTGGATAAATGATCAATTTAAAATGTAATTAATTTCTGTAAGGATAAGTGTGACATAATAAATGTATGTAGCAAAAAAGGAACCTGCAGAGATAAAAATCATGACACATGACCTTGCATTCTGACTTTGTCAGTAGAATACAATCACACCAACAAATTTTATCAAGCTAGGAAATCTTCCACAAAATCAGATTATTGATGCCAAGAAACAGTAAGATATAGAGTAGACAACAATAGCTTCCACCTACACCACTTCTATTATAATCTCTATGCACACAATTTCAGATTTTGTCTCTAACCCTGAGCTCTGCACTGAACACCAGTTTCATATTCTGTGTCTTGCCATCACCTCACACTCAACATGTGCAAAACTGAACTCATCATTCCCTACCTAAGTCCTATTCCTCTTCCCTGCTTCCCTATTTCTCCTAAGAGGATGTATATTACCCCAGGCACTGAGATTTGTAAGTTCTTCTTTGACTTTTGCTAACCTCCCCATCCTACCCAAAGCAGTCAACAAACAGTCCTGCTATTTCTACCTCCCCAACACCTCTTCCTTTCCACCCTTGTCTTTTCCATCTCCTCTACTTCTCTTCTATTTAAGGGCCTTATCACGTTTCCTAGACTGTGGTAATAAGTACCCCTCTTCCAATACATCTCCCTAATTTATTCTTATTCCTCTGCAATCCAGCCTTTGCACCACAGCCAAACTGGTCTTCTCAAAAGCCTGTCTGACCAAGTCCCACACATGTTCAAACACTGTCAATGGCTCTTCACTATCTACAGCATAAAATACAAAATGTTCAGCCTAGTACTCAAAGACCTCTACAGATCAAGCCCATCCTGTCTTTCTATTCCCATTTTATACTACTTCCCTTCCTACCTTCTTTGTGCCAGGCAGACTAGGCTGCTCACAATTACTGGATCCCATTTTTCTTTCCCTGGCACCTATATGTAGCCATTACTGTATACATTACATGTCCCATGCCTGAACTGCTGTCCCCTACATTTCCCCCTGCTGCAGCCTTCCCTTTTTAAGAACTAGTTCAGTTACCAGCTTTTCCATGAATAATTATATCCCTACCTTTCCTTGGCATAAATGATCTCCCTCTCTCTTCCACTGTTAAGACTTCTCCTGGATTTCTTATCTCTTATTTCCTATTTACAAGCTGTTGCCAAGGGATTTTTGCAACATCTCCTGACTGTGCCTCCTTCTTTTCTTTGACTCTGCAGCCTCTCCGGTAAAGACCCCTATCAACTCATACCTAGACTACTGCCATAACCTGCTGGGGGGTCTGCCTGCCTCAAGCCTCTCTGCCCTCCAATCCATCCTCTTTCAGTCACTAAAGTGACTATCATTAAGCTCAGGTCCAACCATATCATTCCCCTGCTTAATAAACTCTAATAGCTTCCAATTCTATTGCTTCCAGAAGCAAATATAAAACGCTCTTTTTAACATTCAAAGACCTTCAGATCCTAACCTCTCTCTCTTACCTTTCCAGTCTTTGTACACCTCATTCCACAACACATACTCTTTGATCCAGTGACACTGGCCTCCTGGCTTCTTCGAAAACTCTGTCCCTCAGCTCCAGGCATTCTCTGACCATCCCCCACACCTAGAAGGCTCTCCTTCTTCTACTCAGACTACTGCCCTACCTGGCTTCCTTTAAGTCCCAACTAAATCCCATTTTCTATAGGAAGTCTTCCCTATCCCTCCCTTCTTTTAATTAATTTCTATTTTTCCTGTATATAGTTCACTTTGTATATATTTGTTTGTACGTTCCCTTCCCTTTTAGATTATAAATTCCTGGGGGTCAGACACTATCTTTTGACTCTACTTGTAGTACTGGTGCTTAGTACAGTGTTTGGCACTTAATAAATGCTTATTGATCAACAAATTGGTTGGGCTTATTATACCAAAATGTGTTCAAGGGTGTTCAGGAGCTTAACTGTCTTGAGAGTTGATTGTTAAATTTTCAGTATAAGTACTTCCACTTAAGAAATAAGCAATGGCTCTAAACTGGGGCTTGATTTGTTGTTTTGGTGACTCCCTAGACTAAAGAAAGTGTGCATGCATACTGCTTTTCCCCTCAGAGAGTCTAACTGCTAAATAATCACCATTGCATCTCTGTATGTTATATTAAACATTTTAGGGTGATAGCAAATTGGGGACTTTGGATTTCATTAGTATAGGAAAGTCCAAGACAAATAAACTTCCTGATCAATGCAACCTGATACTTTATTATATAGGTGTAGAGAGCTGCCTGGGACACCAAGAGGTTAAATGACTTGGTTAGGATCACACAGCTAGTATATGTTAGACAACAAACTTAAACTTCAGTCTTTCTGACACCGAAGCCAGCTCTCTATGCACTATCCTACTATGCTTTAATACACTGCAGGATGTGATTGATACGTGTGTGTGTATGTGTGTTTGTAGACACAGACACACATACACATATAATAGAGAGAGAGATTTTTAAAATAGAGTCCGTATCATACCATATAATTTTTGGTCTATACCTGTATTTCCATGGCATAGGAATCTCCCCATGAAAAAACATCACCACTATAAATACAGACTAGTTACTTCTTTGTAACATAGTCTTAGAGAAACAAGAGAATTTGGAGACTATCATCTCAAAGCATATTATGGTTGTCAGAATATTTTTCCTACTCTCTACCCTCCACTGTAAGCTCCTTGAGGGCAAGAAAGTAATCTTAATAGATTTTTGCATCCCTAGCAACTACTACAGTGCATTGAACATAAAAGATGCTTAGTTAATCCAAAATAATGTTATCAAAAATAACATAAATTTGGTGAAATAATTTTGACATGATTTTACATTCATTATGAATTTCTTAAGAATTTATTAAAAAAAAAAACACAACACCACCTTATGAGCTTTAGAATGAGTTGTTGAGAAAGTATGTCAGAATTAAATCTTTGGAGGGTGTCAAGTAGAAGGAAGGAAGAACCATTAAAACCAGACAGGTTATCTGAGATTGTTGCAGTCCATCTAGAAGGAAGGGAGGTAAACAGGTAGATTTTGTCCAGAGCTATTATTTCTATGCCATAGAGTATGTGAATCACTCTGGGATTAGAGTGCACATTAAATATTCCCCTGGTCCTTTAGTCAAGGATGCCAGCTTTCATGTTATTGGTAAAAAATTGCTTTAAGGAAGGTATCTGGGCACCTCAAATATTCTTCCCTCAAAGAGCTTAAAGTAAACTTTCTTGTACTAAATTCTACACTAGGGCAGGTCATTTTTTTCACCTTCACCTATCAAACAACAATGACAAAAATACCTTTAATAATGATGGTTGCAAAAGCTGAAAATCCAATGTCATCCTTTCCTTTTATAATTTGGGCTCCACCCTGAGGGTTGGTGAGAAAAACATAAAAATATTCTTGTCCTTCTGGTTCATCATCATCCAAGATTTGAACATATACTTTATTTTCTCTTTCTCCATCCAGAAACGTAAGAGTGAAAGAACGATCTATAAAATCTTCTCCTTCATTGGCCCATGTAAGGTTAGAAATTCCATAGGCATCCTGAAAAGGAAATTCACCAGTTTCTCTCTGAGCACTTATTCCCCCATAGGTTTTAACAGCTATGCTGACATTACCGGTAAATCCATTCGTCCTTCGGACAAGAACTTCTACAGTAACAAGTGTGTCATTCTTCACATCTTCTTCAACATAAATGATGGGGGGCCCAAGACTAAATATGCCTTTCGTGGAGGTATCAGCTACAATGATCACATCAGGTTCCTCAGGCATAACTGTTCTATTAGTGAGAAGGACAATGCCAGTTGCTTCAGGAACAAAGGTACCAATTTCAGTTGTCTGAGGAATGGCAGCACTCTGGATGGTTTCAGGAGGAGTGATAACTGTCTGAGATGCAACAATAGAGTCAGTAGCCTTGGGGAAAACAGTAGTGGTTAGAGGAAAAGCAGCACTGATCACACTTAGGCCATCATTGTCCATTATAGTAATAGCTGCAACCCTGAAATCTGGATTTAAGCGTGGTTTCCAGTTAGGATCAAGCTGCTGCAAACCTTTAACTTCAACAGAAGTCAAATTGACATAAAAAACTTTTGCCATCTCAGGAAGTTGATTGTCAATGATCATGATTTCAAAATCAGCACTGGTCTGTAATTTTTTAAATATTAGTTCTCCATTCCGAACAGGCCGAAAATTTTCCAGAGGTTTTGCACTTCCTGCTGTGGTCTGATAGGTCACTTTAGTAAATTCACCATGGAAACCAAACAATCTCTGTACATTCAATCTAACCATCTGTGCATCTTCTGATATTGTGATATCTCTTGAGATGAGGGAGAACTGAAAGATTCCCATTGGCTCGATTTCAGCCACTGTAAATCCTGGTCTGAAAAGGAATAACATCCCCCATCAAAGACTGCATTAGTTACTAAGAAGTAACAGATCTTCAGAAAAGATTAATCTTTCATGCGTATGTTTCTTAAAATTGACATGATCTCCTCAGAGTAATAAAAGCCCTACATATTGGTGGATGGGGCCAATGCCTTTAACATTCTATCCAGAATGAAGGGTATGCATGAATTTGCCAGAACACGAGTGACTGTGATTTTGGTTGGGATGGAGGACAATAAGGCCTTAGATGAAAAAATAATTAATATGACAGACATAATGAAGGCTGCATTCACACATGCTTTTTGAGAATCTAGAAACAAATAGGCAAAATGTCCTATAAAATAAAAAGTTAGCTTTATCTCTTCCCTGTCCCTCTGGATTCCATGTCCAAAAGAGACATGTATGTTTCAGGCAAATGAAAAACAACAGCCTGCATATCATATGAGACCATGTTCTTACCACTTCTCCCCTCACCTATAAATGTGCCTGGTATACCAGGCACACCAACCATGTACAGTGGGTAAGTGACAAGCCTGGATATTCACCAGCACACTGAGACCCCAGGCAAGTCACTTACACCCTGTTTGCCACAGTTCTTCATCTGTAAAATGAGCTAGAGAAGGAAATGGCAAACTATTCCAGTATCTTTGCCAAGAAAACTTCAAAAGGGGTCATAAAAAGTCAGACTAAATAACAAAAATGTCCAAGTACCTTTACTTAAACTCATTGTGGGACAAGAAAAAGGAAGGCAATCAGGTTCAATTTTATTTTTTTAAAATTTATATGCACTTTCTGTGATTTGTTTTTGATCAAAACACAAAGCACCTTGAAAATGAAATACTGAATAACACAAATGTGCTAAAATATAGGTAGTGCAACTCAATACATAGTAGTAAAACAATCTTAGCAACTGTAGCTTCATAATAAGATCCCAGACAGAATGAACCCCTTACTGTGTATTTTTAGTTTGTAATGCATATAATCTAAGCATAAATGATGGCCTAGAGGTAAATACTATGAAGAGTTTCATACATAGAGTCATAGGATAATAGAGACTTTAGAGCCAAAAAGGACCTTAGATTGTCCCTGCCCAAATTCATAACATGCTTAATTTCATTAAATTTCATTAGGATTGTTGGCAACGAATACCAATTTGACTGTTTTCCTTCCTTTCTAATTTGTGAAAGCCATGCTCCCAAAGTCTGAATTTGTCACAATTTCCTTTAAATGAGTTTCAATGCTCCTCTGACTGTGCTTATTATCAAGCAGAGATAACTTAACGTCTTGGTCTTTCTGAGGCCCCTTTCACAGTGTGTTTACAATTCCTCTGCTGTAGTTCCGTCATTCGAACTCTGTGACCTCATTTGAGGTTTTCGAGGCCAAGGGAATGGGGTGCTTTGCCATTTTCTTCTCCAGCTCTTTATATAGATGAAGAAACTGAGACAAAAAGGGTTAAGTGATGTGCTCGGGATTATGAGCTAGTTAAGTGTTTGAGGCCAAATTTGAATTTAGTTCTTTCCGATTCTGGACTCAGCACTCTATCCACTGCACCACCTAGCTTCCCTCCATTCCTCTAGGTTATGGCTTATTTGTGAATGGATGTGTTTCCTCATTTCAGCCAGGCTATACTTCTAAAGGAATGTGAATTCATGCCACTGTAAGTTCCACCCATTATTAGGCTCTAATAAACCATCTTCGTGAGTGACTACAGCCCAAAAACAAAAAACACCTTTCCTAGCCTCCCCAAACTTAAGTTAGGTTGGTCATCGGATAAAAAATAGTAGACACTTTTCAATTTGGTAGAGATGCAGACAACTAACTGATAGTCACTTTAGTCTACTTGTTTATTGTAAGTATAGATATAGCAGATAAGCTAAGGTCACATATATACTAAAATGAAGATATCAGAGGAGGATTTTCATGGAGGAGGCATTCATATTTAATGGCTTTATTTTTAAAAAATAAAATTACAAACCAGCTGGATTAACAGGTTTTAAAATCCAGTTTGGCACTCACAGAGCTGCCAAGGACCCAAAGGTATCAATATTTTTAAATCAATTCACTATGATGGCTCACTTCTGATGTCAATAAATTGTTTTAGGCTGAGAGAAATATTTTAGTCTCCAACTTATTTTCCTATCAGGAGTTGGCAATTATTCAAAAATGGCATGCTAAGTTGGCAACTTCTAGACTCTGGTATGCTAGGGATGGGGAGGAAGATGTGAACTTAGACCAATTATGTTACTTAAGAAGCAGCAGGACAGTGCTGTCTCTGATCTGTCTCAGTGCTGAGTATAGACTCTTAGGAACAGGGGACTGTGAACTCCACAAGTAACAGAGAATATGGTGTGGAAGAGACAAATAGGCTTACATGCTATAAAAACGCATGCAACATGCCATATTAAGGACACACTACTTCTGACCTATGTTAAAACTGAAAAAGATGTGTCTCTGAATTGAGGAAAGCTAGTCCCTAACTTTTTCCATCTTGAAAAAATAGATTCAGATTAAACCTGCCATCAGATTTTTTAATTCCTGATATCCATCTATTAAAGTTGCTTATATGTGTCTTAACTTTATTTACCTCAGTCGAGCTCCTCCAGGTGTACTGCTCTGCACAATTGACAAATGAATAATAAATGCCTCTGGTCGACCAGATCTAGGAAGAGCAGCTAATGAAAATTCTTTACTTTTCTCACTATGAGAAAATGTAAGAATACCTGGAAAGGAATATCAGAAAGAAGAGAGGTGGATAGTCAGTTCTTAATTAAGGATTTAATTCTTATTAACACTGTGAAGAGACATGTAAAACTGCGAAGGAAGTTAAGGCCAGTCACACAGCAAGAATTAAAGGCAACAGACGGACAGCCAAAGTGATACTCTGATATGCCCAAGACACCAAAAAAATAAAAACAAACCAGTAAGAACTTCCTCCAATCCATTCAGCAGAGACACAATGGAGGATTTACAGATGACAGAAACAAACAAAAGACATGGACAAAAATGTATACAGGACAAACTTTTAAATTTAATCTTCATTATTAACATTTTCCTCTACAACTCTAAGTTTAGACAATCAACGAAACAATAAACCAAGCTCTGGTTTGTAGCCTTTGCCAATTCCCAAGGTATAAATGCCCACTCTGAAAATTTAGCAATCATCTTTAAGGGCTCTTAGCTGGAGACTGCTCTAGCCTACCACTGCCTGTAAGTAGGGAATTGTAATTTTTGTTTATTATGGGCCCCTCTGGCAGTCTGGTATTCTTCCTAGAATGTTTTTAAGTACATAAAATAAAATACACAGTGTTGCCAAGAAAGCCAATTATACTGAAGTGCAGTTATCCAAATATTTAAAAACAGAAGTTCATAGATCTTGGTTTAAGAACCCCTACTGTAGAGCTTCAAGTCACATGGAGAAACAAGTGTGTGTGAGTGGGGATGGGGAGTGATACAGACACATGTAAATAGATGGTCACATTTTACCAACTAAGGAAATTTAAAATGATATCTTTTTAAAAATCATATATATATATATATGTATGTATATACACACACACACACACACACACACACACACACACACACATATATGCCTATTACACACACAATGAGGAACTATAGCAATTTAAAGTGAATTCAAATCCAAATATACTTGTGCCTCACTTTTTTAAGTGAAAGGAGAGTATGATTTATTATTAATTTCTTTATATTTCTCTAAAGTCTTCTTATCAATAGGAGAGGGAGACAGAGGTGAACCACTCAAAAAGAGAAGCCCCTCTGTGTTCAGGTAAAAGCAGAATAGTGTTTTCAGTAGGAAAATACTTACTAGCTATGTTTCTCTGCTCCCTGAGCACCCCAGGAAACTAAGGAGAGCTGAATGTTGTAGTCAGGGAGAAGGTATATGAGATCTATGGGGTAAAACTTCCAAGACTACTGGTAAAGAATGCCTGAAGAAAACGATTGGATTTTTTAAAAAAATCTTTCCGGAAGATTGCATTTTTTTCCTAGCAGGTACACTTAGAAATAAATTGGTAGTGATTTTGACAATAACATCCTCATGTTTAAGCACAGGAATATGTATATAAAGAAAATCTAAATGTGCTAGTACAGGAGCTCTTAATTGGTATTGATTGGAGAGGGGGAGATGTTGGAGTCTGGGATACCAGTTAGGAGACTTCTAGAATAATCAAGGTAAGAGGTAACAGGACCTTGAACTGGGTTACAAATGGTATGAATAGAGAAAAATAGTATATAGTTGAAATATAAATAATTGGAGGCAAAATCAGCAGAACTTGGGAACCAACTAAATATTGGGGATAGAGGATGGAGCAAAAGACAGGAAAGAATGAAATATAAGATTATGAGCCTGAGTGACCAGCTGGACAGTGATGCCCTAAAAAGACATAGGAAAGCTTAGAAAGGGTAGACTTAGGTATAATAAGAAATAGGGAATTTGGAGATTTTATATAGAAAGACAAGGTGAACAAAAGGTTCTCTCCTAGTTTCCAGCTACAATAATGGCAGCTGTCTGACCCAGACAGCAGAATTATCAACACGCGCTCAAGCCAGGTAATTACCATGACTTGAACATGGCTGTCCAGATGAAGATCTTTATCTGTAATTGCCCAGAGACTTAACAAGTTGCACACAGAGCACTAGCCCCAGAATCAGGAATAACTGAGATCAGATCCAGTCTCAGGCACTTCCGAGTTATGTGACACCAACCTCTGAATGACAAAATGGATCCACTACAGAAGGAAATGGCAAACAATGGGTCTTTGCCAAGAAAACCCCAATGGGGTCACTAAGGGTTGATTGTCACTTAACAACAACATCCTGATGAGGCTTTTTGAAACCTCTCTCTGCATGCATCCAGTGTTGTCAGACTTCTCTCCTGGCTGCTCTTTCATAGGCATTCTCCACTGCTGTAATGTGAGCTTATCACCATTCTATAAAAATGCTAGTTATAATCACTTGATTTGAACCAAGCATCTTTATAAGCAATGGGACTGGGGTGAGAAGGGAAAGGAGAAATAAAAGGCTTCACTCTCAACATGTGGAGTTTGAGATGCTGTGAGGACACTCAGATAGAGAGAGCCAACAGGTAGTTAAAAAATCACAGGATTTAAATTAAGGAGAGGGATTAGGGATGGTAAAAGCATGCTGAAGGAGAACCTGGAGAGGAAAGAGAGGAAGACGTGGGAAAAAGACAGCACAGCGCATACAGTCCTAGGCCTGGACTCAGGAAGATCCGAGTTCAAATTCAACTTCATAGACTGATTAGCTGTGTCATCCTGGGCAAGTCAATTAACTTCTCAGTTTCTTCATATATAAAATGGTAATTGGTGGTCATCCTTCATTCTCAAAGGGGACCAAAATGACGTCACCATGATATACTCAAGTTTCAATGTATCCCACTGTGGCTGATCAGACCAATACGAGCTCGGAATGTTCTACCACAGATTGGGCACAGATAATCCATGTGAATATTTGGGGTGGATACTCCAAACTTGCAAATCCTACATTTCCTTTGTGCTATCTCAATTCTGCTTTGCTCATAAAGCACAGCACCTTTTCTTAAGTGGGCATGCCATCTGAGTGGTCCTCTGCCACTGTCTCCCATGCTGCATAGTCAAATCCAAAGTTCTTGGGAGAGAAGTTGAGTGTCCTTATATCACTTCTTCTGACCAAAATGTGATCACCTGCCCCATGTGAGTTCTCTATAAAATAGTCTTTTTGGCAAGCGAATGTTTTGCATTCGAACAATGTGGCCAGCCCATCACAGCTGTACTCTCTGAAGCACAGTTTGAATGCTTGGCAGTTTAATTTGAGTAAGGACTTCAGTGTCTGGCACCTTATCCTGCCGGGTGATCTTCAGAATCTTCGTAAGTTCAAATGGAAGTGATTCAGTTTCTTGGCATGGCGCTGGTTAGACTGTCAATGTTTGACAGGCATACAACAATGAGGTCAACACAACGGCTCTGTAGACCTTCAGTATAGTCTAATACGTCTTTTCTCCTATACTTTTCCTTGGAGTTTCTCAAACACTGAGCTAGCTCTAGCAATGCATGCCTCAACCTTACTGTCAGTGTGCACATTATGTACAACATGTACCTGGAAAGTACACTACCAGGGTAAGTGAACTTACCCACAGCATTCAAAACTTATCCATTTGTCATAACCAATGGTTCCACATATGGATGGTGTGGTGGTGGCTGATGAAGCACCTGTGTTTTCTTGGTGTTAATTATTAGGCCAAAATTAGCACAGGCAGAGAACTGATCCATACTTTGTTGCATCTCACCTTCAGAAGCTGCATTGAGTGCACAATCATCTGTAAACAGAAATCTTACACCAACTTTGGTCTTGACTTTTAGCCTTTTAAAATTGAAGAATTTACTATTAGTGTTCATCCTCATTGAAAGTATTTGACAACATGGCTGAAAACATCATGCTAAAAAGCATGGGAGCCCTGTTTCACGCCATTAGTGATTGTCCTGAGACAATCACAAGCAGAGGTGGTCCTTTCTCTTAGTCACTGCTGGCAAGATTCTTGCTAGAATCCTCCTTCATAGGCTGATCCTTCACCTGGAAGATGGTCATCTACCTGAGAGCCAGTGTGGCTTCAGAAAGAGCTGAGGAATAGTCTATATAGGGTTTGCTGCCCGACAACTCCAGGAGAAATGCGAGGAGCAGAACAGAGGTCTGTACATAACGTTTATAGATCTGACCAAGGCCTCTGACACTGTTAGTCATGAGGGCTTATGGAAAATTATGTCACAATTTTGTTGCCTGGAGTTCGTCAGTATTTTACATCAATTTCATGAATTACACTTAACTCCCAAGGTTGTTGGGAGGATCAAGTGAGATAGCAATTGCAAAGCTCTTACCACATGGCAGGGGCTATACGAATTTTAGCTAAGAGAAGGCCACTGGATTTAGCAATTAAGAGCTCACCAATGACCATGAAATCACTGGTAACATCGGTAAATTGGTGGGATCAAAACCAGAAAATGAGTGCATTTTGAAGAAGTGTCACTAGCCAGGCAGAGAAAGGAAGAAGACAATGGATAAGAAGACATGAATCTAGAAGACACAGCAAGACTAAATGAAAGCTTTGTTCTGTCCTGTTAAGGACAGGTGAGGCCACAGCACAGCACAGAAGGAGCCAGGAAAGACGGATAAACAGAAAATGATACATGGCTGGAATAACTGGACTCAAGAATGCAAGTAGAGAGATTAACCATGGGAAGGAGGAGAGAGATCATTCCTCAAAGATGTTATCAAAGGCAGAGAAAACAGAAAACCACTTCAAGTGGTTCTGAAGTAGGTATGTGGTAAAACAGTGAATTGTGTATAGATGGCCTTGATTTTCTCAGTAAAGTAGTAAAAAAGTACAACTATTGAAAGAGAGAATGGGACTGGGGTTACTGGGGATTCAGAAAAAAGAAGATTTGGAACATCCTTTATAGGGATCATGATAGAGAATCAACTGGGGGAAAGCAAAAGCTCTCAGTAGATCGAGGCAGAGTGGGCCCAAACCATAGAAGGACATGTGGCCAAAGAATTTCTACAGAAGGAGGGGCTTGTATTAGCAAAAAGGCTGTGACAGTATACAAGAAAGATTACATGTAATGACAATGCTGGACTTTACCAGGAATGACAGGGTGGAACAAGATACAAAAAACTATAAATATAATAAATAATATAAATAATTTTAAAAACCACGTGCCATATGAATAGATGCTGAAAAGTCTTTTGACAAAAATCTAACATTTATTTTTGTTTAAAAATGGTAGTAAGCATAGGAATAAATGGACCATTCCTTAATATAGTACCAAGAACAAACATTATTAAGTAATAGAGGCGTTAGAGGTTAGAGGCCTTTCCAATAAGATCAGGGATAAAGCAAGGATGCTCATTTATCACCACTATTTAGCACAGACCTAGAAATGCTACTTCCAGTAATAAAACAAGAAAGATAAAAAGAAGAAACAATTACAGGCAAAGAAGAAATAAAGTTGTCACCTTTTTGCAGATAAAATGTATACAGAGAAAGAATTGTTAAACAGAAGTATATATAGAATGATTTTACATATACATGTATATATACACATTATATATTTTTGTCTAATGGTAGCCATCTCTAAGGTAGGGAGAGGAAAGAGGAAAAAAACAAACTTACATGATAATTTTATTATATATTTAAAAGGAATAGTAAGTTGTCCATAACAGATTTACAGTTTCATGTGCAACCATCTTTTTTACTGCATTATGTTATAGAAATGCTCATTTTATTCCATAAATTAAAATTAAGTAAATACAAATTTTAAAAGCCCCTAAAACTAAGAGAGCGCTCATTCATTAGGGAATGGCTAAACAAAGAATGATAAATGAATGTAACGGAATACTACTGTGGAAGGGATGAGTTCAGAGAAACCTAGGAAAACTTGCGTGAGCTAATACAGAATACAGTAAGCAGAACTAGGAGAACAATTCATAAAATGACAACGATATTATAAAGAAAAACAACTTCAAAGATTGTATTGATCAATATAATAATAAACCATGAATCTATGGCACCGAACAGGAAATACACTACCCACCTCTGGCTAAAGGTGGGTGTACAACACAGAATAAGACCTACATTTTGGCCAGTGTGGGAACTTGTTTTGTTTGGACAATCTACATTCATTATGAAGGCTTCATTTTTATTTCTTTTTAAAAATTGTTCAATGAGTGGGAAGTGAGAGGGAAAGATTATAAATGCATATTAAATAAATTAATACACGATATTAATATCTATATATAGATAATATACATATTATCTATATATATAATATCTATATATAGATAATATCTATATATATATATAAATATATGTAATATAATATAGCTATACGATAAATAAATGGAAGGAGGGGAGTACAGCCTAGTTGAGATCAGAGAACATAAACTTGCACTGGACACAATCATCAGGGCCATGTGACTTCCAACAGCAGTGTTCACCAGTTTGGGAAAGCATATTGTGAAGGTAATTCAGGCTTGATGACTGAAAGGATATAAATGGTGAGATCACAAAGGGGCTAGGGATCCTAAGGTGAAGGGCAGTTAACTAAAAGCCGAACTAAGAAGGGAAGGGAGGAAAGCCAGAGCAGTAGGAGTACAAGGAGGGACAGGATAACTGGATGTCACAAGTGAAGATGAAAAATAATTTGAAGGGCCACAATAATTTAAAGGAAAATGACCACCCAAGATAGAAGAATTTCAATGCTATGACTAATCTTGCCCTCCAGAGGAATAGTAAGAACATCTTCCTCTTCATTCCTCTACAGTTTTGCTAAGACTAGGGAATATCTTAATAAACAAATGATGGAAATAAAGTGTTTTATTGAATGGAGACTCCCCATGATGGCTTGGAATCCCTGAAAATAATGACTGAGGAAAAATAGGAAAGTGACAACTGTCCTCCCAAATAATGTCTGTTAAAACACCTGCCGTATTATAATCATTTAAAAGTATGGCAGTAACTATTCATATAGATATTTTTAAAAGGGCACATAAACCATTCCTATGGACTGTACAGAATTCCATACTCGATTAGAATTTTGTTTAAAAAATAACTTTAAGGGCTCACTAGGAATTAGAGTATGTCTTGTAATAGTGGAGAAGCCCTAATTCTTGACTTAAAGAAAAAAATGTATTTTTCTCTATATGGAAGAAATTATTTGATTAGTTTTTAAATGACTACCTCTTGAATTGGTCACTTCCTGTCAACCTGTATTCCAGTTCCAAACCACTCTAACTCACTGCTCCTAGTTTTCTTCAATAATCTCCAAATCATCTGGCCCAAGGTCCCCCTCCAATTTCCCAGCACATTCCCAGAGTTGCTATCAGATCTATTTCCATCTTAACGTCATCTCACCCTACTCCTGAAGTGACTCCCCACTGTACTACCAGCTGACTTGTGAACTGCTGTTTTGTGAGGCTTTCCTGCTTCTTTCCATTATGCAAATACCTAAGACACTAAGAATCCACCATTACAGAATGAAGTACTTTGAGAAATAGGTTTTTTGTTGCAACACCTCTAGTGTAGAAGTCAAAACAGATTTATTTCTGGATAGCCTTCCTAGAGAAGTCTAGGCAACCTTTCCCAACTATGGTAAAAGGGAGTTCATCGTTAGCATGAAGCAGTCTGTTGGACTTCTAAGCCTCAAGAGAATGTAACCTAGTAGTAGCCCCTCAAAATTCAGTCAAACACCTACAATTCTACAGGATTGAATAGTTAAAAATTACACTTACCAAATTTTGGTATAATGTCACCTATGTCAACAAACTCAGGAATTTCTAAATTGGAGGGATAGCCAGAGCTCCAGGTGACAGTAAGAGAACCATAGGTACCTCTCCTGGATATGATAACTAAGCTTGTGCCACTATTGATGCTGGTAAGTTGAAAGGCAGTAGAATCAAATCCAACCTAGGATGGAAAAGAAAAAAAAAGGTGAAGAGTATATCATAGCTTTTTAAACTGGAACAGTTATATACTTCCTAAAGGAAGAAAAGATTGTATGCAGGTGGTTTATTTCAGGAACATTATCTTGGTGAAAAAGTCTACCAAATGATATCTTACATCTTGAAATTCTCTCTCTCCCATGCACCATACGTAAATATATACACATATATATATATATATATATATATATATATATATATATTTGTATACACATATGGATAGTTTCATGATTTGAATTAAGATTCAGATTTTTGAAAGTAAAAAAATTTAATCATTCATACATTTATTATTTCCTCTAATTAATATATGTGTAAATATACTACAAAATTGAGGGCTGAACAAGTAATGACATTAATCTAATGAGGCAGATTCAAGAGTTAAACAGGACAATGATAATATATGAAACAAAAGAATACTGGTATAATATAAAGATAACAATTCTTCCATTTCAACATAGAAGTCACAAGCAACCTCCTTTATTAAGCAAGGGAAGGGAAACACACACAAACACACAGAAAACTGCATTTAAATTTAAGAGTAAATTTTGTGCACAACTGTGAAGCAATGTGTACATTGTAAAGTAATTCTGTAAATAAATCAATTTCCCAAAGTTTCCTTATATGCAAAGTAAGAAGATTGGACAACATGATTCTACTTTAAAGTTTTGACATTCGTGTAGTCAACATTTATTAAGCATCTATTACATGTCAAGCACTATGGTAGACAATGAGAATACAATGAAAAAGTCTTTCCTCAAGAAACTTATTACTGGAAGTGTGGAGGGTGCAGGAACAAAATTTTCAAAGAAAAATACAAAGTAGATACACTGCAGTGTCCAGTAGGGAAGGCGCTACCAGCTGCAGGATTCAGTATCAGTTCCATCTAGGAGGTGGCACTTCAGTGGAACTTTGAAGGAAACTAGGGATGCTACAAAGTAGAGGTGAAAAGGGATTGAATTCCAGGCACAGAGGACAAGCCTGTGAGAAGTCAAGGACACATAAAATGTTATGCCAGGTACTGGTAACTGCAAAAAAAAAAAAAAGTTGGTTGGAACAAAGCATGCTTGAAGGAAAGCAATGCCCATTAAGTCTAGAAAGGCGAGAGGCTCCAAAAGCTAACCAACCAATTTGCACTTTATCCTCAAGCTTCCTGGACAGGAAATCCTATGACCAGACTAGTACCCTAGAAATACCAATTTTGCAAGGGTGTGGAAGAAGAAAGAAAGGATGGAAGAACAACAACTGAGAGGCTAACATGATGCTCCAGAGAGGTGATGAGAGTCCTAACCAGGGCCGTGGCCCCGAAAGCAAAGAGCCACCAAAGTAGTAAGGCTCTCCAGACTTGGTCTTGCAAAGTGACCCAAGCCTCTGCGTCAGTGAACCTGGGGGGATTCCATGCTCCTCCTCACTATCTTCTTTTCAAGGTAAGAATTTGGCAAAGAAATCTCTGGGGCACAAAAATCTTTATCCTGTAAAAGTCAACTACATCCTGATGAAAGCAAGCACTTCATCATGATACCCTCTGGAGATAACACACCAAACGAGGCAACAGCACAGGCTGTGCATGAAGTGGTCATTAATGATCTAGACAATGTATCTTTTTATGGACTGGATGCATGATTTCATAGACATGAAGCAATCCTCATTAGGAAACTCTCTCAACCAATCAGCTCTTGCCCTAAAATTTATACTCTTAAGAGGGCTGTCCCAGAAACTGAAAAGGCAGCTAGCTGGTACAGCAGACAGAATGAGAACCTGGGGTCAAAACGACATGGGTTCAAGTCCTCCCTCAGAATTTATTAGCTGTGCGGTCATGGGCAAATCATTTGATTTATGCCTCCAGTTACTTTTCTGTAAAATGGTGATAACAGTAACTCTATCTCTCAGGATGGTTATAAAGACGAAATGAGACAAAATTCATAAAATGCTATAAAGATATTAGTAGTAGTAGTAGTTGTTGTTACTGAAAAGTTAAATGCCTCATCCAGGGTTACACAATGAGTAGGCATCAGAGGCAAGACTTGAACTGAGAACTTCCTAGTTGGAGGCCAGCTTTCAATCCACTCCACTATGCTGACGACTAGACAGATACGTACTGTCTACATCAATGTTGTCCCCCTCTCCTAACTCAGGGTAATAGGTGCTAAAAGAAAAAGAGAGATTCTTGTGATGGAGTCAGTTGGTCAGTAAGTATTCAAGTACCTATGATGCGCAAGGCACTGTGCTAAGCACTAGGGACACAAAGAAAGGTACAACACAGCTCCTGCTCCCAGTCAAATACACATTATGAGGTCACATATGGGGAAAGGCCCATGGTAGGATCACATCATAAGCAGAATGGCACTGCACAACAGCCAAAAGCTTTGAGGCACTTCAGCTAGTCATCACTTCACACTGTGCTCCCTGCTCTCCATCTTCAGAGATAACAGGTTTAATGACAGGAACCTGGCGTGCTTGTGCACAGACACACAAAAATAGTCCTTGAGCAATAACATATAAATGTCTGGTGACTCATTCCCTGAACTACATCTGGCAGGAGGTGTTCCACTACACACAGACACTTGACAGTACCACAGGGTAATGAAACTTGGGGCATCCCAGAGAGACAGACTGGGCTTGGTGAAATATTCCTACACTGGGTCAACTAAAATAAAGGCACTGTGAGCATTCAAAGTACAACAATGTTATTTCAATATGAAGAAAATAATTTTCCTCTTTGATCTTGCTAGTTTCTCTCTCTTGGGCCAAGATACTTGAATGTCTTCTTCAAGTTGGTTGATCCAACACTGAGAAGCACAGTAGTCCCTGTCCATGATAAAATGGTTGGACTTGGCAAGAAGAAGATGAGCTCAGTGAGGATGACACAGATAAAGAGTAAGGGAGTGGAGGCAGAGTCTAGATGGCAGAGGAAAAGCAGGGGCTTGCTTGAACTCTGCCACAAACCCATCCAAAACTTGTAAAAATGACTCTAAACAAATCGAGAGCAGCAGAACCTACAAAATGACACAATGAAACAAATTTCTAGCCCAAGACAACCTGGAAGATCAACAGGAAAGGTCTGTTGCACAAGTCTGAGAGAAGATCATAGCACAACATGGACTACACCAGAACATGACTGGGCCAAGGCAAACCCAGAGCAGGTTGCAGGCAACTGAATCATTGGCAGCTGTGGCAGTGTCCAGACTTAACTCACAAATGACAAAGACAACTTAGAAAGAAAGGTGTGTCACACCTGGGTGAGAAAGGAGCAAGGTGGTCTGGGCTTTAGCCTGGGGCAGCGGCTGGGAAAGAGGCAGCGGTGGCGGCTGCTTCTGAAACTCTTGGCCCACGCACGGACAGTGGGGGATCAAGGGGCTGACCAGAGTGGGCTTGCAGGAATCTCTCTGCTGACACGGAAGCAGGATTCTCCTGCTTTGCCCAAGCTCTGATCTGGGTTGCAATTTTAGGGTGAGAAGGAGCTTGTGGCAGCGAAGAGGGAATCAGGAGAACAACGCCTTCAAAAGCAGAACTGACCAAATGGAAAAGGGGGTCCAAAAACTCACTGAAAAAAATAACTCCTTAGAAATTAGAACGGAGCAAGTGGAAGCTAACGACTCTATGAGAAATAAAGAAATTATAAAACAAAACCAAATGAATGAAAAAATAGACAATGTGAAATATCTTTGGACCTGGAAAACAGAGCCAGGAGAGATAATTTAAAATTGCTGGACTAACTAAAAGCCATGATCAAAAAAAAAAGAGAGAGCCTAATCATCATCTTTCACGAAATTATCAAGGAAAAGTGCCCTGATAGTCTAGAAACAGAAGGTAAAATAGAAATTAAAAGAATTCACCAATCACCTCCTGAAAGAGATCTCAAAAGGCAAACTTCTAGGAATATTATAGATAAATTTCAGAGTTCCTAGGTCAAGAAGAAAATACTACAAGCAGCCATAAAGAAACAATTCAAGTACTGAGGAAACACAATCAGGATAACACAAGATTTAGCAGCTTCTACATGAAGGTATCATTTGAATACCTTATGGAATATCATATTCCAGAGATCAAAGGAGCTAAGATTAAAACCAAGAATCACCTACCCAGCAAAAATGAATATAATCCTTCAGGGTAAAAAAAAAAATTCACTCTGAAATACAGGACTTTCAAACATTCTTGATGAAAAGGCCAGAGTTGAACAAAAAAAAATTGACTTTCAAATATAAGACTCAAGAGAAGCATGAAAAGGTAAAATGAGAAAAACAAAACGTAAGGGACTTACTGAAGTTGACCTGTTTATATTCCTACATGGAAAGTGACATTTATAACTCTTGAGACCTTTCTCAGCGTGGTAATTGGAGGGTACATATATATATATATATATATATATATATATATATATATACACACACACACACACATATATACACATATACATACACACACCCACAGAGACAGAGAAAGGGAGAGAGAGAGAGAGAGAGAGCACAAAGTGAGTTGAATATGAAGGGATATCTAAAAAAATAAAATCATGGGGTGAGAGAGGAATGTACAGGGAGAAAAAGAAAGGGAACATTAGCATGGGGTAAATTATTTCATATAAAAGAGGCATGAAAAAGCTTTTACAGTGGAGGGAAAGGGAGGAGGTGAGACAAAATGAGTGAAGCTCACTCTCATCAGATCAGGCTTAAGGAGGGAATAACACGCACACTCAATTGGGTATGGAAATCTATCTTACCCTACAGGAAAGTAAAGGGGAAGAAGATGGGGGTGGGGGAATGACAGAAAGGAGGGCAAAAGGGAAGAGGGGATAATTAGAAGTAAACACTTTTGCAGAGGGACAGGGTCAAAGAAGAGAACAGAATAAATGGGGGGGTAGGATAGGATGCAGGGAAATACAGTTATTGTTTTCACAACATGACTGTTGTGGAGGTGTTTTATGTAACTGCACGTGAGACCTGTGTCAAACTGCTTGCCTTCTTAGTGCAGGTGGGTGGGAAAGGAGGAGGGGAGAGAGTGTGGAACTCTCAGTTTTAAGAACCAATGTTGGAGGTTGTTTTTACATGCAACTGGAAAATAAAATATAGTCAATGGGATATAAAAATCTATCTTGTCCTATAGAAAAACAGAAGGAAAGGGGATAAGAGAAGGAGGGTGGGGTAATAGAAGGGAAAACAGAATGAAGGAAGTGATAATCAGAAAGCAAGGCACGTCAGGATGGGGAGAGGGGAGGGATGGGGAGAAAGTGTGGAACTCAAAATGCTGTGGAAGTGAATGTAAAAACTACAAACAAATTAACAGAATATCTGCACCACAATATCCCCTTCCAATTACTTAAATAAATCTACTTTCCTAGCTTCAAATAAATAAAAGAGTAAAAGAAGGGACATACGATAAGTGCCCTCAATTTTTTCAATAGAGACAAGATCTTGAGTTGAGATAGTGGGGGAGGGTAATGTAATGAGAGATTTAAGAAAAAGATATTTGGAACAATGAAGCAAAATTATTATTTGAGCAGGTGTTCATTAAAATATCGATATTATATTCTGTAAGGTTTTGTTACATAAACTATCTTTCTTCTCAAATAGCCTTTAACTTACCTCGAAAAATCTATTTAATGTTAAAGGCAAAAATCCATTTTAATACAATTTATTCATAGATGTCTACATTACACTTTAAATGCATATTGATAAAAATTAATATGTAGAAGAAGAAATTTAGTTGGTACAGCAGATAAAGTTCTGGGCCTGGAATTAGGAAAACTTGAGTTCAAATCTGGCCTCACACACCAGCTGTGTGACCCTGGGCAGCTCACTTGACCTCTGTTTGCCTCAGTTTCTTCACATATAAAATGGAAATCATAACAGCACCTACCTCCCAGGGTTGTCATGACGAGCAGATGAGATAACAATTGTAGTTTTTAATGCAGCACCTGGCACGCGGTAAGTACTATCTAAATGTCAGTTATCAGCAACCACAACACCACCATCATCAACCTCATTATTACTAAAATATCGATGGAAGTTCTACAAGTCTTTTCTTATGCAAAGCGAGGGCACACACACACACACACACACAGTCACTCACACACTCACACACACGTACATGCTCATGCACATACACACATACACTTCTGAACATGGATTCCTAGGGAGAGCTGTGCATTGATGCATAAACATAAATGTACAAATGTAGACATATGCACATGTGTATGTGCTCATATACATACTTTTATAAAAATTAAACAAGTACACATACAGCTCTTCCTAGGAACACAGGAAGGAGGAACACTGCCCCCTTGTGTTTTCTTTAGCTCTATAAGCAAGTCCTGTTACCTCAGAATTGGCAGCTTCTTCAGGTAGAGCAATAAGAGCTGACTTTGCTTCTTCTAGTACTTTTGGCATTCCATAGAACTGTCCACCAACGGGGATTACATTTAATAGTTCCAGAGTGAAATTCATGCCCGGGAGAAGAAATATCTTTAAAAGAATGATTTTTATTTGAAATAGTTTTTAAAAAATTTCTACAGTAACTGACATAATATTAGATTTACTACCAGGTTTTATTCTCAAAAACACTTGTATTAAACATATATTTCCTTTCTGTTTTTCAGTCCATTTTTTTCTGTTTTCTGTTCTTGGTCTGTCTGAGTTTATGGAATATTAGAGTATCTGATGACTTGAAGTTGAAGATCACCTGAAGGCCAAAGAAAGGTGCCTGCTGTGTATGATTATACTGCAACATATCCCAAATGAGGAAGAGAAGCTATAAAATGTTGTCACCAGAGATCTGACCAGAAAGACGGACTGGCCACATAGGAGAATAGGGGACAACCAATGATCAACCTCCATACCTCCCTTCGTATCCTTTGGATCAGTGGTTTCAAACTCAAAAAGAAACACTACAAACCACAAATTAACAGTATTTATGCGATACAGTATTTTATTTTGTTAAGCATTTCCCAATTACGAAAAGCAGCCCTTTAGCTGACAGTGTCATATTTTGTCTCTAGACAGTAAGACTGTTCAAAGAATAAAATTAAAAACATTATTCTGAAAAAAGGGTCCCCAGGCTTCCCCAGACTGCCAAAGGCGTCTAAAACATACCGAAAGGTTAAGAATCCCCATTTTATACCCTTGTATCACCCCTCTTAATGATCTCATAGCCACATCCAACTTCCTTTCCTACCCCTCAAAAGTAATTAGACAATCCCTTCCCTTCTCAAAATTTTACCTTTTCTTACTGCCTTCGCAACTACTTTCTCCTATGGCCCTTCTTGTCAATTATCTTTTCTCATTTTTTACTTTTTTCTCCTTCAGTTCATTTCTTTCATTTTCTAAATTTCTTTTCACAAAATTCAATCTCTGACCTTTGTAACTAATCCAAAGTTCTCCAAAGAACCTTCACAATTTCCTTTCCCCTTGTATTCAGCTTATCACACTCTATCACTTCTCCAGCTCCATGTCCCACAACTTTCTCCCAGAGGACCAAACCTCTCTTTTTACTGATGAGAAGACAGAAACCCAGGAGGGAAAGTGACCTTCCCAAAGTCACACAGGCAGTACCTGAGAGAGCTGGGCTTCAACCTAGGGTTTATGATTTCCAATCCAGCATGCCTTCCACTATACCATATTGTACCAGGTCCCTAAGGTCTCTTCTCTACCTCTGTGACTTTGTAACTCTGGACCAATTTCTACCCACACAGCTTCAGAAATGTCTAGAAGGGCTGAAAACAAAAGAAGCTGGGGTTTTACTGTAAGGTTTGATGATATGCAAACATCATGGGATTTATTTCCCTGTAATTCTGGCGCCAAAAAGTCATGCACAGAGTTCCCTTCTCAAAACAGTGTTTGAGAACCCAAAGCTCCAGTACTCTGACCCAATGAATATAACTTAGCAATGCATCTATTATTAAGAATGGTCTATCTGCTCAAGTAATACCTCTACAGAAGAAAAACAACACTCAAAAATGTCTCCTCTCAGCACACATTCAAACACAAAATAAGCAAAAGTGAATAAGACAATTACCAGAGAGAGAAGCAGGTAATATGGCTTATTCCATTCAAAATCACACACACAATGAAAAGGAGAGTGGTTTCTCTGATAGAGACTATCTAAATTCTGTTTGCTCACCTTTTTGCACTATAAAAGATCAACACTATATCTAACTAGACAACTAAGTAAGAAATAATTTTAAATACTTTGTAGTAATTATTAGCGGTTTTTGTTAACACCATTCATTTTTTTAAAAAAATATAATCATCAAAAAATATGATGGGTATTAAATGAAAAGAAAATTTCTATGGTTCTTCCCAGGGGCTCAAGATAGAAGAAGGACGAATAAAGGAAGAAAGACATAAAAATACTCAAGAATACGGGGGGTACCAATCAAAATGAAACTCTGGGCAGGGAGTATTTTACCCCGAATGTTCACTGTTACTGGTTGCCATTCTGACCTTTCTACATAATTTTTGCATAAGCTTTTCAGCCACAGATTATATAGAACTGATAAAGAAAAAGTCAGTTTTTTTAAAAAGATGTCCAAAATATGGTTACAAATACATTGTGAAAATTCATATGCAAACTTAATTACAAATAATTTAGCAACCTCTACTTTTAAAAGAATTAGTTCTGAATTATCTCACTAAAAGAATGTCCAATTCAACAATAATTAAAAGAAATCTATAGACTCTGACTATATAAAAGAGGATCATTCCATTTTAAAATTGCTGAAAAAATACAGTGTAGGAATTTACCAAAACAATTAATTAATTTTATGTCGTGTTCTATGTAATTAAATCTATCCCTTGGAAATTACAGTAAGCTCATCATTAGCTGGGTGATGTGACAGAACTCTAGGAATCAAAGGAATCTGAACAGTACACTACAAACCTGACTAATTATTGGCACTGTGTCCACTTTATAATTGGTACCGTCTCTGATAATCAGTTGCCCCTCTGTTCTTTCAGTCACAATTGCCTGGTCTGGAGAGTTGGAAAATATTCGGTACCCCACAGCTACGTCTCCAAACGTTCCAGCCAGCCGAGTTATATTAACTCGGATGTATCTCCTGAGGCTTTGCTCGACCACTACAGATTGCCAACGGGCATACAAAGCAAACACTCCATGAGGGTCATCATTTGCAGGGACAGTGAAGCTTGTAAAGCTTTTTTCCTTATCCAGTTCCGCTCCTCCATCCACAGAAATCAGCTGTATTATATAATCCTCATCTATTTCAGGAATATCATCTGGCAGCAACTGAATATCAAAGCTGGCTTCAGCCTCCCCATCAACAATCATGAGAAATCCCCTTGTGGCAAGGAAATCACCAGTGATATCAAATTCACTGCTTAGTTCCCAATAAACCTAAAACAAGGACAATAAAAAAGTTTAATCAAAACAACATGCAGCTGAAAATTTTACCATTGACTAGTCCCCTACAGTGTGCAGAAAATGTTACAGATAGTAGATTGTACTTAAAAAAGAAAAATCAGAACATTTGATCACAAAAGAGGAACACAATTCCTTTTTCCCCCTTAATAATTCTGTGAGTTCACTTTACTGATTTATCTGGACACACTGTGGAATATTTTAAATGAAAGTTAGAGTCTGCCCCTAGAGTTCTTTGTTGCTGACTATGTGATCAATGACACAATTTCACCACTCTGAGCCTCTGTTTTCTAACCTGTGAATTGGGATAACAGCATTTTACTTCCCTCACAAGGCTGTTATAGAAATGTATTTTCTCACAAGGTGGCTGCATTTGATAAGTATAAACTATTATCATTAATATATCAACATAATAACAACTACTTATTAAGTTCTTACTATGAATCAGCCACTGTGCTATTGCACAATAGGCAAGAAAAAACCCAAGGCATTTGCCCTTAAGGAGTTCACATCCTAACAGGTGAGATAAACTGAAAACAACTGTGCATAAAGGATGTGCTCCGTGTAAAAGGAAGGTCATCTTAGAGTGAAGGCACTGACAGTGAGGATGGGAGAGCAAGAGGGGCCTCCTGCCAAGGTAGGATCTGAGCAAGGGACATGTTGGGCAGCAGAAGGGCTACTGTCTTTCTGACCAACTAGCTGTCTAATTTATATGCCTAGAATTCGATACTTTTTCACCTGCTTGCTGAATAAAAACTCAGATTTGATGATGTAAGGAAGTGGAAACATAATTTTAAAATGTCAACTTAGAAACTTCATTAATAGATCACAATGATATATATAACTGGGAGGTGCTTACAGAGTAAGGAATCAAGATATTTTGCAACATTTTGACTGGTATCCTCTGAACTGTTATCACTGAAACAATCACTGGAAAATTTATATAATTGAGAATACTATGACCAGCATTTTGTCTTTGAATATTTAAAATTCAACTTAAGTATGTCAGTTAATCTCAACTCTTCAAAAAATAGGAAAGCTATTTGTTTCATGTTATGGTACATGACTACAACACAAGCCATAGAAGTTTTTTGAGATCCTAAATTGAACTGAAACTCCCTAGAAAATACAACAAAGCATAAAACTTGCTAGGATCTGTTTTGTTAAACAAAAGAGTTGACTTTTCTGCTAAATCGGAGCTCCTTAAAATGTGGTCCAGGGATTCTGGAAATCCTTTAAGGGGTCCATGAAGACAAAACTATTTTCATTATAATACTAAGATGTTTTGCATTCTAATACATTAAACATCAATAGTTGTAATCCATATAAATGACTGCTCTTCATGGATTCCTCAATCATTTTAAAGGGGTCCTGAGACCAAAATTGTTGGAGAACTGCTCTAGATAGAATATTCACAGGCACTGAATACGCATGTACAAATATTTTACCATGTCACACACTATTCTAACCACTTCAAAAGCAGATATTTAGCGGAAAATGCATGGTGGAAAATGGAGAGAATCTGGCATCCAACAAGTCACTGCCAAGTAGCTTCCCAAAATCACGGTCACTGAATAGTCACTGCTTTTCTTAACTAGTATAAAATACCCCAATCATCTCAGAGGGAAAAAGTATTCAGTCATCCCTGGGGCCCAAAAATCTGTCCTGACTGATTAATTGAGTCAACAGGGTCTTACAGGAATCTCCCGGTGTCTCAAGCAACTCACTAAGACTATCAATTTCAGAACTGAGGAGATGTGCGTTGGTATAGGAAGTTTCCTCCCTGGAATAGTTTCTACAAGAAAGAAATCACAGGTCCTGACCCTTCTGCCCAATATTTCCCCCTTAAAAATGCAGGTCAGAGTGGACCTAACCATGAACGAAAGACTAAAGTTTGAGACTGGGAGGTGAATAACAGAATGATTTGATGAACATATAGGCTGATGATACTAAATCTTCCTCTGATGAGCAGCTGTTATAACTTTCTAATGTGAGTACAAAGTGGAATATTTAGACTTCAAATATCCCTTTCCTTGACTTCTCATTAGGGAAACATTGGACTTAGAACCAGAGTTCACAGGCTCATGGAACTAGAGTTGGAAGGTATCACAAAGGCCACATAGTTGGGCACTGGAAAGCACTGAGTCAGAGGGTGTGGGTTCATATCCTGACTCTGGTGGTGACTACCTATGTAACCTTTGGCTGATAAAGCACTTACTCTCCCTGTGCCACAATTTGCTCTGTAAATAGCTGGAATTGGACTACAAAGAGCTTCTGAGGATCCCCTTCAAGGTCTAATTCTATCATAGACCAATCCTCTCACCTGAATATTTCCTTGTTAGTGCTAAGCAATTTTGGCTCCAGCTAGGAAAAATACTTCCTTTGCATGGAGTTCGACACATGACTGGGGAAAAGAAAGGTGTGTGCTTAAGAGAGAAGGCTATTTTTTTTAAAAAATACATTTTGATTTTTTAAATTTTTTAAATTTACAGAAAGACCACCATCAAGCAACCAGCACCATAACAAACCCCCAGAGTAGAGTGTCTCTACACAAAAGACCTAAAATTGTGTATTCAAAATGGTCTCCAAGTGATGAAAAAGAATTTCAAGAAGTCATACTAAACAAGTAACTTGAAAACACTTCAAATATGGTTTTTTTTAAAGGGTCAGAAATGTCGGGGAACAGAATTGGAGGATACTCTAATCTTCAGTTTATTGCCTTCATCCCAAGGTTATTTCTGCCACTTCAGTTTCACTTTAACATGGGATGTTGTACGGTTAATAAATATACCCCATTCTTTCTCTAGGATGCTTAATGGAAGTATTACTGTATTTAGCAAAACTCAACATGAGACTAATGATACCGTAATATTCCCTGTAACTCCTTGGACTCGCTTGACAAAAAATGTAATACTAAGTGGTCCTTCCAAAATTGATGGTTCTACATAATTCTTCTTGGATAAAGATTCAGGAGCAAATTGAACAATTCCATTTGGATCACCAAACTTTTGTATCTAGAAAATATCAAACAAAACAGAGTACATTTGTATAGCCTACATAATAATTATAGTAGTAAAACAATATCAATAGGTAAAGGAATTCACCACTCTTTCAAAATAACCTCAGGGAAAAGATGGTAGAGGAAAAGGGTGAGAAACATGAATTAGACACAGTGAGTGACTAATATTCTGCTCAAAGGATCTCCAGGCATCTCTGTTATACTGTCTGTCCTCTACAACAGGCAAGCTCTGTAGCCCAGAGGGGGTGGGGCCTACAGCCCCATAATGAGGGAAAAAATTCAAGATTTCATAATTTATAGTCAAGATGCTTAATTTGATTTTTCCATACACCATAATTACCCCAGACAGACCATCTACTTCAAAAGCTAACCATACTCTACTGCCTCTTATGACATATGAGGCAATGCCCTCCAATGCAATGGTTTCCATACTTCACAGTCTCTGATGAGTATCACACAGGATAAAGTTAATATGTGTCTACATGTATCACCTCCTTCATGATGTTAATGGTTCAAACTAGAAATAACTATCAATTGTCCTTCCAAAAAAGAAACTTATGATTAGTTTATATGGGTTGGTCTTGGACCATCCTTTCAGCCCAGAAAGCTAAAAATGTAATAGGTGTTAACAAGGTGTTAAACTAAGTATGAAGAAAGGTCAGCGATCCTTTTATGAACGCCACAAATTTCTTAACTGAATTAGAAAGGAAATCTATCTACTGGCTGGGGGAGAATGGGCCATGACCCTGGAGACCTTTAAAAAACTAAGTCTACCAGACCTAGAATAATTTGGTATTGGTTATACATTGAATCAGTCCAGGATAGAAGTAGCCTTGCATATGACACTCCAGAGCCTATACCAGAAAATAGCAATAGGGGAGAGGACTTCTTTTTCTTCCCCTTCCCCTTTATTTATCCCCTAATTGCATGGCAGAGCCATAGACCAAGGAGAAGACACCATCTCTAGGAAGGAGTAGACACAAGCTCTCTAGGATGTCATTGTCCGAGAGAGACTGTTAATTGAGAATTTCAAGGAGCATGACTCCTGGCAACAAGGAGAAGAGTTGGCAGGGAGAAGATGCAAAGGACAATTTGCCGTAGCCAATGAGCATTAAGACTGGAGGAGCTGTGCTGAGCAATTATTCCAATAGGGATCCCACACTTGGGGAAGGAGCAGCATGAGGGCTCCATGAGGAGATAAAATACCTCAAGCCCTGTAGCACGAGAGGTATGAGTTGCTTTACCCTCAGAGTACCCTCAAAACCTGTGAGTATAGCAGCCATCTATTCTTTAGGGACCCTGCCCATGAATACAAGCGCAACTTGAGGGAGCAAACAAAGCAGGTGCTCATGGGCATTAATTATGGAAACATGTTAACCAAACTTTCAGGATTATTTAACAATAGTTACCCTCAAATACTCATGTGTGCAATTTAATTCAATAAGTATTAAATTTAATATGAAATCTATTCAATTTAATTGAATTTATTGAGTATCTCCAACATAAAAGGTATGTATTAGGCACAGAAGGAACATACAAAGATAAATAAGATATAGTACCTCAGATACCAAATTTTCTGGAAACTTTTAAAAGCAGTATTCAATGGCACTGTATTCAGTGACAAATATATCCTGACAGATAATATCTAACATGAATTATTCACCAGATTCTACCCAACAGAAATATTAACAATGTATCAATTTTTAAATATTTATCACTAACTTATTTTTTCAGTTGTACAATATTTCACTAACTTTTCTGATAAACCCACTATAATATGATATAGTAGAAAGTACACTTGAATAGGAGAAGACCTAGCCCTGTTACTTATTTACTACCTCGATGAATATGGTCCATTTCACGTCACCTCTCATTTTCATCATCTCTAAAAGGAGGAAGTTGAACCAAGAAAGAATCTGTGGCCCCATGAAACCAGAATTTTACAGAAGAAACCACAAAAGACCAACTTACTATTAGGGAGACATTTCTAGCCCTTCGGTCTAATTCAGCTTCTCCTCTAACAACATGAAGCTCCACAATGAAGGTTTCTTGGACTTCAATGTCTCCATGGGGTAAGATGGTCAGAGTTATAGTTCTTAATCCACCTTCTCCATCGCTAAAAAAGAAGGACCCACTCACAGGTTCATCAATGTCACTGTTCAGTGGTGGTAAAATTTCTTGTGAATTAGGTCCTAATATGTTCCAATCAATCTGCAGGATAGCAAAATTACAAATTAATAAAAAAGGTAATGAAAACTTCTGTAGCAGCAATGCTTCAAAGTATGTTTATATTAATAACTTACACACAAGAAATAGTATAGCAAATCAAAGAAAGGATAACATACAAACAGAAACAGAATCATATAGGGAGATAGAGAAGCAATGAATGGACAAATGAGCAGCATGTTAGTACCTCACAAAGAATTACCAAAAGAACAGGATTAAAACTTGCAGTGAATTGTATAGTTGATCTAAAATGGGTTTAAGGAAAAATACGGGTGAGAATCACACAAAAGAAAGTATGAAGAGGTTGTCATCTATACCCAGTGAAGGAAAGAGTCGCACTGATGAAGTCTCAGGTCTTTCTGAGTAGCAAAGTAAGCTGTCAGATTTGTTTGCTGAGCTGTCAGTTTTTAAATGCAGGCCATAGAAGTATATTAACCCAGTCACCTACCCCCTTTCTCTCTTTAAGTTAAATATTATAAGTTAATATTAGGACAGTACTTTAGTCTGAGGTTCTAGGTCCCCCCTGAATAGGAAACTCAGTCAGTGTCCTTTAACATCCTTTTCAAATCCTAACTCATTTCAATAACTGAGGTGAGAGAGAAACTGTTTTCCCTGAAGATGGAATTAAAGGTGGTGACCTGAAATGGTGTGGGGAAGACACTCTTGATTTTTCCATTTGACATCAATAATCTGTTTGCCTATCCCCTGATTAAGGCAATGGTTTGATCAAAGGAAGGAAGATATCTTTGTTTAATTCAAAGTAATTGAAGTTATCTCCCAAACTCATCTTTGATCAAGGAAAAAAAATCCTTATAGAGACTGGTTCAAAAGGGTTTAGGAAAGTATCTCTCCTAGATGTATAAAAAGTTGAGACCACTGTTCTGTGTGAATCAAACTGTTACTTGAATTTTGATACTGCTTTATCTTACTGTGAAATTTTGCATTTTGTTTGGGACAACAATAAATTGTGTTTAGAGATGCCCTGCACATGAGAGAGATTTCTCAAAGGCAATATGTATTTCTGACCCGTCGGGTTTTCTCTCTAAGCAGAGATCCTTAGAACTAGAATAATTTAAATAGTAAATTTATATGGAAAAAGAAAGTAAATCTGCTGTCTGCACAAAATACAGAATATTAATTTTTTTCCCCAAAAAGGCTTTTTTAAAAGAGGAACAGATATTTTAGGAATAGTCTAAGAAATTTCTACTTATTTAATTTTAAAATGTTTTAAAATATTCATATTTATATTTTTTCTCAAGAATAACAATGAAAATTGCTCACATAAATCATGTAATTAAAGAATGTTCATTTTCTACTATTAAAACACATTTTTCAGAGTATAAAGAAAAATGTTAATAAAGACTTTCATAATTAAATGCAAAATTGCATAAAACATAAAATTAAATATTCTTCTTATATTGAAATATCAAATTTATGGGTTAATGTTTATACCAAGTATTGTAGCATAATGGATAGATACTGACCAAGGAGGTAGCTAGATCTTTATTGAAAACCTGCCTCTAAGAAATATGGGCGGTGTGAGACAGGCAAATTACCATTTATCTTGCTATGACCTACAAGTGTTACACTTTCATGGTCATGAATTCTGAAATTTCCTTATGTGATCATAAATTGTCATCATTCTACCTCTTCCTGTGCCTTTGAAACTCCTGATCCAGTTCATCCCCATGACCTCTAATCTCTCTACTCTTTAATATTTTTTCAGGTCACTGACTATTCATTGGCTACATTCTCTTCCTATGCCAATCCTGACCCCTTGGTGAACCAGTTCAGTACTATGCTGTCCTCTTCTCCTGTGTCTTTTGCCCCCCTGTCAAGCCTCAGCCTTTGACTATTCCCACCATTCAAAGCCTTCATCCCTACTCACATCCAGCTAAATCGAGCTGGACAAAGTAATGAAATTGGACCGACTGGGTCAAATATAAACTATAATTTCAAATAGGCCTTCAATGTAGAAAGGCAGTCCTTTTACATTTCTTCTATCTGATTCACTCTCTCATTCACCAAAGCGGCTTCTCCAAACATTTTCATCCTTCCTCAAACCTATCATGGCTCCACTATCCCAAACCCTCTTAGATGATGACCTCACATTTCACTGAAAAAACTGAGTTTATTCACCAAGAGCTCCTTCATCTCCTTTCCTCAGTTTATATCATTCAGATGCCTTTCACCAATATTTCCTCCTTTACATCTTATGAAAAAAGGTGACGCTACTCCTGGCCACAGCAAACACCTGACATGCACAAGAGATCCTATTTCATCCTGTTTTCTCTAGTAGGTTGTCCCCTCTATAAAATTCATCGATAATTCATCAATTCTCAATCTGTCCCTGTCTACTGGCTGCTTCCCTAGTAGCTATAACACACCCTTGTCTGCTCCATCTTCACAAAACCCTCACTTGATCTGTCCATGCTAACCAGCTGTTACCCTACACCTATTCATCCTTCCACGGCGTGTCTACAATAAGTGCCTCTACTTCCTTGCCTCTCCCTTTTTTCTGAACACTGGAGACTGGCTTCATCCAACTGAAACAGCCCTCTGAAACTACTGTTGATCGCTTAATTGCAAATCTAATGGCCTGTTCTCAGTTTTCATCCTTTTTTATCTCTTTGTAGCCTTTGACATTGTTAATCACCCATTCCTCATTGACAGTCTTAATAATATATAGTATACTTCAAGGTACGCAAAGTGTTTTACATATGATATCTCATTTTATTCTCACATCTGCCCTGGAAGTAGGTGCTACTATCATATTCATTTTACAGATAGGGGAACAAAGGCTGAGTTTGGTTAAAGGGCTTGCCCAGGGTCACACAGGTAGTAAGTGTAGGAAGTCAGATTTGAGCCCTTGTCATTCAGATTCCAAGTCCAAAGTGCTAACCCCTCTACCACCTTTCTATTGCTTTTTTCTAGGTTTTTGTGACGCTGTTCTCTCCTGCTTCTCCTAACTGTATGATCTCTCTTTCTCTGTCTCCTTCGCTGGATCTTCATCTAGATCACACCCAATAATATGAATGTCTCAAGGATCTATCCTGGGCCCTATTCTCCTGCTATACTATTTTGCTTGATGATCCCATCAGTTGCCCTGGATTCAATTATTAACTCTATGAAGATGATTCTCAGATCTATTTGTCAAGGCTAACCTCACTCCTGAACTCAAGTCTTCAATTTCCAGCTACCAATAGGACTCTAAAACTAGATGTCTTGCTGGCCTCTTAAATTCACCAGATGGAACAGAATTCTCTCTCCCCATTCCCAAAGCCTCCTCTCTTCCTAACTTCCCTGCTGTCAGGAGCACCACCATCCTCTTAGTCACCAAAGCTCAATGTGTCCTCTTTGGCTCCTTCCTCTCTCTTACTCCCCCATATGCAATCAGTAGTTAAGTCCTTTGCTTTTTATCTTTGTACCATCTCACCCATACACTTCTGCCCTCTGACACTGGAACCACCTGGTGGAGACCCTCATGACCCCATGCTTACCTTATTGCAACAGCTTATCTCCCTGCCTCAAGTTTTTTCCCACTCTAGTCTATCCTCCACTCAGCTCCAATTTATCTTCCCTAAAGCTGCAGATCTGACCATGTCATCCCCCTTCACTGAATTCCAGTGTTCCCTACTATTCCAGGATCAAATATAAAATCCTGTTTTTGTTCTTACCAACCTACTCCCCTCTTCATTACTAGGCTCCAGTGACACTGGCCTCCTGTGGTTCCTCAAACAAGGCATGCTATCTCCAGATTTTCAACATTTTCACTGCATGTTCCCCAAGCACGCTCTCCCTTCTCAACTCCACTTCTTGATTTCCCTCTCACCTTCCACAAAAAGCCTTTCTGAATCCCCCATACCACTACTTTGCCTTTGTTCATTAACTCCAATGTATCTCATATATAGCTAGTCTGTAAATAGTTGTTTGTATATGGTCCCCCCCATTAGATAGAGCTCCTTGAAATCAAGGACTGGTGTTTTTTTTTCCTTCCGTTGTATCCCCAATTCTCACCACAGTGCCTGGTGCATAGTAGGTGCAATTAAATTCTTTTTATTGACTTGACATAAACTTTTGATTTTCTAGCCAACTTTCTAAGAATAAGTTTTAAGGGCAGTTCTGCCAATATGTATTGGAACCCCTCACCAGGAATTCTGCATTCCAATGAAATTATATCTGATCCAAAAAGACATAAACACATTGTTCATTAGGTCATTAAAGGGCAAGGAATGGAAAAATTCAGAAGACAATAATACACACAACAAAAACACTTCACGCGGCACAGTCTTTAAAGACCTACCAAGCAAGGCAGCGATATTGTATATATATTTCTCACCTCTGAACCATCTTATTTTATAAGACAACCAAACTGTCCTTCTTCTGAATATCCTTAAGGAAATATAATATCAAATGAACTCAGCTTACCAAGAGCTGTTTATGGGAAATCATCCTTGATGTCATCCTAATCTGTACAGAGCTGTCAAAACTTCCTACCATTTAATCTTCTAACTCCTAACAATCAAGCATCGCTGGAAAAGCCTTTTTTCTCTGGCGTCTCGCCTCCAGTTTTGGAAGGGAAAACTCTTACCTTAATCTCTCCCAGGAGTCCTCCAGTCCTCTGCAGCACCAAGGACAAAAGCAGGGTTGAACTGGGGTTAGCAACAGTGATTTTGCTTTGGTTGAGAAATCGCACAAGTCCATAGGGGGCATGGCTCTGTGCAATGGTGATTCGGCTCACGAGGTGGCGCCCAAGTACCGCTCCTCCGGCGGCTCCCGTCAGCAGGATGTCAAACTGCTTCTCAAATTCACTGCATGGCAAGAAGGAGCAATTCTCTGAGTCTACACATATTAAAATGCTGCTAAAATCCAAACAATTAGGCATTTTCCAAACTGGCCATACATATTCAGTGCACAGCACACACACACCAAGTGGTAAAGGAGGGTGTGCATCTAACAGCCTGAGTTATCAGCATCACCATTAATGCCCAGGAATCAGTGTTAGCATTTCCCTCCTGTTTTTAATTGCCTGGTGCACTAAGGCGGTGAATGGGAAGGGGCTGTTTTCATATTCTGATCAGACTTCTAAAAGTCTGAAAGTGAAAAGGCACACACAATGATCTCCTCTCATTCTAGCAAAGTTATACACGCAACTTCTACTGCAAATTTTTCAACCCAACTTCTCACATTTTTCATTTACCAGCATGTAACACCCTGTTTCTCAGTCAGTGAATATGATTTCCACAATTCTGTTCTGAAACACGGGGCCTACGTGACACACACTCCTCTCTAAGAAGTAGTTTGGGGGGATGTGAGAGTTAGCATTAGGCAGAATGACGAACGACAGGGAGATGTTAAAAAGACAGAATTTAGGCTGGGGATCAGGATAAACTATCTAAATAATGAGAGCTCTCCAAAGTGAAATGGACTGCTTAAAGAGGTGGTGGGTTCTCCCTCATTTTAAGTCTTAAAACGAAGGCTTGTGCAAGAGGCCTAACTGGATCTTCCTTCATGCTGTACAGCCGTTCACGTGTTGTCTCCACTAGTCTGGGAGCTCCTTGACAGCAGGGTTCTTTCTATCACCACTGCTTAGCACAGGGGCTGGCACATAGTAAGTAGTCACTTAATAAATGACTGCTGGCAACTTGCTACTTTGTGAAGAAGATTCTTGTCAGATATTGCGTGGACAAGACGGACGCTGAGACTTTTTCCAACTCTAAAATTCAGTGAGTTTCTGGGCTAGACACAACATAGGATTAAACATCTGAATATCTAACTAATGAAAAAAATCAGCTTACCTTTCATGATCATTTATGATAGAGACATTTATAAAGCTTAGGCTCTCTCCATGGCCAAAGATGACCAAGTTACCATGAACACTATAATCCACACCACGAAGGGCAGAAATGCTTTGAGTGACAAAACCAGCTGTCACATTGCCATAGGTTCCACGCAGCCTCACGACTGGAATCATGATGACTCCAATATCTTCTTCCACTAAAACAAAAATTCAGAGTTAGTAGCAAAAACACTTTATCAGAAGGGAAATCATGAATTTCTTCTTTTTGCCATTAAGGATGCCGAAGATGGAGATTTAATTGAAGTTTTTAATTATTCTAATAATTATATGCCATAGAATCTATATTAAACTTCAATTATACAGTACCTTTTTTTGGGAAGTTGATGGTGTCTTATGGTTCACAAATCATTTTCCTAAAAATATCTTTTTTTAAAAAATAAATTTATTTATTTAACTTTTTACATTCATTTTCACAAGATTTCAGGTTCCAAAATTTTTTCCCCATTTGTCCCCTCCCCCCTCCCCAATACATTGAACATTCTAATTACCCATACCACCAATCTGCCCTCTCTTCTTTCATC
>CM053769.1:682991049-683015049 GCA_028658325.1 Potorous gilbertii
TATTTTGTTCAGTGAGCTTTTGAACGTTCTCCTCCATTTGGCTAATTCTGCTTTTAAAAACCTCCTTCTTCTCGTTGGCTTTTTGGACCTCTTTTTTCAATTGAGTTAGCCTCTTTTTAAAGCTGTTATTTTCCTCAGCATTTTTTTGGTTCTCCTTTAGTAAGCTGCTAACTTGTTTTTTAAGGTCTTCTATTGCCTGAGCCTAGTTTAAGTTCCCTTTGAAGGCGGAGGCCTTGACTTCCTCTGACAGTATGCCTTGTTCTTCCTCATGTGAAAGGATGAGGAGAGACACCTGTTCCCCAAGAAAGTAACCTTCTATGGCCTTATTTTTTTTTCCCTTTTCTGGGCATTTTCCCAGTCAGTTACTTGACTTCTGAGTTTCCTCTCCACACTTACCTTGCCTCCAATTCTGCCCAGCCAGTGTTTGGGGGCTGAGATTCAAATGCTGCTCCCAAGCCTTAGGGACTTTCCAAGGGGGTGGGGCTGCTATTCAGTGTGACATTAAGTTCAGCTGCTCAGGCAGGGGAAGGGCCACCACAGGGGGCTAATGATGGATCTGAGCTCCTGCCTGCTTTGTGAGCCCCTGTCCACTGCTTCCTCTGTTGCTGCCTCCCGAGGGGGCCTGAGTCATGGGGATACCCTGCTCCCCTCTAGCCTAAAAGACCCTCTCACTGACCTTCGGTGCCTGTGGATTGAGGGACCTGCACTGCTGCTGGAGATTCTGTCCCTGAAGCCTGCTCATATCTGCTCCTCTGGGTGCCAACAGGTCCAGTGTGTGACAGACCTTTCCCATAGGTTTTTCAAGTCTCTCTGTAACAGAAATCTCCTCCACTCCGTTGTTCTGTGGCTTCTGCTACTCTAGAATTTGCTGAGAGTTCTTCTTTACAGGTGTTTTATGGGCTGTGGGGTAAGAGCTATGCGTCTGTGTATCCTTCTACTCTGCCATCTTGGCTCCTCCTCCTAATTTTATTTCCTTTATTGACAGTTACTATATTGGTAAATCAGAGGAATGTTATGGATATACTATCCTAAAATTCAAGGAAAACATTTAACAGCATTTTTCATGCTATTTTGGGGGTAACTAATATAGAGACAGGTGGACTAAATGATAGTATAGTCAAGGACATTCAGAACAGTTTGAATAACTAAATCCAAAGCATTAATGTGTTGATATCAATTTTCAGAGAAATCTTAGAGTATCCCAAAGATCTGTCCTAGGTCCTGAAATGTCTAAGTTTGTTGGGTTTTACACTAAAACTTGAATAAAAGCATCAGGAATGCTTAACATATTTGAAGATGACACAAAGCTGAGAGGAAAAACTTGGGCTCAATAGTTAGAAATCAAACGAGATCTCAATGGGCTACAACTATAATCATGGATTTAATAAGGTAACATTTAACAGGAATAAATGAACTTCTACAATTAGGCTTAGAAACACAAATCCTGAAGTATGATGTGGAGGAGGCATGGATAGAAGATGACAGTTCCAGTTTTTTTAAAAAAGACGCTAAAGTTTTAATGTATTGCATACTGAATGAGTGAGTCAACAGTGCAGTCAGCCAATACTAAATGAAAGTGATATTAGAGTACAGTAAAATATAATGTCCATACTCCTAATATACTCTGCTCTGATTATACCATATCTGAAATGCTGTATTCCATTCCTGGTATCACATTTTAGGCAAGTCAATGACAAGCTGGAGCATCACAAGAAAGGGGTAACTGTGGACTAGAAGCTATGTCATATAAGAACCACTTGAAGGATCTGGAGAACTTTAGTCTATGGAAAAGAAAACTTAGGGGAAACAAACTAAATGTCTTCAAGCATCTAAAAGGTTGTCATGTGAAAGAGGATTTATACTTGTTCTGTGTAGCCACAAAGTAGAAGTAATAAGTCAAACTAGTAGAAATGGATAAAAGTAGCAAAGAGTAGATTAAGACTCAACATAAGGAAAAGCTTTTTGAAAATTACAGCTATTCAAAAGTAGAATGAATTGCCCCAATAATTAATGGGTTTCCCTTCACTGAAAATCTTCAAGTGAATACCAGATGATTCTAAGATATTTAAAGTAATAGTTCTGTGTAGGTGTGTGCTGTAATTAAGTAGCCTCTAAGGAACCTTCTCACTCTGAGATTCGGTGAAATATATGTATGTATGTGTGTATGTGTATATACATACATACAAACAATTATTCATCTGGGATGATCATCAGCGAAAATATATCATATTATTGAGTCTAGGAATAATACCATATTGACAAGATATACTAATGAACACTTACCATGTTAATAAGCCTAAAAATTGAAAGAAACTGATGAAGTGCCAAAAGGACTATTACAGTATGTTCTAAATTCAAAGTTAATAAAGATGTGAAGATATTAAAAAGTAATGTTAAGCACCATATATTGGTTTACACTTGAAATTTAAAACAGGTGGCAAGTATAAAACTATAAAAGGAAAGTCAGAAAAATAGATGAAAAATACTTTATTCTTTGAGAAAATTAAGGAAGAATGACTTCTTTTTTTGTTTTAATAACAGTAATTCTGCAAAGTTATTTCATATGCTAATATTCCAATCAAACACAATTTTTAAGACAGCTAGAAATTATGTATACTTATCTCATCATTGAAGACAAAAATGTTAAAAATGTAATGGTCCTTTCCTTACTTCCACAGTGCTAGATATTTACTTGGTTATAGCCTATTTTATTCCAAAAGGCCCTAAGGAGGATTGATCATGAGAGTGAATTAATGTAAAGCAAAATAGGATAAGGAGGAATAAAAAATAAAATGATAATATAAAAAAGGAGAAGGGACAGATGATGAAATGTATCTAAGATGAGTTTCCCAATCTCTTGGATGAAATTTGCCATGCCTATCAGTTAATTCCAGTCACATTCAAATTAGACAGCAGATAGGACACCAAAATATAAAAATATCGGCTCTATTTGGTTACACTTTTCCTGCTCACCTCCACCTACTGGTTTCCCTGACTTTCTTCAAACCTCAGCTTAAGTATTACCTTATCAAGAAGAATTTCCTGGGCACTGCTAGTGCCTTTCCTGTGAAATTACCTTCAATTTACACAGTATAAACCTTGTATGCATATAGTTACCTACATGTTGTCTCCTCTACGAGAATATGTGTTCCTTGAGAGCAAACATTGTATTTTTGCCTTTCTTTTTAACTCGAGTACTTTTTGCAGTTGCTTGGCACATAATAAGCACTTCATAAATGCTTGCTGACAATAAATAAAATGAACTGAAGAGTTTAAACATCCACAAAATAAATTTGTGAACTTTACGAAAACAATATTCAGTTGTGACCACAACTTTTATTCTACCTTTTCTCGGACATTCCATAAGAAATAAGAACAGGGGCTAGAAAGAAGCTATACCCCAATTAGGCAGAACTGTCTATAGTTTTGTGATTTTTTTTTTTTACTTTACCTTCCTTGTAGTTCCACTTTTGTAATTGCAAGAGAAAATTCCTCAGGACCTTCAGGAAGGTCATCATCAACAATTTCAATATGGATACTTTTAGCCTTCTCCTTTGGTTCAAAGAGAAGTTCCCCTACTGCAGGAATAAAATCTAAGCCTGCTTCTGCTGTTCCACTTACAGTCTCATACCAGAGTTTCACGTGGCCCAAATGTCCACCCGAACGAATAACTGTGATGTTAACCTAAGGAAGAAGCATTTATTTTGTTTTAATTCTTAACCTAATCGATTTTCACTTTTCCTGCTTTGAGTTAAATATTTCATTGGTCATTGAGATGATGTTAAAATATTAGAAAGAAAACGGAAAGGTTCACGAATGTGGCAGGGCATTTATCACTAGGAATAAATGGACCCGTGCATATTCACAATGTGAATGACCTATTGGATAGAAGCATTAAGTACTATACCTTCTGTCCTTCTTCTGACACTTGGAGGAGTTTAGGTGACAAAATGAACCAGCCATATGGAAAGTCACTAGCCACCATTGTAACATTGGCTGTTCTACTGGACTTGTTTAAACTTCCTCCCTCACTGATTCCAGTAAGCTGAAACTCATACAACCACTTTTCCTCAGGAATGCTATCATCTAAAGCCTAAATAAAAAAATCAAAAACATAAATTAATCCTTAGAATCTTCAGAAAGGGATCTGCCAGGACAAATTCTATAAGACTGTATCAAACAAATACAACATGGCAGAATGAGTCAGGATGCCACATATTAATACCTGTATGACTACCACGGCCACAGACTGTCCATCTCTCATGGTTAATTTTCCTGATGTTTCTGCAAATTCCTCTGCCAGAGGAGGAAGTATACTCCAGTATACTGTGACTTCTCCAAAAGTTCTAGGACCACGAACCAGGCTACAGATAAGAACAGAAAAATATACACTCATTAAAAATTTGAAAAATTTAAGGTATAGTTGTTTTTGTTTTTTAACATTTTTAGTACTTCATGGCTTTCAAAAACTGTTGCTTGGAGCTATGTTTTAAGGAATATGGTGAGCAAATCCAAAGGAAGAAGGAAGGGAATGAGAATCTGAATGGATGAGAAGTTTCACAGCAGGAATAGTTATGAGATAAGGCTGGAAAGACATTATGATGCCCGATCATAAGAGATGTGGAACGCCAAGAGGTGTGGAGTACTAGGAGATGGAAGTTTACTTAGTAGTGCAGACTTATCAACCACAGACCCAAATCCAATTAAAATATAACTGGGAAATATCTAACAAAATAAATAAAAATAGAACAGAACAGAAGAATGTTAACATGGTTTTCTAAGTCAATCTTTCACCCACAAGGATCCTTATATGTTTTAATGGCTCTTATCTCTATGTGCACTTGACACTGCAGCAACAGACAACAGGAAACAACTGATTCTGAGCAAAAACAACAATGATATAACCAGATCCATACATAAGGGCATTGAAAACACAGTGATGACACAGATCAGAGATGGAGATACAGATTTTTGGAGTTAACTGCATAATGGCTGAAGTCATTATATTTAAAATATTTTCAAAGGAAAAAGAGAAACAAAACTGAAATGGATCTAAAAGCCCCAAATCACTTATTTTACAGATGAAGAAACTAAGAGATGAAGTCAGTGGATGAAGGTCACCTTTTTTAGTTGCTGTTGGCTGATTGGTTGGATAGAGGGTGATTTTATTGAAATCGGAAACTCCCAGTGAATAAATTCCATCTACTCATGTATGTACAAAATGGTCTTACAACTTAGAATTTTAGAGAGTAGCCTATAGTACTAAGAAGTAAAGTGACTTGCCTAGGGTTACAGAGTCCATATGTCAGAGGTTGCACTTGAACCCAGGTTGTTCTAATAGAAGTCAACTTTTTATCTGCTACGCTGCTTTTCAGAAAGTCATACTACACATGGTTAATTTGCCACTACATCACACTGTCCAAATAGAGCTAAGTTTTCATTGCCAATTCAGCAACATTGTATCACTGACAATTCTTTACAACATTAAGATAATACAGACAAGTCATTAGATCAAGTCACTTATAATACAGTGATGGCAATGTGGTAATAGTCTCTTCAGGCATTTAACTAACCAATAAACAATTAGGTATACATGATTTGGGCAGAGAAATATCATGAGACCACTTACCTAATAAAAGCAGTGCCACTGTATTCTGCTGAGGGCTCCCCAATGAAAACATTCCTAGATGATGGGGCTATCCCAACCTCTCCAGGTGCACCTTTTTCTCCTTGTATGATAATAGCTGCTCTACCTAGGGGCAAACAAGTTTTCAGTATAACTCTTTCTTAGAAGGATGTCAATGTCTCCTAAGTATTCCATATTGTATTCCATGAAATACAGTATTAGATTACTGGACTCTACAGGTAAAAATTAAGCACTCAAACTGTGTGCTATTGTTTATATGTAAAAAGAAGCTACTAACTCATAATTCATAGAGGGTTGTGGTCTGAGTGGTTCTTCTAAAAGTGATGGTGAATTTGATTCATCTCTCCCTCTCGTGACTAGGCCATATATTTACAAGATGGCAAGCTGGAAGTATAAGTACAGTTTAGAGCCAAGAAATAAAGTGAAAGCACCTACAATGTATAGATTTCAACCCATGACTTTAACCTCATGAATATAATCTTTAAGAGAACTGGGATAAATGACGAAACACCACACAAGACTACAGTTCAGGAGACAACCATTCCCAAGGAGATGAACAAAAGCAATGATGTTCTCTACAGTTTTCAGTGGAACACTCTCTTCACTGAATACTCTAGAGGTCATTAAGACTTTATGTGGTAGAGACAAGATGGGAAGTAAATCACAGGACAGAAAGAGCACAGCCAGGTACTTATCTTGCCTGGCACCATCCCTCCAGATGTCTACCAAGGATCATGACTGCCTGCATACCAAAATTTCTATGACTTCTTTTAAAGTGTGATTAAGGAGCTGCAGAACCATTTCCTGGACAAGCTGTTAAATATTCTGCCTAGAATTCACGTGCAGTTTAGCAAGAATCAGGTCTGAGTAGGAGAGAAGTGGTTGAAGTTTTATTTTGTTTACCCTATACAGATTCATAGATTCTATGTCCATAACCAGAAAGGGGAAAAGGGAAAACTAGGAGTGCACATCTCTGAAATGTAAAAATACCAAGGCAACTATACTTATATGACATTAAACAACAAATTGGTCAAAGAACAATTTTTTCAAGGAATGAAATGGGCTCAGCCAAGGATTTTCTACATTTGTTAAACACTGACATGCAATTTTTTTTGAGTATGCAACAAATTTTAGGGAACCGATGTAAGTTGTAAATAAGAAAAAAAAGGAGAGTTTTGCTTACCATTTACTGGAGATATTTCTGCATCATCAAGGGAGAGCAACTGAATGATGAAGCTCTTATCACCTTCCAAAAAAGTGTCTTGGAGTGCATGTAAAACAATAGTCTTCTGAGACTCATTCTACATCAAACCACAGAATTAGGAAATATTTTCAAGATTGATCCAAAGACAATCAAAACATTTCTCATCAGTAAAATAATTATATTCATGCCTGCTTTAACAAAAAAAAATTCAACTTTGAAATTTTTCTCTGAATCCTGAATTGCTTTTAAAGACAGGTATTGAACTAAAAGAAATCCAGCTCTGTCAATTCCCTGTTGGAAGAAAAATATAAAAATTAAAATTAAAAAGAAGATAATAGGCTTTTAGACAAGGAACCGCCACCACTGGTTCCTCATTAGGTTGGGAGCTCCTTGAAAGCAGGAGCCGTTTGTTGTTTGCCTTTTCCCTTGTATTGCCAGCACTTGGAACAGGATCTGGCACAGTCAGAATCTTAAAAATGCTAGTTGACTGACTCTTCTTTAAAAAATAAGCTATTTAGTCAGTACAAGACACTAATAAACTTCGTGGGTTTAACCCTTGCACAGAGCATCTGGCTTCACGTGGGCAAAGGGGAGGGAAGGTTCTAGGATATAGATCAAATATTCAGTTCTTAAAAAGGTATGCTCGTAACATAAGCTGCTCACTATCATACCACTACTAACACTAGGAAAACAAACAACTCACAGCACACTGATACTAGGCTAATAGAATCATCTTCATATATGAGAAACAGTTGCAAAATTTTCACTTAAAAGATTAATTAAGAGATTTTATTTGCAGTAAGAAGTGTTCTTAGCATTTGCCTCATTTTTAAAATAAAAAGTGATGTCATTTACCATAAGAAAATAAATTATTACTGACTCAGCCATTCCTGTTTAGATGCTTCATTCCTATTAAATGGACACTGACTAGATTTCCATATTTAACCTTCTTTAATTTATATATATATATATATATATATATATATATATATATATATATATATATATATATATATATATATATATATATATATATATAAAATGTTAAAATATGTTATGAAGGAGAGAAATTTCTTATAAGCATGGATCAGGAATGAAGACTGTTCTTCCCAATCATATTCAAATTATTCTAGGAAAGAACAGGAGAAACCACAAAAGGGCATATCTGTTTGAGACGAATCCAGAGACCCGTAATTCTCTGATGATAGATATCTCATAATTATAAAAATTAATGAAAAATCTGCTCTAAGTCATTTTATCACTGATAAAAAATATTGTGTCAGAAATTTCAATGTGTATGCCATCCAGTGCAAGGACTACTGTTATTAATGTTTTTGGTCATAGAGTTGACTTTACTAATGGAAGAATGTTGTCTGTCAAAATGGTCAGTCAGTTAAGGAGAGAGGGATATTCTGAATCCTTTAAAGAGTTTTGTTCCCCATAAAGTATACTCGGAGAATATAGAGATATTCCAAAGATAATACAGGATGACCATCCCCAAAAATATAATTCAGAAAGCTAGCTGTTAAATTATTTTGCTCTCCTCTGCTAGCAAACTACTGAAGAGTCCTTCTAAGAAAGTTTCTGTATAACATGTCAGTCATCTGTTCCTCTAATATGACATTATAATCTCAAAAACAATAAAACCCATAGGATTCATACTACATAAGCTACATAAGACAGAGTGTATACTCTGGGTGGAGATTGGACTAGATGACCTCTGGGTCCCTTCCAACACTGCAACTCTACTATGTTAGGACACTATGATATGTTCAGTGCACAACCTCTGTGCTACACTTAATGAAACTGTGCAATGTTTTCAATAGATCTGGGTCCTGAAAGTTACAAGGCAAAATTGAATGTTCTAAAATGTACAAGGTGTTTCTACCTTACCTGGTTATTTGGATGCAAAAATCACGTCTTAGGTCAAAACTCTTGGTTTTTTATGTTTCCAACCTCAAAATCAAACTATTTATATTTTGATTCAAGGTACACCATATTATTCATGTTCAAAATACTCCATTTGACCCTTTTGGTCCTATCGCTAACTTTCCCTTTCTATTTTCATCACGTCCAAACTTCTGAACCTTCCTAAATTTCTTTTTATGTTAAAAAACAAAACTGCTTCTACTAAGTACAGTTGTTCCAATTGTACATCTTCTAGGATAGGGCTTCTTAAACTTTTTCCACTTACAATTCTTTTTCAGTTTTGGCAGTACTGATAATGTGCGGCCAGAGGGCATGCTCACTGCAAAGTACACATGTTCCGTGTTCAGAACCAAAGCTGCAGTGAAGTTATGGGATGCAACACAGGCAAATGTCGCTAGAAACACCTTGGATTCATTACACATTTGATTTTTAATTAGTTTTTGGTCATTCCACATTCAGAAACCTTTTACTGCTGCCAATTTTTTTGCGACCCCACAAAGGGTAACAACCTATAGTTTAAGAAGTGTTGTTCTAGGAGATACCTTTGCAACCCCAAGCAACTAATCATACAAGCCATGGAAGTGGATGAACACATGTACTAACTAAAAAGCAAACTATTCCAATAAAAACACCTACTCTTCCTATATGATTTTCAGTATACTTTTGAATTTGAGTAATTTACTGAACAATAGGTATCTGAAAATAGTTTATCTCCCTTTTCTCTCATCTTTCCTCTTAAGAATACATTTTCATCTAATAAAAAGTAAGTACTACACTTAATTCCAGTTATACTGTGGCTACTTGATGTGATTATCACACAAAATTATATTACTACTTTGGAAAGTGAAACCAATCCAACACACACACACACACACACACACACACACACACACACACGGTGGGGGAGGGGGGGAGAGACAGAAAGAGAGAGAGAGACAGAGACAGAGAGAGAGAGAGGATGAGAACTATTCTTTACTATACCTCTTCAAAATGAAGTGTTCCATTCAAAGGACTTAAATCATCTCTAGCGGCTTCCTCCAAAACCCATAAAAGTTGCACTTCTCCTTTTCCTCCTTGGGTCCGGGTAACTGTCAATGTTATATACGAGGAAGGATCTTCAGATGATAGGGCTTCAGGAACTGTTACCTTGAAAGCAGGTATTATACAAAATTGGATGATGGAGAAAAAAAGAAGAGAGCAGAAAAGGAACACAAGAATATCCATCTTCAAATTTTGAAGGTAGTTATTAAGCAAAATAGAAGTATTCTTGATCATAACTGCCCCTCACCCCAATGCCTAGGAACTTCAGAGGATGCAATTTCCAAAGTTTTCATTGAGATTTCTGAAATTAATCTCCCAGTTTAACTACTATTCTTCAAATTAAATAAATCCTAAATTAGGTTGCATCACCACTTAAATGTCTATCAAGAAGTACTTTCTCAATTCCAGCCCGAAATGTACAAATTCTCTCTCATCCTACTGACAGCAACAAGTATTCCTGCCCCCTGTTTGGTGTAAGTTGATTTTTTAGTAAAATAATCAAACTTTGGGGACTTTGAGGCTGTCATCACATCCAGAAATAAATATCAGAGATGATAACGGTAGTTAAGTCAAATAAGTACATAACAATGACTTTCAAGAATAAGCATGTAAATGTATGCAGCTTATTTTAAAATACTGAACTAGCATTTCCATAGTGCTTTTAAGGTTTGCAAAGCACTTCACCTATTAACACATTTGATGCTCACAACAACCCTAGGAGGTATCTCTTATTAGCCCCATTTTACCAATAAGGAAACTGAGACCCAGAAAGGTTAGTCACACAACCAGTAAGAGTCTAGGGCAGGATTCAAACTCAGGTCATCCTGATTCCAAGGTCTGAATTCTATGCACTGTGCCATGGGAAATTTATATTATAAAAGCTAAGACTGGAGATGTGAAGGCAGAAGGATTACAACTTGCATACGGCTCCCTGCGATTCAAGGCTTGAACAATGACTTTTGGTCCAACCTCAAAAGTCAATGACAAATTCCAAAAATAGAGATGTTTTCCCAAGCAAGGCAGAGCCTACCTGAGAAAGGTAATAGTGCCCTATTCCTCTGTTGATGCTGACAGGAGATTGAAGCAAGTTAGTTTGTAGAGAGTTATGAAAGCAGGGCAATTTCAGTTATGTCTTGTGGATATTTTGATCTATTCCTTTTCACCCTGAGAAGCACTGAGCTGCCTTTAGGCTAAAACTCAGTCATAACTACACTCATCTACTATGCTTGCCTTCCTATAATATATTCAACCTGCTTGGAAGATTCTGATAGTTGAAAAACGAGATTTGACTAGAAAATGTTAGTTTCATTTAAGGCCATTTTCCTAGACCCAATCTAATCCGTAATTTTTATTAAGGCTTCTGGTCCTTTCAATGTTGATAAGTATAAATGAAAAGGTCACTAAAAGGAAGTCAAGCTGAATAATTAAAAGGAAAAATAAAGTTTGTAGGAAGAAGTCAAGAAAGGGTTAACACATTTAATATGAATTAAAATTCGGGAAAGGGCCATGGAAAAAGAATAATCCTATTTACATCACTTACAGTCCTTTCTTCAAATCCAAATACTCCCAATGGAGAATCATTTGGCAGAATAAGGACGGTCACATCAGTATCCGCACCAAGCCTAGCACCTACAGTCACGCTGATTAAGGAAATATTGAAAGTTTCCAAAGACTCAACTTCATTATCATCAATTATGGCAATTTCCAGGACTGCAGTCACCTGGCAAAAGAACACACACACAACAAGCAAGAATAACCTTCTATGTATTTCAGCTGAACTCTGAGATGGAATCACACTGACTTTCATTCTTTTAGCTGCAATACTTATAGCTTTTTAAAGGAAGTAGCAGATTTTCTTGGGAGAGAAATAAAAAGTCTTTTTGGCAGAGTATTTGTATCAATATAAAAATCAAAATGGAACTTCCCCAAATCAGAAGAGTTTTGGTATTCTGAACTCTACTGATTTACCTGGTGACCTCTAGAATAAAGGAAATAAAATAATACAATCTTTGCAATTCCTTCTCTAGCTCTAGCATTCTATAAATTCTGATCTAAATCAACCTCTGAATACCTTGCTACCCACAGTGAAAAACAGTTTACCTAAATGTTATTATAACACTATGACCAGACCTTGAACCACAACCAAGGGAGACAGTTACTGAAGTGACAAAATGGCCATTTTTTCAGTATAAAAGTAAGAGCCAACTTCTAAATAAAAATCCAAACGAATGCCTTTAGCTTTATCAGTTTACTAACTGAGCTTTTTGGATAAAAAACTGACTGAAAAATCCTTGACCCATTTTTAATCAAATAGCCCCCAAATTATCTGGAATCCAAATTTATCCAAAATTATCTGGAAATGTTGTAAAAGCTGGAGAATGCTTTGGCTAAAGTCACATTGTGTGTCAAAGGCAATAATAACAAGTTAGAAGCTGTGGTATTCATTCAGATTATCAGTTTGAAGAATGATATCAAATGTTTCTCAGTGCTAAATGTCATTTCTCAAAACATTAAATGCTTAAATTTTAGTGGGCCGGGCATTAACATTCAAGATTCAATGATATAAAGCAATGGAATATGTGACCAATATAATAATCATCATCCTTCCTGAAATAGAAAACTAAATTTATATTCTAAAACCATGAATTTTAAAAACACACTGTCGAAAATCTCTCCTCTCTGTTAAATGCTGTGAGTGCAATGTATAAACAAATAACACTTGGTCCAATTTGGGATTTCAATACTTCTCATAAAAATGTCCTGAACGTCATAAAAATGTATCCTCAATTAGAAACATTTTTTATGTCCTTGAGGGAAATTTTGACACTTAATTTAGCATACATGTTTAAAAAGGAGCTAAGTTTTCTTTCTTAAAGTTATTTATATTATTTTATTCCATAATAGGCAAACTTTATAAATTTACATGTTTGACATTCCAAAACTTAGACCTTGTCAGAGGGTTATAAACCCAAGAAAGCTTAAACTGTGGAAAAGAAACTCACTAAATCATCTTTAACTCAAATTATCTAAGAGCTTTCCATGGTGGACAAAGAACATCTCTGTGTATAATGTTAGATTTAAGAATGAACACAGAATGGAATACATCATTCATTTTTAATATATTACCATATTTCTAACAGAACCTAAATATTACATATTAAAGATACTGATAGACATGATTAATACTGAAACATAACTTGAAATTGTCATTTTAAGATAACAACATAGAATTAGTCTAAAAAATAGAATCTATATCCTTTTCTATAAAGTTTTATTTTTCAAATAGTAATAACTAAAAAATGTATATACTATAAACATCCATAAATAAGGAAGCATTTTGATTACTTGGGCAAATGCCTATCAATCTTCTCAGCTTTGGAAGAACCAAGTGTTTTCCTAAATAATGCTACAAATCACAGCATATTATATAAATATATCTGTGCAAATCCTAGAGCAGTAATCTTGGTATTGCAAATAATTGAAAATACTATCAACTGCCTATATGCTTTTATAGTTGACAACATATGCCCTTTTTATTCATTAAGTGTAAAAATTTTTGAAGTATCTTCAGGTTTTATATACTCTAAGATATCCAGTGTTAAAAGGCCATAATTCTTAGAAAATATCTTTAATTTTTTAAAATTATTTGTTCAAATTCAGATGGTCAAGGAACATACGGGCAGGAACCGCTGCAATTTCATCTTTGCATCTTCAACGCCTAGCCTAGTGCCTGGCACACCAAGGTATTCATAAAAGCTTCTTGGTTGAATGGTTGATTATATCCTTGTGCAATATGACACAGGGAGATTTGCTAAAGATTTCTTAAGGGACACTTGTTAGTTTCTTGGACAGAACTGAACAACAGTGGTCTCAGATTCCCATGAAATGCTTGTCTGCATACTTGTCCATCTTCAAATGTGAGGGTCCCATAGGATGGTGTAAAGTCTTCTAGGCTAGCACTGTCAGGTATTGCTTTCCAATAAACATTCATGAGTCCAAAGCTTCCAGCCAATCGAACAACTGTCAGCTTGAGCACACTCAATGATGGTGGTACCTCATGGACAACAATAACTCCATTCATGTCCTAGAAATGAAGAATAAGTTGAAGAGCAAGGGGACAGCTAATTTTTAAAAAATAAAATATTCAGTCCTCCCAAAGTAAACTATTTTTTGTATCTTGTCTGTCCTAATTTAGCTTTTGAAATGTTTTAAGTAATTCAATTGTAATTTAAGAAAGTTAAAAATAAAGTTTAGTTACTAATGAACATAATGTGTCTTTAAGCTCCAGACATTTAAACTAGTACCTACTATAATAGACTGAAAGAAATCACCAAGTTTAGTTGTCTGGAATCCGCACTAAGAATTTAGCCAACTGAGAAGTCAAGTTGATCATTTTCCATGGACTCAGATTTCTGAAGCTATAACACATTTTAAATACTGTCTAATCCAATTCCCTCAACTTATAGGTGTGAACATTAAGGCTGAGAGAGATGATGTGAAATGTCCAATGTCATACATCCAGTTAAGTGGGAGAATTGGGAACTGAACCCAGATCTCCTTATTTCAGTATGTTTTCCATTGTACCAAATATTACAAATATTTTGCAAATAGGAAAAATTCAACAAACAATATTCACCAGAGGACTCAAATACTTTAAGGTCTTTCTTACCCTGTCAACGCTGAATTGAAACACTCCTCTTGGATCATCATTTTCTGCAATTAATACCTCAGCTATTTCTAACCCAGGTCTCTTTATAATTGGTTGCTCTCCGGTGAAGTCTGAATTCACTAGGTGGACATCAGTAATATTAATGATAAAACCTTCCTCTAACTCTGGAACATCATCCTGAATAAAAGAAAAAGTTCTGGTTTTCATTTATTTGTTCTTAAAATATACTGAGTTTGAGAACCTGAAAAAGAAAATCACAAAAGGATGATTGGACAACTTTGTATACAAATGGCTCTTTTATGGTCTGGTAAGATGGTAGAATCATGGATGTTAAGATTTCTAATCCATTTTCATATGCCAAAATCCCACTATCTAAAAAGACTAATTTTTATTTAAATGTACTCCCTACGCTCCACTAGATTCATCCATATCTCCAGATCTCACTGAAGCATCAACTCAGTTTGTGCCATTTCAAAGTAGCCATGACAGAGTATGCCAGAAAGTAGTTTGGAAATCTCATAACAAACATAAATTAACATAACATAATATAACATGATGTTTATACCATTAACCCAGAGATGCAACATTTTTTGGACCAAAGAACTAGAAAGAAAGAGAAAGGTGTCCATTAATTATTAAGTGACTGAACACAGTCTGGTGTATGAATGTAATGAAATAATATTATGCAATAAGAAATGACAAAAGGGGTAACTAAGCAGAACCTGGGAAGACCTGCATGAAGTCAACAGAACCAAAGGTATAACTTTTATAACAACAACAATAAACTGCAAAGAAAAATAACTTCAAACAATGTAAGAACACTGATGAATGTGGTCAGTCACGACTCCAGATGACTGATGACCAAGAATGTCAGCTACTACCTCACAGAGAGATGACAGACTCATCGTGAAGAATGATATATTTTCAAATTTGTTCAGTGTCTAGAATTTTCTTTTACTTGACTCTGCATAGTTATGAATTTTTTTCTTTTTTTAATGGGGAAAGTGCAAAAGAGAAGAGAACTAATGATAACCATGCAAAAGAAACGACAAAAGATCATTCTAACATTTTTCAAATGCACAAAAGGGAACATAAGGAAGTTCTGAGGAATCAGTCGCACAACAATTCTGAGAGCTGGGTGCTATTAATATCACCTTTCTGCAGATGAGAAGCATAAAGCTCAGCAAGGCTGAATGACTTACTAAGCAGAGGGGCTGGGGCGGGGAGTGCAGCAGATAGAAACAGTGGGCCTGTCATTCAGGTACAGCCTCAGACACTTCCTAACCGTGTTGTGTTGAGCAGCTTCCTCGACCTCTGTTTGCTCAGTATCTATAAAATGGGGATAATAACAGAAGGCCCACGGTTTCTATCCAATGCGCCCACGGTTTCTATCCAATGAACCCCCAGCTGCTCTGCTTACTAAGTCATTTAACCTCAGCGACCCTCACTGTCCTCATCTGTGTAACAGCAAGGACTCCAGCATACACAGGAGGGTCTTCTCCTCAGGTTCTTGGATCTGCTTTTCTGAAAGGAAAGCAACTTTTGAAGGGTCAACAATCAAACACATATATCATTCACTTAGGTCAGGGGGGAAAAAAGCACCTCGAACTACAGAGAGAAAACAAACAGAGAAATAAAGACCAACAGGCAGGGATTCCAACTATCTGACCATAAGCAATACCTACAAGACAGATAAACAGACAGCTCCCCCTATCTGACCATTATATACATACATACATAGTTACCAGAAAGAACAGTGCCAACATTTGGGTTTTCAAAGCTGGGGGCTCCTGAGCAGCTACCCAGGGTCTCATCTAGCCAAGGAAACACTTCCAATAAGCAAGCCCCAAGGTAAAACCTCACCTCAGGGGTTATACACTTTTCAGAGCCAGAGGGCATCACAACCCTTGAGAACCAGTGTCTCATTACAAATTAACCAAGGGTGTGGGCCTTCCTACAAAACAAGTCTCCCCCTAATCAAACTTCCCCTAATGGGCAGGCCCATTAATGGGTGGGGAAGACCTTTAACTCTCATAATTATGATTACAATCTACAAAATGGTGATATTAACAGCACCCACCTCTCAGGATGGTTGTGAGGCTGAAATGTAACGTGTACAAGAAACTTTATAAACCTTAAAGTGCTACAGAAAGGACAGCTGTTGTTGGGGTCCTATGCTGCTAGAGAGGCTTTCGTCATTTAGAGTATACTGATGAAATCACAGATAAAATTCAAAAGGATTATCCTATTTGTAAAGCACTTAGAAAAGTGCCCAGTACACAGTAGGTATTTAATAAATGCTTTACCCTTCCATCCTTATCGAACTATTGAGTGTCCAAGATGGGATTCAATTCAAGTTCTCCTGAACCCAAATCTAGGGCTCTTATCTACTACACAAAACTGCCTTGACAGTAATAACAGAAGTCCCTTCAAATAGCAGTTTAAACAATTATGCAAGGTCAGTAATGCAAGTGTTATTTCCCCCACTTTATAAACGATAAAACTGAGCCTCAGCGATTCCTAAGTGTAAGAACCAGGACTCCCTGGGAGGCCTCTGGCTGCCAGATCCAGAGTTCCCTTCATTTTATCATGCTGTACTATGTGCACCCTGATATCTAAAGCATGATAACCCAATAACTAACCGGCAGAATGGCGACTTCAGCGTAAACAATCTCTTCATCTTCCCGCATGATCACCATTTTTTCTTGCAGCATATAGTCCTCATTCTCAGTAGCCCGATTATCAGAATGAAGTGACAAGCTGGGTTCAGCTACCAAGTGAATAGCAATGTTACCAAGTGATCCTTGCTCTCGCATGATTTTTAAATGAACAACTGTGGCATTCTCTGTCAAATAACAAAACGTAACACCCAAAGTAAGTCAGTTTTTCTTTTTCTCATCAACAGCATGCTGCGTGATTTGGGTATTTACAAAAACTCTTAGACCCACACTTTCCAAAACAATTTGCGGGTAAGAGCCAGCAGGAAGTGAGAGGAAGGATAATAACTTTCCTATCAAGATGCATTCCATCAATATTCAGTAAAGATTTATTACGGACATGCTATATGCAAAGTGTGATGAGGCAATGGAGCGAAGGAAGGAGAAGGGGACAAACCTTTCCATAGTGCTTACTATTTTCCAGGCACTGCACTAAGCACTTTACAAACATCTCATTTAAGTCTCACAGTAACTCTGTGAGGCTGGTGCTATTTCTTTCCCCATGTTGTCAAAATCAGATACAAAGACAAAACAAAAAACAAACATTGCTGTCAAGGATCTTAACATCCGCTATAATAATACAAATCTGCTGTCAGTAAGTAAGAAGTTGGAGATGCCACCAAAGTCTAAGACAATGGCTCTCAAACTTGTCCCGGGTACAGTATTGTTCTTTATGTGGAACTGAGGAATGCTAATGGGGAGTTGCAAGACTTACACAAACATGTGAGTTTATGAGTTTAAACTCCTTACAATTTGTGTCACACCCGATGGGAACTTAATAAACATCCTTTGGGAACCATTGCTCTAGAAAGACTACCTGTCTGATTACCTAATGTTAACAATTCCTAACAGATATTTCCTGGTTCCCCAAAAAGTGTCACTCAGGGGCTTTTAAAGATGGCATTAGCCATGTATGCTTCTACCCCATTTCTATGCCTCTTTTCCCCAACCCAACCCTACCCTCCGAAGTTGTGTTCCTCTATAGGGCATTTTCCTATGGTTCTATCTAACCAGTTAATCCTTTGAATATATTTTTCATTTTACAAATGTTAATATAATTACCAAATTAAATTGTAGAATATCTTAGGAAAGTTTACTTAAATCAATTTAGCAAATATTTGCTATGTAATATGGGTAAGACACCATGAAGGATACAAAAAATAAGTAAGTCAGCATCCTCACCCCAACAATAATACAAGGACCAATTGCAAGTGCTTAAGATTCTTCTAAAATTAAAAAAAAATTCTAGATAAATTAAATGGTTAAATTAAATATTTCAATAAGATTTTTTAAACTATTAAAAGTTTCACTATTTGCAGAATACTGTAAGTCTTGAGGAAAATTTAACATTCAGATAAGTCACAATCCTGTCTGATATGTTAGCTTCCAGTTGAGTATAACCTATGACCATAATGACTGAAACTTCCCAATGAATATCATATTATTCCATATCTTACTAAAAACTACTGTTGATTGATCCTGTTCACTTAGATAACATACAAATAAATACAGATGGGGCATGGCACATATGTAATTTTCCATTACACTTTAAACAACTCCTTGGAAGTAAGGTTTCACTATTGTGCTCTAAGCAATGATAAACAGGAAGACTTCAGAGAGGCCTGGAAAGATAAGAACTGATGTTGAGTGAATGGAGCAGAACCAGGAGAACTTTGCACACAGCAACAACTACAGTGCATGAGGAATTTTTCTGATAGACTTAGTACTTTACTGCAATGCAAAGACCTAAAAAAAATTCCCAATGGACTCTTTAGGAAAAATGCCTTCTACATCCAGAGAAAGAACTATGGAACTGGATTGCAGAATGAAGCAGATTGTTTTCTTTTGTGTTGTTGTGTTTTATGGTTTCTCTTATTCATTCTAATTCTTCTATGCAACATGACTAAGGTATGTATTTAATGTATTTGTATATAATGTATTTAATAGGAATATATGTATAGAGCCTATGTAAGATTGTATGCTGTATCAGGGAGGGCATAGGGAAGGAGGGGGAGGGAAGGGGAAAAAAAATCTAAGATATATGGAAGTGCCTGTAGAACACTGAAAACACATAAAATAATTTAATAAAGGAAAAGAAAAGGAAGTGAGGTTTCTATCTTATCAGAAAATCTTAGGAAACAATACACAGCATGTCATTGTGCTAGATAAATTTTATGTAGCAGTTTTCCAAATGATTCAAAGTCTTTTTACCCATACTAACCTATTCATTCTCACAGTATGTCAGCAAAACCACAATGAATGAGTCAGCTCCAAATACAAAGAAAAGATGGGCTGGACACAACTTTGACTAAAAGAGATGGATAAATAATTTTTGGAATATTGATGCTTTGGATCTAATCAAAACCATACCAGAGATGGATACCATAACCATGTGGAAGACTGTGATGACTATGGCCTGAAGATTATCATGGGAAAAAAAGCTCTCAAAGTAGAATGGTGGGGAAGAAATGGGACAAGTGTGTGTGATTGTCCTTCACTGCTGAAGAAGACAACGTCATCAGAGAAATGGCATGGCTTTCACTTGACTTTGTTTGGAGGGAGGGAGGGCTGTGCAGGTCACCAGCCTCATTTCTCTTCCAGAGCCATCTGAATCCAGTGACCAGATACTCATCAGGATGACTGGAGATGACCCAGAATAAGGCAATTAGGGTTAAGTGACTTGACCAAGGTCACACAGCTAGTGAGTGCAAGTGTCTGAGGTGAGATTTGAACTCAGGTTGTCCTGACTCCTGCACTGGTGCTCTATCCACTGTACCAACTAGCTGCCCCTATGTGGGATAGGTAAGGAAAGGAGAGAAAGAAGACAGATTAAGAACTCAAATTGTCTCTCTCAAAAAAAAAAAAAACAACTATGTCAACTAGAACATTTAACATTTCTTTCTGCAGTCAACTTATTTAATTGAGCAGTACTACTAACATGACTAGTGAATTGAGTGGACATTGAAATATTTTGACTAATGAAAATAATATGAAACTAATACACAGTACCAAACAGGAAAAAGACACATAAAATGTGAGTGGGAATTACATGACATGAAGTGTGCTGAATTAAATTACCACCAAAATGCTTCCTATTTAAAATACTACCAGGTTTACAAGAGTCACCTTCAGGCTCTATTACTGTGACAAAGAGAGAATCAGCATGCCAGCCAACCACACCATACGGGCGATCGTTCGGGAGGGTAGTTATCACAGCCTTGTTCCTTCTGGGATCAATGGTCGCTCCTCTTGTAGGGTCTTGAATCCCTTCAGTGGTGACATGGGTTAATGTTATAACAACAATCTCAGATAGTTCTGGGATGTCATCAGCAAGAATTGACAGGGTGATGGTCAGCAGAGCCTGGCCTTCAGAAAATGAAATCTAAGAAGTTAGAGAAAAGTATGTCATTGATATTATCATCAATTGATTCTACTGAGATATTATTCATACCATTCAACAGGAACACCTAGCATGCTTTATTGAAATCTCTCACTGGTCAAATATCACAGTCATTATGCACACAATGTGGCTAGATGTAATTTTAGAAACAATTCGGATTCTCTTTGTAACTTTGTAAAGTTAGAGGAAAACCTGGTTAGGAACAGGAATCTATCTCTAACACTTAAGCTAGTAAACTACTCCAAGTCAAAATGCCATATGCTGCTTTATGTCTTTTATTAAAGTAAATACTCTCCCTGGGAATACAGGTCCCAAATTACAGACTTACCTGCTAATGGTAATGGAGGACAGGGAAATCATCAATAAATAACACCCACAAAGAATCTAAAAATGTCATTTCAGCCTAATAGCTGCAACCTTTTCCCCACAAAACCTTTTGCCAGAATTGTTACTCATTTCCCTTCATTTCCCACGTGCATGCTCCCGCTAGATGTTATTTAGCAAGGAAATACATGGAAAGGGTAAGGAGGAGAAATCAGCCTCCTGGATAATCCGCAAACTCAATATGCATTTAGTGACTGAGCCAAGAGAGAGTTTTAATATAAAAATGGAAAACAATTTATACTCTAGATCTAGAATAGTTTTCAGGAACTAACAACATTGTGGAATTAAAATACAAATAAATGAAATCAAGTTCACATAGTTTAAAAATAAACATAATATATTCACATAGTTTAAAGTTCACACAGTTTAAAAAATGCATTAATATAGTATACTGTTCCCAGTGTTTTGTGCAATGTATCAGAAAAGAACATTAACATGGTATATCAACATAGATGTGAATATATTATAGCTCTACGTAATTACACTGGAGCCCTTGTTATAAGATCTTTGAAATAGGACTGCCTTACATGTCAGAAAGCTTCTGAAAGCATCCCTCCTTATCAGGACCCGGAAGGTGAGTGGGAAGGCAGGTCACAGAAGCTGATGTTTAAATTCTGTCTCTCTGTCTCTCTCTCTCTTTCTCTGTCTCTCTCCTCTCTCTCTCTCTCTCTCTCTCTCTCTCTCTCTCTCTCTCTCTCTCTCTCTCTCTCTCTCTCTCTCCCTTGTTCAGACTCTGAGTCTAAACTGTGACACTCCTCCTCCTCACCTTAGTGCCCCTCTCCATTGCTTGCCTGGGCGTCCTCTTTATCTTCCCTTCACTAAACCTCTCTTTGCCACAGTTTCCTCAGTCATGAAATGAGAACCATAACTGCACCTACCTCTCAGGCCTGTTGTGAGGCTCAAATCGGACAATATTTGTAAAGTGTTCAGCACGGACCAGGAGCTACGTAAATGCTAGCCATTAACAATAATAATATAAATTATTTTTATTCCTTATTCCAGATCTTTTACTTTTCTGTTTCCATCGCCAGACTGGCAACCTGATTGTTCTATCTTTTAATCATTTCCTAACTTGATATACGCAAGTCACTTAGTCCCTCTGAGTTTCAATTTCCTCATGTATAAAATGATGGGGTTAAACTAGGCAGGTCCTTCCTAATTCTGAAGGCAGCACCACCATTTGGGTACTGGCAGTCCTTACTTTGAACCGTTCCCCACCTAAGCTGTAGTGCTCAGGATGAATGGGGACCTGAGGCTTTCCATGGGACACTTGTGATGGAATCAGCATGACAAAGTAGAAAGATTCAGGAAATAGCCTTGGGGTAACTACTGGCTTTCTCTGTTTCTTCACCTACTAAATAGAGGGAGTTGGGATGGAAGACCTCTCACATCACTTCCAGTTCTAACATTTTATGATGGAATTCAGGTTAATCCACGTAGTCAGCTCACTTACTTCTCGGCAGAATGCTGACAGAAAGGATGTCATTTCATCCACACACATTTATTAAATGTCATCTATTCACAACACACCATGCTAGGTTCCTGTCAAGGACTTCATTATTCTACTAGATGATGTGTGAACAAGGAAATATATATGTATTTGTAAGATAATTAAACACAAGATAAATCAATAAAAAATAATTTGGGGAGGGAGAGAGCACAAACATATGGAGGGCATCTGAGAAGACTTCATGGAAGAGGTGGAAACTGAACAGAATCTTAGAGGAAACCAAGAATTTTATGCAGTGGAGGTAAGGGATGTATGTATTCTAAGCATGGAGAATAAGTCTTCTGAAGTCATAGAAATCAGAGATGTATCATCAAGGAAAAAGACTGAGAGTTGTTTAGTATGGCTGGAATTCGGAGTCCATGAAAGAAAGGGAGTAATATAAAATCAAGAGCCCAAGGAAGGTTGGAACCACATTGTGGAAGACATTAAGTAACACTCAAAATAGTCTGTATTTTGGGGGAGGAGCCAAGATGGTGGAGCAGAAAGATTCACATACGCTAGCTCCAAACCCACAGCCCATAAATTACCTGTTAAAAGGAACTCCCAACACATTCTGGAGCAGTGGAAGCCACACAACAACGGAGTGGAGGAGATGTCTGTTCCAGAGAGCCCTGAAAAACCGATCCCAAAGGTCCATCATGCACCAGACCAGAGCAGAGCCCAGCCCTGCCCTGGCCAAATGGCCCCGAGAGGAGCAGATCTAAGCAGGCTTCAGGGACGGAATCTCCAGTGGCCACGAAGGTCCCTACACACACAGGCGCTACAGGTGAGTGAGAGAGACTTCTGGGCTGGCCAAGAGGGGACCGGGGTGTCTCCATAACTCAGGCCCCCTCAGAAGGCAGCAGCGGGGGGAAGCAGCAGACGGGAGCTCCCAAAGCAGGCAGGAACTCGGCTCCATTGCTGAAGGTCTCCACATAAATCCCCTGAGGGAACTGAGACTGGGAGGTGGCCCTGCCCCTACCTGAGAACCTGAACTTAATGCCACTGAATAGTAGCCCCGCCCCCCCCTGAAAGCCCCGAGACTGGGAAGCAGCATTTGAATCTCAGACCCCAAGAACTAGCTGGGCAGATCTGGGTGGGGGTGGAAAGGAATCTCAGAAGTCAAGTAACTAGCTGGGAAAATGCCCAGAAAAGGGAAAAAAAATAAGACCATAGAAGGTTACTTTCTTGGTGACCAGATGATTCCTCCGTTCCTTTCTGATGAGGAAGAACAATGCTTACCATCAGGTAAAGACACAGGGGTCAAGACCTCTGTATCCCAAACATCTGAAATAGAAATCCAATGGGCTCAGGCCATGGAAGAGCTCAAAAAGGATTTTGAAAATCAAGTTAGACAGGTGGAGAAAAAACTGGGAAGAGAAATGACAGAGATGCAAGAAAAGCATGAAAAAGGGTCAATACCTTAATAAAGAAGACCCAAAAAAATGCTGAAGAAAATAACACCTTCAAAAATAGGCTAACTCAACTGGCAAAAGAGGTTCAAAAAGCCAATGAGGAGA